>PVKZ01001410.1:0-403479 GCA_004027375.1 Macroglossus sobrinus | reverse complement strand
TGAATGGGGACAAGCTGATGGACGTGGCCATTGGGGCCCCGGGGGAGCAGGAGACCCAGGGTGATGTTTACCTATTTCATGGAACTTCACGTCTGGGCATCAGCCCTTCCACAGTCAGGTGAGGAACCCTGTCTTCAGCCTCTTCTAGTTCAAACTCCTTTCTATTTCTTAGATTCACCTGATGCCACCTCTTGTCTATGGTTTTAGCCGGAGCCATTGCCTCTCCTTCTTTCAGTAGTTTATTTCCCTGAATTTCACCAGGCCCAGCTAAGCACAAATTATCTTTTTTACTCCTTCGGTTTCAAATAGACTTCAAACTGTTGTGGGCAGCTTAATGGTTAAGAGATTGCAGGCCCCAGATCAAGGACCTGGCCAGCTGTGTAGTTTTAGGCAAGTGACTGAGTTAGCCTCTGTGAGCCTTAGTTTTCTTCTATAAAACTTTAAATGATTAACAACCTCCTAGTCTTCTTGTAAAGATAACTTAGTGGGAGTACCATTCATCAAATATTTATGAATGAACATACAAATGATAAATAAATAAATCTATTATGTTCTTATAATTATGCTTTTATTTTGTTGTTCATCTGCACCTTTATGATGAGTGGGCCCAAAAGAACTCTTCTCTCTCTGTTTGGAATCCCTGAGATCCTTGCTCTGCTTGCTTTCCATTCCTATCCCCTCATCTCTCCTTTTCAATTTCTCCATTCAGATCCACTTTTGCTGCCATCTTCTTCAATCTTTCTTCTCAAAACTTTTCATTACCTCCCCTTCGCTTCTACTTCTCCTTTCCCTCTCTGGCCAGAGGATGGCAGGCTGCCAGTTCTCCCCCAGGTTCCAGAATTTGGGGCAATCTCTGAGCTGGGGTTAAAAGGTCACCCAGGATGGACTTGCATACTTGACTGTGAGGGCCCAGGGTCATGTGCTGCTGCTCAGGTGACAACTCCTCACATCCTAACTCTGCTTCATGTGCATCTGATTCACCGAGCTGACCCTCCCTTGTTCTCCTCCTAGAGGCTAGAGTCCCCTCCTCAGGTGCCTGCCAGTGCTGAACATTGGGGTGGCCATCAGATTTATGCCCTCAGAGAAGATGAAGGCTGTGTACTAGTGCCTGGAAGAACTGTTCACTCCTGTGGAAGCTGGCAACATCATAGTCTATCTCATTATCTGCAAAAGCTTACTTGCAGCTAGGTGAATTTTCTCCAGTGAACCCAGTTCATCATTCCTCAGAGGTCCTCAGCCCTATCCTCAGAACAGAATGGGCCCAGGAATCCAAATCTCACTTTCACACCTACCCAGATACCAGTGTCAGAAACCTGGGTCCCTTCTCTTCTTCTCTTAACACACCCAGGCCTATAGGTTTGCCTCAAAGATAAATCTAGAGTCTGCCCACTTCTCTCCACCTTCCCCATCCACTGCTTTTCTTAAGGCCACCCTTTTCCTTCCTACTTACACGTGGACCTATTCCCACATCTGTCTTGCACCCTCCCTTCATTCTTCAAAGAGCAGCTAGAGTTGATTAGCCCTAAAATGCAAATCTGGCCTTCTTGCTCCCCTGCTTAACACCCTTGTACTCTCTCCTTCTTGCATTTATAAATATCAAAATCCTTCCCCACAAAGCTCTTGATGATTTGGCCCCTCCCTGACACTCCAGCCTCACCTCATCCCATTCCCCCTTACTCCATACACTTTTTGTAAATGTGCCAGCCTTCCTCTCCCTTCTGGTTTTAGCCACTTTCCCACAGTCTGGGTTGTTCTGTTCCCCAGCCTTCATCCTACTTCTGTTCATCACTCAGATAAAAGCTAAGACAAGGCCTATCCAGAAAAGCTGACTCTCAGGTCTGAGTTACCACTGAGAACCCACTCTTGCACAGATCATGCTGTGACATATGTCCTATGTGCTTATCTCCTTTCCTAGACTGAGTTTCATGAAGGCAGGAATCATATTTTTCTGTCTTCTTCACATGTATCCTCAGCACCTGGTATAGTTCATGGCCAATAGAAATTGCTCAGCATGAACAAATGAAAACAGAATATTTGAAGTTCTCTTTGAATTTCTGTCTTCCATCCTACTTCTGCTTTAGGTGATGTCCCAAGCTCTGTCAGGTACAATATGGCATTGGACGCAGGCCATCTGATTTCCCAGGCCATTTTTGATAAGGCCAAGAACTGGACTTTGACTCAAAGAAAAACCTTGGGGTTGAGGAAGTACTGTGAAATCATGAAACTGCTTTTACCAGTAAGGACTTTGGGTTCTGGGAAAGGGAGAGAGAGAGGAAGAGCCCAAGCAAGGCTAGCTAGCCTCTGAAACCCCTGCTCCTTGCTATGTGAGGTTGGATGGGTAGAGAGACTAGGGCTGGAGAGAGGAAGGTTGGGGCTGGAGAACCTGGCTCCACAGTTTGGCTGGGGCACTATGTGACAGTGGGGAATGGATCTAATGGAAGAGAAGCCCCAGTAATAAAAAGTAAGGAGAAGAGTGGGTTTTTGAAAAGCCATTCTTCCTCAGAACTGTACGGAGGATGTGGTGAACTCCATCATCCTGCACTGGCTTTGGGTTCATAGGACTTCTTCACTGCTTCTGTGTGTCTTTCAGTGAAGTCCCAGGGATGTGCTTATTTTCACCATGTTTCCATGTGCTTAAGAGACCACAGTGGCTCCCAACTGCCTACAACCACATCAAGTCCAAAATGCCACCACCTAATTACCAAGACCCTGCCTAGATTGTACCCTACACATACTCCAGCTGGTTATCTACTTTATTCCAACATAAAGTTGGTTTTCATTCTGCAGATTCTTCCTAACTTATCTAATTTCTCCCTGTGCCTTTGTCCATGTTGTATCTCTTATTTGGAAAACATCTCCTTCTCTCCAACTCAAGGACCTTTTCTAGTCCTCAAAGCTTCCGTCTTATCTTCCTTTATTTTGAAAACCACATTCAGCATCTGTCACTTCTTCTCTGGCCTCCTATTACATCATGGTGATACAATGCCAAATATCACATAACTGGAATCACAGCCATCTATATGTACCTCTGTGAGTTTCTTGGAATTGTAGGTTCTTTGAGTGCAAGAACCATGTCTAATTTGCCTGTAGTTTCTACTTTTCCTAACCCCCTACCCAGCTCAGAAACTGTCCCCTTATTGATACTTAATAATATTTGTTGAATAGTTGTTCCAGTGAGTTGGATTTGACTCCTCAACTAAACTTTATGTTCCTTGAAGCCAAGGATCTTGTCTTAGCTTTCTTTTATATTCTAACTGCCCCTCTACCACCACCCCACTCCTTACCAGCATCTAGTTCAGTCTTGGAGGCAGGGTGTGTGCTCAGTAATACTCAGTGTTGATGAGTGCTCCTAATGAGGGGATTGGAAAAGGATTAACACATCGATGGGAAAAGAATATACTGTTTTGCTGCAGCTCCCCTTTAAGAACTGTGGGCAAGATCTCCTCTGTGAAGGGGACTTGAATGTGAGTGCTATCTCCTTTCATATCCAGACTCTCAAGCTTTTGTGTCTCTCACACTCATAGATTATGTCCAATCTATTTCCAATGGAGTCTCTCTTTCAGTGCTGTCTTTTCTCCTTCAGCTTGCAGACTCTGGTAGTGGGGAGCTCTCTGGAGTCAATGTGACAGTGACTTTGTAGAATGAGGGTGAGGATTCCTATAGAACTGTGATCAACTTCTATGACCCAGCAGGGCTGTCCTATTGACACGAGTGTTACTAATTCTCCCTTGGGCTCTAATTCGCTAGGAACTCTCCCTTTCCCTAGGGTATAGTATGTTCCTTTTAATTCTTCTATGGTGAAATGTAAAACACACACATATACACACAGAAAAGTTATAAAGCATGTGTATAGTTTAATGAATAATATTAAGTAAATGTCTATGCAATTAGCATGGAGGTCAAGAAAGAAAACCCTGCTAGCACCCCCAGAAGCCCTTTTACTATGTGCCTTTCCGCATCACAACCTCACTCTCCCCCACAGGAAATCACTATTCTGACTTTGTGATAAGCGACTCCTTGTATTTCTTTATAATTTTACCACCCACAAAGTACATCCCTAATACTGTTCAGTTTTGCCAGTATTTGAACTTTGTATCAATAGAAACATGTTGCATGCTTTTTGTGTGTTTTTCTTTTCTTCAATATTATGTTTGTGAGATTCATCCATGTTGTTTTTCGTGGCTATAGGACATTTTCATTGCTATATAGAAGCCCCTTGTATGACTGACTACACCACAATTTTTTACCTATTCTCCAATTGATGGCCATTTGAGTTATTTCCTGATTTTGGCCATGATAATTCTTGGATATATATTCTGATGTACCTATACATTAATATTTGGAGGGTATCTAGCACATGTGGAATTGCTGAATCATTAGGTATGCATATCTTCAATTTTCATAAGTAAAGCCAAATCATTTCCACCTACTTACACTTGCATCAGCAGTGTATATAATTCTTGTGGCTTTTATCCACTCCAATACTTAGCATTATCTAACTTTTTCCCCCTCTTTAATTCACCCTCTCCCACTCCCTCACTTCCACCCCTGACCTAAGGATGTTGTCATTTCCCCTTAAGAACTGGATCTCTGAAGGTGGGCGTCTCCTCCCATGCACTTGCAGTATGCACCTGGGGCTTGGTGGACCCGGGGCCTAGCACCCCCAGTGCACTTGGGGGGCCTGGCTCACCTGGGGTATGGTCTGTGGCTCCACCTGGGGTGTGAACCCAGCACTTTCAGTGTGTGAAGCAGACATACTAACAACTACATTATGGAGCCATCCCTATCCGACTTTTTAATTTTCCTCAATCTGGTGAGTGAATAATAATATTTCCTTGCGGTTTTAATTTGAATTTCTCTAATGAAGTTGGGCAACTTTTCATTTGGATTTCTTCTTTTAGAAAGTTCCTGTCCAAATCTTTTTCTTCTTCTTCTATCAAATTGTCCATCTTGTTCTTATTGAGTTGTAAGAGTTCTTTACATTTTCTGGTTATTAGTCCTTTTCCAGTTATATGTGCTCGAATATCTTTTCCAATCCTGATGATTGTCTTTTTGGTCTTTTTACTGCATCTTTTAATAAATAAAATGTCTTGATTTGATGGTGCTTGATGTTAATCAATCTTTCTTTTAGTGTTTTTGTTTGTGAATCTTGTTTAACAACTATTTCCTTATTCCAAGTTAATGAAAAATATTCCACTATATTATCTTTTAAAAGATTTATAATTTTGACTTTTGACATTTAAGTCTTTAATCCAGTTGTAATTTATTTTGATTGATGAAGAGAGGTAGGTATCCAATGTTTTGTTGTTCTTGCTTTTCTTTTTTCTTTTTTTGTATAGGCCAATTTTCCAGGACCATTTATTGAAAAATCAGTCCTTCCCCTACTGCTCTATAATGCCACCACTATTATATATTAAGCCCATATATACATGTGGATAACTGTTTTGAATTTGTTTTCCTCCTCTGGAAGCAACCCCATCAGTGTCCACTGCACCTGGCATGTGAGGTTGTGCCCGCTGGGAACGAAGACCTGAGTAGCATCAGCTGTAGCATCAACCACCCTCTTCTGAGGGGGCACTAAGGTCAGAGCTTTCCCCCAAATTCTCTTCACTCTTCCTTTGTCCTGACTTATTTCCTTCCCCCAATCCCCCATTGCCTTCCCTATGCCATTTTTCCTTTCTTCTTCTCTCAGGGTACCTTCATAGTCACATTTGATGCCTCCTACAAGGCCACTCTGGGAGACAAGTTGCTTCTGAGGGCCAATGCAATCAGGTGAGCCCAGGCCAGGTATGATGTGTCCCTCACCCTCCTGTCTTCTATCCTAGCTAGAGACTCCTCTCCTGGTTTTCTCTCAACTAGGGCTCCTCCTCTCTCTCCAGTGAGAATAATATGCCTACAAGAAGCAAACTTCATTACAGTTGGAGTTCCTGTGAATTATGCCTTCTACACAGTAAGCAGCAGGTGATTAATCCCTGGCCCTTCCCTTGGACCTCTGACTGTTTTCCAGACCTAGTACCTCTGTAGCCCAGTCTGCTCTTTTGAGGATCCCCTCTGATTCCTCACATGGGAACACCTGTGACTAGTCATATGTTCATGCCATAATACCATATACAGACATATCTTGTTTTGTTGCACTTGGCTTTATTGTACTTCACAGCTACTGTTTTTTTACATATTGAAGGTTTGTGGCAATCTTGTGTCAAGTAAGTCTATCAGTGCCATTTTTTTTCAAAAGGTACAGCTGATAGTTAGCATTTTTTAGCAAAAAAAGTATTTTTAAACTAAGATATGTTTATTCTTTTTAGACACAATGCTATTGCACACTTAATAGACTACAGCAGCAGTCCCCAACCTTTTTGGCACCAGGTACCAGTGCTCCTATCAAAATCTAATGCCTGATGATCTGAAGATGATGATGTAGTGCTGGGGAGTAGTTGCAAATACAGATGAAACTTTGCTTGTTGGCTTGCCGCTGCCTTCCTGCAGTGCAGCCCAGTTCCAAACAGTCCAGGGGTTAAGGACTCATGAATTACAGTATAGTGTAGACATAACTTTGATGTGTGCTGGGAAACCGAAAAATTTATGTGACTCACTTTATTGTGATAGTTTCTTGGAACTGAATCCACAATATCTCCAAGGTATGCCTGTACCATAATTCTTGCTTCTTCTCTGACAAATTGGTCTGCTTGTGGGACACACACACCTTGCCACTGCTGTTCAACTCCCTCCTTTCTCTTAATGATGCAGGCTTCCTTTAGCATGAGCCAGTCCTATCCCTTGTGGTAAACACAAATGTGCTGAAGCTAAGCTACTAGATTTAGATTGAGGCTTCTTTGAGCACTCTGAACTAGGGAACTTGTGCCCAACAGGATATGGTCTTTTACCACACAGAGGAAAGGAAAGGTCAGGTTTTTTCAAAATTGAGAGGAGAGCAGAGTTGTGATAAACTGTTGAGAAGGTCTCTAAGAGCCCAAGGACAATGCAGGGCACAAGAAAGGCAAGTGTAGGAATGCTGCTCTGGGTTCTGAAACCACTGGAGGAGCAGGGGCAGGCCTAGCTGGAAGCAGGGCAAGGAGCCCCACACATCTGGCTTAACTCCAGGGGTTTAGAGAATTAGTTAGAAACTTGCAGGATTGCCATTAGACACTCTGCTGCTGATTTACATATTTCTAGGGGAACTAGAGAGGGGACATCAAGCAGTGTCATTGCCCTTCCAAACTCCATGTGTGCATTTCCCCTTCTATCCGTGGGAAAATACTGAGACTTATAGTAAGAGTTTATAGTTACATATACTCATGATGTGCCAGGTATTGTTTTAAGTACTTTATATGTGCTTATGTTCATTTAATCCTTCTAACAACTCCATGATATAGTTATTGTTATTACCCTTTTTACCAACAAAAAAAAAATCAAGAGGTTAAATAACGTGCTCTGTCATTCAGCTGGTAAGTAGCAGAATCAGGAATGGTCTGATGGTCTGATGGTCTGACTCCAGAACTTGTGCCCATGGCCATACTATATACCTCTCTAAAGACTGGGAAAGCTGAGTGATCTACTCAAATATGAAAATAGATTTAGAACTGGAAAATTTTAAGGTGAGAAAACTGAAGCAGAGAGAAAAAGGGTTTGGGAGGGGAACAAA
Organism: Macroglossus sobrinus; assembly: GCA_004027375.1. Classification (NCBI taxonomy): domain Eukaryota; kingdom Metazoa; phylum Chordata; class Mammalia; order Chiroptera; family Pteropodidae; genus Macroglossus; species Macroglossus sobrinus. The sequence continues at coordinate 395,837 of PVKZ01001410.1, read as the reverse complement.
GAGGAAGACTAACGTACTAAAAGAAAAAATAAATTCTAACATTTATGGCATGGCTACAAACCTCATTATAGGTAGGCACTATTAATAGCATCTCTATTTTAAATGGAAGAAACTACAGGGCCCAGAGACATTAAGTAACTTGCCTTAAATCACTCAGGTTGAAAGTGGTGGACCTGAGATGTGAACCCAGGTCATTTGGCTCCAGAGCTTATGCTCTTAATCATCAAGTTGACAGCCAAATCTGTGGGGATACTATGGGGTCTGGGAAGGCAGGGATTATGACTTTTTTAACTGCTGAATCACCAGAGACAAGCACACTGTCTGGTACAGGGTAAATGTTTACTGAAGGAGGCCATGAATAGATGGATGGATGGAAAGTCACCTGCAGCCAGAAACATTTATGTCCACTTCATGGGCTTGTGTTCATGTGCCATCTTCCATCATATTTACTTAATGGCCCCAGGATTTATTTTTTTATTCCACATTTATTTTTTCATTCCCATCATGAAGGGTTCATATTCTATTTTTTCTTGAATGATCCATCCATCATTCCCTTGAGTCTCCTTAGGCTTATTTGTTCTTGTAGCAGCCTGTGCTAACTTCACCTGAGGCCAACCGTGTTTATTCTAGAGAAAGCAAATCTAGAGAAAGCATATGAACACCTTTTCCCCATGGGAAATGTTTAAATGTTATGGGAGGTGATGTTTAAGTTTGGCCTTTAGGTGAAAGTTTCCAGAGGGGAGTGAGTAAGGACATTCAAAGCAGAAGAAAAAGTTTAAACAAAATCATGGGGATATGAAAGAGCCAGGGTATCAAGGGATGAGCTAGCAGTTCTGGGTGACCAAGACAAAGGACATGGGGGAAGAGGAGCTGAAGCTGAGGCTGTAGAGGCTTGTGGGGATTATCATCATTTCCCTGGGTCATCCTGGCCCCAAAAGAGCCCATGGCAGCAGGCTGGGGCACAGCTGAAGACAGTCCCAGGGCTGATTTTCACCAACAGACCCTCTCTCTCCAAAAAGGAAGAATCCACCAAGTACTTTAACTTTTCAACTTCTGATGAGAAGAGCAGGAAAGAAGCTGAGCATCGATATTCTGTGAGAGGCCAGGGAATATTCATATCTGAATATTCATTAATCACCCATGGTGCTGCTAACATTGGAGGTTGGTGGGGAAAGATGAAAAAGAACCAAAGGCTAGAGCCAGGAAAGAAGTGAGATTTGGGAATATTCTAGGGACCACAGTAATGCTGCCTTGATTTTCTAAAAGTGACTAACCTGAATCAGCGAGATCTGGCCATCAGCATTAATTTCTGGGTTCTCATCCTGCTGAACACTGTGGCTGTGTGGGATGTGGCTATGATAGCCCCTTCACAGGTGCTTGCTTGCCTTTCCTCACTTTCCAGGGTCTGATCCCACAGTGCCTCACTCCCACTTACATGTGAAATTTTGATCATTCTGTGACTCTATCTTTCTATACTAGAGTCTCTCCTGTATATCAGAGATGGAACCTCTCCAGGATTCTAACTTCTAGATTCAGATTCCAAGGAGTCTTGTGTTGATGAGAAAGGCCCTGGACTATGAGGCCCCAAATTTGCCTTTGTCCTAATAATCCATTTCCTTGTTTGTCTCTACTCCCCACAGGCTGGTCTTACTTTAGCTTACAAATCTACTTCTGTGGGAATAAGTTCTCTATAAATCTGGACTGGCCTGAGCGACTTGCCAGGTGCTATGCCACCTTCTCAAGACCTTGAAAGATTTTTTGTTTCTATATCTGCCAGACTTCTTCAGTGATCACCCACTTTTTACAGAAACAGGCATGATGCCAGAATGAATTTTCATATGTATGAGAACTTTCACATTAAACAAGGATGTTTATAATACATTTTCCTTGTATTAAAAAGCTCTAATCCAGGGACTCAAATGTTGTTTTAGGAAGGGTTGGGTGAAACTGCTTGTGGGTATACAGAACGTTCTGTCTTTCCCAGGTGTCTGGGGCCTGCAATCACCTTTCATTAGCAATGCTCTGAGGTGTTAGGGAAGGATGCCAAAAGAAGTTTTCAGTGTGTCTATGTTCGTCATGGGTTTCAGCATAGGCTTCATGGTCTGTGTAATGGCAAGCAAGCAGTCTGTCTTAGCAGGTGAATAAAATGTCCAGACCTGGTTTGCCTCAATGTCCCCTTAAACAGGGTCCCCAGAAGCAAGGAGAGCCCGGCTTCCAGAAAGGAACATCTGGTTTCCCAAACTAATACAGAAGACCTGTTAAAGGTGGTCATAGAAAATTATTCCGCATTCAGAATTAGCTCATGAAGCTTCACACAAAGGGCTGTAAACCCTATGTTTGGAACCAGAGTTGTTCCCAGATAGCTGGAATGCACAGATTCATTGTGAAAGCTGTTATGAGTGCTAGAGCCCTATTTATTAATAGATAAATGAGAAACAGTGGAGTTCTACTGGTTCACCAAGGACGTTCCCCCAGCACCTCTCATATCCGGCCTTGGGTAGACAGCAGGAGCAGACAGCACTGGGTGCAAGTGCCAGGGGAGCCCCGCCCTCTCCCTTCCCCTCATCCCCACCCCGCCGACCCCGTCCATCCCCGCGGTCCTCACAGAGCTGGGGTTCTCAAAGCTTCCACACCTTTATTGAGCCCGGAGCAAGTGCCCGGGCTTCAGGGCCGTTCATAGCCCGTGGGCAGAGGGTTGACATGAGGATTGTGGAAAAGAGTGTGGTTGCCGTCCCCCCAAGAGTAGGGCTGTGGAGAGAGGAAGGTAGAGCAAGTTGTCAGCCCGGGGGGTTCCTTGCACCACCACCCGCTCCCGCCCAGGTGCCAAGGCCTCTGGCCGGTGTACCTTCGTGCGGATACGGAGATGGTGATAGGGGATGAATCTCGGGCGCTCCTGGTGCCCGGCGTGGAGCCAGGAGTTGAGGGTGCAGAGGGCCACGCTCGGGAGAGCCAACACGAAAGTCAGAAAGCGCCAGGTGCCGGCTGCAACAGGGAGAGGCAGGCGTGAGAGAAGCGGGGAGGGCCTCGGAAGGGCTGGGGAGTGGGGAGTGGGGAGTTAGTTGATGTGGGGTGTTGTCAGGATCCTGGAAGGCTTTAGAGGTGGGAAGGAGTACAGATGGGCAAAGAAGCCACAAGGTTAGGAGCCGGGCCCACTCACCTCCTGCCCCTCCATGGTCTCCCTTGGCAGCACTCGCCAAACCCCGACGGAAGGACCTCAGAGGCAGAGCCATTGCAGTGAGAGAAGCTAGGAACAACAACAGCCTGTCCTTTCACTCTTCTTCACTGAGTCCAAGGTTCTCCTCCCTTCTTTTTGGGCCAATCACCTGTTGAGTCTACAAATGGGTGGCTATTTTTAGGGGGTTTCTATATTTAAAGTGAGGCCTGACTGGCATGACGTCCTTCTCTCCAGACAGCTGTTGTGTCTCTTATTTTGGTAAGGGGACATTTAAAATAATATGCCATTCTTTTTATAGTTGCAGGGAGCTATTTTGTTCAATACTCTCTTCCCAGTGGCTGGTACACAATAGGCCTTGAATAAATATTTGTGGAATGAATCTGTTTTTTTTTTTCATCTGTAAAATATGTATTTTGAATTATGTTTACAAAGTTTAAATAAAGTAATGTAAAAATATGCCAACTTAGAGTCTGGCACATAACAGTAGCTCAGTATATGTATTAGTCAGTTCTTTGCATAGAATCAAACTCATGCTAACTAGTTTTTAAAAGATAAACAATTGAAAATCTTAGGTAACTCACAGTATCTCTGGTGTGGTCAGAGAGGCCTACAATCTACAAAGCCAGACACAGACAGGGCAGCAGCAGTTACACAGCAGCACCACAGTTCACACCACCAAACACTTGATGCCAAACACTTCATTAATGCTGCTGTGGAAAGCCAGATTATTTGACCCTCACCTCCCTTGAAAATAGATTCTTCAGGAAGCTTGCATCCTTGATTTTGCTTTCTTCTGAATCAAAATTAGGTGGGTCCCAATTGGCAATACCTAGGTCATTGCCTGCACTCTAATTTTGAGAAAGGCTGGGCAATTAAGTTCTGGTCTGTCTTAGGGAGGCAGGAATTGTATCTTGGAGAAAATCTTCAAATATAAGCAGAGTTCTCAAAAGAGGCTGGGCAGCCACAAATTTGACAGCTGTCTACTGCTAAGCATGTTATTTCAATCTGAAAAATCTAACTACTTGGAAGAGAAGAACCCCTAGGCAGGACTGTATGAACCTCATATCTAAGCAAGTGACTTGAAAGCTGCAAGACAGAGCAGGGCTGATTTTTGCCTCTGTCTCTGCTCTGTCCTCACAGAAGATGACATGAAGTAGATGTTCTAGAAATATGTGTTTACTGAATGCTTGAACCACATTACTTTGGTTAACCACATAGAAATGCCTTCTTAGAAGACTGCAGTCCAACAGGATGCTTCCAGTTTTGAGCAAGAGCCGATGTACCTGATATGAAATATATAAAAGAAAAATGAATTTTATGTACCTAATCTAAACATAGAGAAGAAAAATGAGAAAGGTGCATTTTCAAAGTAAGTTTCAACTGAACTTATTTTTTACTTAACTTTCTTAGGCTTTTTTTTTTTTTGTAACCTCTGTAACAGTCAAATGTTATATAGTGTTGCTAAATTACTCCTGAGTCCTCACTGAGCTGTAATAGAATTCTTTCTACAATTGCTTTTTCCCATTTGGACTTTGGAATTGCTCTGAGAAGAGGGGGCCTAATTTCAGTTAAAGTTACTTGGCATCTCCCATGGCATTTCTCTAAACTTTACCAGTAAATTTCCAATTTCTGTTCTCTTGTACTATGACACATGTTTTATTGAAACTTTTGTGCCTTCTTTTGTGGATATGATACACATGTATGGTTTTAATTAATTAAGAGTGAAGGGATCTAGTATTTATTAAAATGAATTTGATCAAAGAAATTATACATTGAAATACATTTCAACTTGATGGTTGCATCTCGTACTTTTATTTTCTTCTATTTCATAATAGTGTAGGGTTATGCATCAAAATAAATTTATATGCTGTGGCCTGATTCTCTGAAATATGTATCTATTGCTGGGGACACTGAATGTTTTAGCTGAGCTAGGCACACTTGTGCTCATTTGGCCCTAGACTACTATAACTTAAGCCTAGACTGCAGTTATACCATGGGCCAGAGTTTGAACTTGCTGCTCCTGTATGAGATCGTCATCTCATATCCTATGTGCTGTGTTCACTAGGCCAATTGGTATATAAAGAAGTCCTAAAATGATGACTTATTGATCTTCGGTATTTTCTAAACCAGTATTTTACCACAACAAATGCTGATTATTGAAATACATTTGAAAGTGTTTCTGTGCTCTCACCAATGCTGCTGAAAATTTGATGAGACCATCATGGCAATTTGTGGTAATCTCATTGCTACAAATGTGTGGACGAAATGCACTGGACCCAGCTAAACATTGTTTTCAGTCATTTTTCCCTTTTATCACTATATAAATAACCATGGAATCATTGAATGGCAGGCAGAGTGACCAGGAAAACATAGGTGCGGTGTGGTCACTTTCATGGTCACTTTGTTTAACTTTCCAAGTGTGTCCACATTGTATTTTGGAAGGACAACAAGGATAAAAGAAACCTGAATCAGTGATTCTCTGATTCAACCAATATTTATCGAGCACCCACTGTGAGTCAAGCACTGTGCCAAAGTCTCTGCTCTCATGGAGCTCAGTCTAATGGGACAGACGAACATGTGACCAGTCACAATGTTCCACAGTGTCACTGCAGCAGTTACTACAACTAGTGGGATATGAGAGTTTGGGAAAACTTTCAATGGAGCTGGGGCTCACATAATAATGAGGACAGATTTAGATGACAGAAAAAGGGAAAGGAATTCTGGGAAATTGAGGGAAATAAAGCCAGTGCCAAGGAACAGAGATGTCAAAGGCCATGACCAGTAAAGCTGCAGAGGTGAGACAAAGCCAAGCTGAGAAGCCATATAGGCCATGCTGAAGTGTTTGAACTCTACTCTGTAGGCCATGTTAGGGGATGAGATGGGTGGCAGGCGAGGATGCTTTTAAGCAGCGAGTCATATCAGATTTAGTATTGGAGTCTGGGGTTTAAGGGAGGAATCTAACTATTGGACTGTGCAGATGATGAACCAGAATGCAGAGATTGGAAGCAGGATTTTGCAATAATCCAAATAACAAGGATTTGCACTTAAGGCAGTAGCACTGGTAACAGAGAGGAATGCTGAGGAAGGGTAAATGGAGAAGGAATGAGAGGGCTGATGAATACTGAAGAGAGAAAAATGGGTGAATAAGGGAATATGAAAGGATAGGTTGAGGTAAGAAATCTGGGAAAATGGGCATGATCAGAGGTTAGAAGTAAGGTGGGAAGCAGAATCAGCAAAACCTCATTGTTTCCATAGCATGCCAAAATCATGTGCTACTCCAAAAGCATAGCAGTTATCAATATATATTTACTGTCAGATCTTTATCTAGATTACAGGCCCAAGTTCAGGCAATTAATTCAGACTGTTGTGCTGATTTTATTCCTTGCAGACAGGAGCTTTCAATTACATCAGCTAAAGAGGTAATAGTATATCCAGGGCAATAATTTCCCAGTTCATCCCTTAAATAGGGTCCATCTGTAAACCAAATTAGGTCAGCATTATCAATAGGCATCTCCTTTAAATCATTCCTAGGAATCAAAAGATAATCAAGCAATAGAACACAGTTGTGGTCACCTTTGCCTGAAATAGCAGATTAAGAGTATTACATCAAGCTGAAGTAATGTTGGGCACAGAGAGCAGCAATATTTCATACAAGGCTAATCTGCTGACAGAGTAATGCTGAATATGGTGAGTTTTAAGAGAGTCTCAACTGAATGTAGGACATAGATAGTTAAGGGGGATCCCATGGCAATTTCTTCAGTAGCCTTGTTGTTGACTACAATACCTTATAGTCTGATGTTGATCACGATATTTTGGGGTGATCATTTCTACAATATTTCTTTAATCCTCAGATACAAAAAGAAAGAATGTCAAATAATAAGTAACATGTCCAAGTGTGGTAGCAAGGAGGCCTGAGCTAACCACGTCCTACGATGGTTGAGAGTTATTCCCCTTACAGCTCCCAAACCAATCAAAATACGCTTTCCTTATAGAGAAAGAGCATGCAAGTCTATAACTATGAGGAAGTATAAGACGTGTATAAAAGGGAAAGCTCCACTGCGATCAGGGCTCAGCCTTTGAATGTGAATCCACTGAGCCGGTGCCGGCACCAATAAACACTACTTCCTGCTTATTGCCTCGGTGTCCCGTCTCTCTGAGTATCCTGCAACACAAGAGCTGGAGCTTGTGTTAATTTGGTTTTTAAAGTACTTATAGTTTTTTCACCTTCTGGAGTCCATTCAATCAGGTCAGGTTGATCCCATGTGAGCAGAGCATAGAGAGGTAGAGCAGTAAGTGAAAAATTTGTTACCCAGTTTCTGCAATAACCTGTTAGTTCTAAATATCCTCTTAACTGTTTCTTTGTTTTTGGAAGTGAGAAAGCTAAAATTCCTTTGATTTGTTCAGGATTAATTAACAGTCCATCCTTTGATATTAAATGTACAAGATATTTTACCTTATGTAGGCAAAATTAGTTTGTCTTTAGAGATCTCATGCTCCCTTGAAGCCAATTGTTGCAATAAGTAAACAGTATCTTCTTGAGAGTCCAGCAGTTTCAGAACATAGAAGCAGAGCATCTACCTATTAAATCAATTAGAATTTCTTGGAAATTTAAGGTCATCTAAGTCCACATCTAATTGAGAAAAGTAAGTGAGACTTTCAGTATATCCCTGGTGTGTAGCAGTCCACATGTTCTTCTCAGATGAAAGCAAAAAGATATTGACTTTCTTTGTCTACTGGAATGCCAAAAAATGCACTACATAGGTCTACCAATGAGAAATAATTCCTATTTATTGGGATGGTAGAAAGTAATGTATATAGATTATTGACTAGAGGATGTTGAGGAACTACAATATTACATACAACCCTTAAATCTAGTACAAATCTCCAGCCTTTCTCCTTTAGCTATTTTTACAGGAAGGATAGACATATTACAAGGACTAGTGCAAGGAATTGTTAATCCTTTCTTAAAGTAGTCCTGGACAGTAAGTCTAATTCCAGCTAATGCTTCTGGTCTTATTGGTTATTGTTGTATGTTGGGCAAAGTTTTGGTCACATTAATAGTTACCTTGATAGAGATGTGGCATCATGCGTTTCTATAAAGTCTTAGCCTAGTAAGTGTACCAGAGTACTTTTAATTATGAGAAACACATATTTTCCTGAAGATTTCTTAATTGGAAAATAATCAGCTCTAATTTAAAGACTGACATTGGCAAATTCGATACCCCTACCATTTGTACTATATTTTTACCCCAAGGGGAATGGCAATGAAGGAGTGTATAATTAAGGACAGATAGCACGGCTCTGATGTCAATGAGAGCCATAATAATTTCCCTTTTTATCATTATTTCTATCTCTCCCAAGGTATTAGTAAAGAGAAATGTCCTCTCCATTCCTCAGAGCAGAACTAAGCTTGTTTTCTTTCCTCTCTCAAGATCCCATTTTGGCTTTTGACAGTTCTTCTTGAGGTGGTCAGGTTTCTTACAATAAAAACAGAGTCTTGTTTTCTGTGGGACTAGGCTTTCTTATTGGCCTTGTTTGATTACTTGTTATAGTTTTGTAATTCCATATTTTTTGCAGCTTTATCTTTTTCCTTCTTCTGAATGGTTTTAGATAACTGATAGGCTAAATCTACTAATCCATTAGTATGTATTGTGGCCCAGCCTAAGTTGTATCATTTTACTCAAGTGACAAGTTCTTCATCCATTTAAAAATGCTGAATTGATTAAAGAGTGATTTTGGTGACTCTGGAAGCTAGTGGGTACCATTCCCAAATATTGTTTAAAGGTTTTTTTTTAACATCTCAAAGAAATCAAATACAGTTTTAATGTAGGGAGGAGGCAAGAGAATTAAAATATTAATCAAGCCACGTTCAGAGACTTCAATGTGCTGATCAGCCCTGCAGCCATGCCAGGAGGACACCTTCAGAACAAAGGGAAATTTCTACAGAAGCTAACAGCCCATTTTCCACACCTGTGAAGGGGAAACAGGAACCAAGAGTCATTCCCTATGACTAAAACCTTGGGGGAACCTAAGGATTAGAGGCTGGGAACTGCCATCAGGCCTTCACTCTACATCTTCTTACCTTCCCCTTCCTTACTGTATGTCCATATTAAAGGAAATGGGTTAACAAAGTCTTTTAAATAATAACTCACAGGAACTAAAAAATGATATATAAACTGAATTCACTGAACATTCAGCCCCTTCTCCACTCACTCTCTTTCCAGTCCTCTTTTGGTCCCTCTCAGTTTCTTTACTCTGTTTCTCACTGTCTCTCTCACTGTCCCTCTCACTCTCTGCCTCTGAGAGGAGACCACACTCTGTCTGTGGAGTGTTACCCACTTTTTAATAAACTTTCCTTTCGACTCTAATTTTGGTGTGTGTGTTGAATTCTTTCTTCACTCTCCACCAAACGACCCTCTTCTCTCGGTACAGGGCTTGGTCCCCTGTCATTTGGGGAACTTTACCCTGTCCTGCATCAGTTTCATCTGACCAGTTTTTGCACTATTGGATCTTAGCCCAATCAACAGTTTTAAGATATAGTTCAGGGATGACATTATGTAAGTGGTTAGCAATTTCAAGGTTTTTGTCTCAGTGAGCTTTGGTATGCTTTGCAAAATCCTTGAAAGAGTTTTTCCAATGTGCCTTAGCTAACCATTCTGTTGCTTTGCTATCAGAGACCAGCATATAATAATCAGTATAAATCAGAATGTCCTAGTTCATTAGGCTTAATTGTTAAATCTAATTCTTTTGCAAATCCAATAGGATCTTGAAGTGAATCTAGGAGATCACTAGTTAAATTTTTTAGTTTTGTTCTTGTCCAAGGGATGTAAGTGCAGGCTCTCCTTTTCCCATGGCTGGCTTTTTTTTGAAAGGTGCTATTATAATTTTCTCCTTAATAGGTCCTTTAAGTTCTACAATTTTTTTAGTTGGTTCTTCTAATTCAGGTACAGTTTGAAGGCAAAGAGGAGGAAGAGGTAAAGCAGGAAGAACAGGAAAGGGAGTTCGAAAAGAAAAGGATAATGGGGAGCAGAGAGTAAGAAGAATGGGTTTGATGGTAGTTGGTTTCAGAAGACAGTCTCTAATACTTTTTTATTTACTTTCTGTATTGAGGCTAATTTTTTCTTTTGAAGTTCGAGAGACCAATTAAAATATGCTTCTCATTCATTCTGCCTAATTTTATAGCTGTTTTGTTCTTGTTGAGGACACGGATATACTAACTTAGGTACCTCATATGTTCCCATTTTGGCCAGTGTAAACTTAGATAAGTTTTGGTTAGTTTGCTCCATTTAAATAAATACTTGCAAGTAGAGGCTCCGTACATCTTGTACATGAACCCTGCCAGAGTTTCAGTGGAAGGCTGCCCTTCTTGGGGTTTGTCGGCTTTTAAAGTTTGATTTCCCATATTGCTTTTTGTTAAGGTCTGTGCAGTTGCAACAATTTCTAAGGATTTTTATGTAGTAGGTCAGAGTGAGCTGCTTGTGAGCAAGGTGTCACCCTTGAGTCGTTTAAGCTTTTTTTCGAATCTTGGTTTCTCCCTTCGGTAACTAAAACTACCATGGGTGCTCGGAACACTTGGATGACCATGCCTTAAGTGTATTCCCAAGATAAGCCTTTATTTAATTAAAACGGTCTTCGGAGGTTCTCTAGGGACCACTTCTCATCAAGGGAGAGACTCCTGGGAAAGCCTGGAGGCTGGAAGGAGCAAGTATCCTTTTCTTTTGGAGATGAATGTATAAGTTCAGTGTCTCATTGTTATAGACATTGTTTAGTTGTACAATTTTACTTTGCACACCAAATAAACAGGCAGCCATCCCCTTCACTCCCTATCCCTCCCTGGCTTCCTTCCCTAGGAGCTGCTTTTAACACTCACTGTAGGGATGTTTAACAGCCCAAATAAAAATGAAGACTTACAACCAAATTGGGGGGTCTGGATTCAAAAGGACTCACCCAGCATACCCAAAGAAAGACATGGGGCCAGAGGGATGAAATGGGCCAATGCTGGGTCCATTCTAACTTCAGGTGGTCCAGATGGGCTCACTCTGGATCCTGCCTCACTACCCCAAGCAAATGTCAACGAAAATAACCTTTTCGTTTGAAAATGTTAAGAAGATTGCTATTTAAGGTCTTGCTGAGGACTATAATCCGAGAGCAGAGCCTCAAGAAGACTTGAAACAGTGCTGTAACTTCAGAAAAGTGTGGGGGACGCTTATATAGGGCAAAGGAGTAAGTGAAAAATGCATCTGATGCATTACAAGTTTCAATTAGGGTACATACAGTTCAATGATTAACAGTTTTCCATGAAATGGAAGGAATGTGTAGAAGAGATAAGGTCGAGTTGCCATGCCTCCATTGTCAGGAAATTTTAATTCGGGTCTGGAAACAAATTACTTTGAAACTCTTTGAGGAGATTTTTATCAGGATGGAGATAGAATAGGCACTGTTATTGATTTTTAGTGTTGAAACTGTGTATTGTATGTGATTATCCCCCATGTGCTTTGATAAGAAATTTTATGAAAGCTCATGGTTCTCTTTTAATTACTGATATGGGCCCTGAGAAAGACGATACCTACCAAGAAGGGTTTCTGGTGGCTAACTGGGCTCAAATTTAAAAGTAGAGCCTAGCAGTCTCTTTCTACACAGGGACCTCTCACACAAACCACAGTCTAAAAGCCTGCACTGAACTTCCTGCCTGCACTTTGTTCCTGACTCCATATAAAGCAGTTCCTGGAATTACATTTCAAAAATAGGACCGAGGCTTTCCCCGTCCAATTAGAGCTGTGCAGCTACATCCCCCAATAGCATCTCCACTGACCAATCAGAGAAGTTCCACTGTGATCGGTAAAGACAGTACCTTTGGACCAATCAAACTGCAAGAATTTGGAGTCCTTATTTGCATGAGGACAGACCAATAAGGAACCAATCAGGTGTGCTCTCTGGGGTACATGGAAGCTGACATATAGACAGAAGGCAAGGACTTCTTCCACTGAAGGTGTCTCACTGGACCAGAGTGGTAAAGAGCAGGGCAGAGCTGAGCTTAAGCCAGGACTGCCTCACAGCTGTTCTGTAATTTGAGTTGTGATACTATTGAGCTGTCTCACAGCTACTTTTGCTGTTCTCACAGCTCTGCTGTATCACAATTGAGCTGTTTGCTCTGACTAAAGTTTCCTTTGTTGCTCCCCTAATCGGGGATTCCTGTTGGCATTGAATTGGCACCTACAACCAATGGTGGACACTGACTCAAAGAAGCTGAGGCATAGAGTCCTTTCTCAATGGAAAGCTAAAAGCAATGTAACTCCGGAGGAGGCAAGAGAACTAAAATGTTAAATCAAGCTACATTCACAGACTGCAATATGCTGACCAGCCCTGCAGACAGTGATGCAGAACAAGACAAATTTCCCCGAGTTGGGGAAAGGAAGCCAAGCCCTACACGGAGAGAAGAAGAGGGCCCTTTGGTGGAGAGTGTATAAAGAGTTCAACACACATGCCAAAGCTGGAGTCAAAAGGAAAGTTTATACAGAAAACACTCCACAGAATGTGGTCTCCGAGGCAGAGAGTGAGAGGGACAATGAGAGAAAGACAGCAAAAGCACTGAGAGGGACCCTGAGTGTTCAGGGAATTCAGTTTATGTGTCATTCTTTAGTTCCCATTTCCTGGCTGCAGGGCTGATCAGCACACTACAGTCTCTGAATGTGGCTTGATTAACTTTTTTAATTCTCTTGCCTCCTCCCTACATTACCAAGCCACAAGGACACCTGTAGAACAAATGAAGATTTCTGTGGGGATTGTTAACAATCCATTTCCCCACATCTGTGGAAGAGGACAAGGGAACCAATGGAGACATTCTGGAGTCATTCCCTATGGCTAAAATTTAGGGAACCTATGGATTAAAGGCTACATACTCTTTCCTTTCTTCACTTCATGTCCTTATCAAAGGAAATAAAAACTAAAGAATGATATATAAACTGAATCCTTGAACACGAGGGCCCCCATTCACTGCCTTTCTAGGTCTTTCTTGGTCCCTCTCTGTGTGGGTATGAGACCACACTGTCTGTGGAGCGTTGCCCCTTTTCTAATAAACTTTCCTTTTGACTCTACTTTGGTATGTGTATTAAATTCTTTCTTCACTCTCCACCTAAGGATTCTTTTTCTCTCAGTAGAGGGCTTGGTCTCCCCTCTACTTGGGGAAATTTGCCATGTCCTACATCAGTAACAGGTGTTCTGTGAGTTATGGAGTGCCTCATCAAAGGTGCTTGGTGGAGGCTTGTGTTCAGAAATGTCCCCACTGTAGGTAAGAGGCAGCAGGTCCCGGCTGTTGCCCTTTACTAGCTGTGACCCATGACACCTGGGAGTGCAGCCAAGTGGGGGCAGGTCACGCCCTCTCTCTTAAGAGGGCCAGACCCCAGCTCCTGGAAAGCCATCTGGGCATTACAAAGGTCTCAACCTTGAGGGCCCATCCAAAGAAATCAGCGGGCAAGAGTCCGGGCCTCGCAGCTAGGCACTCTGCTCTCGTGAATGGATGCTCTTGAGGCTCCTCAGCTGCCACGGCGGAGCTTGCTGGGAAATGTAGTCCTCTGCAAGGGGCCCTAGGTGTACGCGGTGTATTGACCTCTAACCCCAAGTCGCATACATGGGAGTAACCCTCAGCTCCCCTCCTCCCGTCTCCCTCCCCCCGTCCCCGCCCCTGCCCTTGATGAGGATTCCTGGTATCCTCAGCCTCCGTCAGAGGATGCTTCTTTCCCTACAGCCCTGCTTGCTTTGCACGTCCCAAAAGCCTCCTACCACCTGTGCGCTGGGCTTCTCAAGAAGGTGGTGAAAAGGTCAGAACAGTGAGCACACCACAAAAAGCCACATGGGAATCACCATTCCACTCCCTAACAGAATGTTTAAGGAGATGGCCAGGGACCATGCGGCGGGGGAGAGGGGGGAGGGAAAGACCCGAGAGATTGCTATTTCAGGGCACCGCGCGCCGCCTTACAGCCACGTTGCCTCGGTGAGGGTTCCTTCCCACCCACAGCGGCTGGGAGCCGCGCCCCGCGCTCCTTCCCCCTGCTTTCTGAAGCGCACGCCCCAGGGAGTTGAGACAGAGGGCGCCAAGTGCCTGGGGCAGGATGGTCGCGCCCCCTAGCGGCAGGAGGCAGTGGTGAGGAGCCCGGGCGTGAAAACTGAAGGTTTAAGGTGGTGAGATTGAAGAGGAATGGTAGGTGGCAGGGCTGGGATTGGTGAGGCGACTGAGGCACTGGCCTCTGGCACAGAATTTAAAGGGGTGTCCCAAAACTTAGTAATCAAGGTAAATTACATTTTAATGCCATATTTCCAAAAAATTAATGTGAAAAATTTATGGTGAACGAAATCAAAATTTTAAATAAAAACATCATTTAACCCCATAATTTCATGAACCTCCTGCACACACCTCACCCAATCATGTCCCTAGTTCCAAAAAAAAATTATTTATTTTTTTATAAAAACAGGTGGCTGGCACAGGCTGTAGTTCGCTGGTTAAAAATAAATTACATTCATTTCCGTGTCCCCTTAAACTTTTCCGTAGAGGCTAGTGCTTCACTTTTCTTACCCCGGTGCTGTTGTGGAAAAATATCCCCAAAGCTCCAAAACCCAGTCCAACGAAAAAACAAGCAGTAACTCAGAAAGAAAGATAATTCAAATTTATTACACATGATGCCAGGCAAGCTAGTGCTCTGAAGATCTGGGTCTCAGTTGAAATATTGCCTATATACCAGAATTTTTACACAAGCTAATTGGTCAGTTTGAACACAAACTTTTACAAATGATTGGGGGTTGCTAAGTAGTAATATTAGTAATAAGGCCAGGAGTTACCACGGGTTGCTGACAGATACAAATTGTTACAGAAAGTGGGAGTGCTAGGGTACAAATAGTTACATTTATGGAGCAAAGACACAAACAGTTACATTTGTAAGTCGAGCAAAGTGCAAGGGAGCTTTTGCAGGAGTCCTTGCATGCAGTAAGCATATTTACAGAAGCAGAAAGCTGATTAATTTTTAATGAAATTCCCCAAATTTCCTCTTCAATGCCACCTCTACCAAGTCCCTTCAACTGTGTAAACTGCATATCTGTGCTGGCACCCAGAAGTGGAGTACATTTAGAAAAGACCCTGACTATGGTCTGAGTTCTGCCAACAGTTGCCTGAGTGACCTTGGACCAGCTTTGCTTCCTCTTGACCTCAATTGATCTTTGTAAAATTAGGGATAGTCCAACTACGTGGTAGAGGATAGTCCTGTTAGTTCTCAAAAAGCAGTGATTCTCACAGAGTGGAACAAAAGATGAAGACTCAGAAATTTCACTAGAAACTCGCTTACCTGTATGAGAGTACAAAATGATCCTAGCATTGGTCCTGGTAACCAAAAATTGAAAACAGTGTTCATCAACAGTTAAATGGATATGTAAATTAATGATATTTCAAACAATGGAATACTAGACAAAAACAAAAACGAATGATTACAACCATGTTCAACTATAGGGATAAATCTTGCAAACATAGCACAAAAAGAAACAAGACAGAATACAGTACAGTTAAATTCCATTTCTATAAGGTCCAAAATCTGGCAAAACCACAGTATATAGTTTAGACATCTATATGTAGATAAGAAACTATAAAGACAAGCAAGAAATTATCATCACTAATGTCTGGATACTGCTCATAGCCCTAGAAAGGAAGAAGCGAGTGTGAAGTGCACTCTGGGGTACATTTCTTGCTCTGGGTAGTGGTTATAAGAATACTGCCTTTTAATTATCCTTTAAAATGCACACATAGGGTTTATGTACTTTCCTGTATATAAGACATTTTTTTAAATACTGACAAAGATAGAAAGCAGAACAGTGCCTGGCACATGGTAGTTAATAAATATTTGCAAAATGAATAAAATTATCTAGTGGACCCTTCGTAGACCCTTGGTCACCCAGTAAGTGGCAGAATTAGGATGGCCCTGAGGTCGAAGCTTGGTGAAAATGAAATCTGAGTAGTGAGACTTTACTGTTCTTACTAGAGATGTGAGAGTGTAGGTGGCCAGGTGAAGTCCTGCCAGTTTTCAGGAACCCTTAAAGTGAGGAAGAGGCCAATTAAACCTCTTATCCCCCAACCACATGATCCTGAAATTTTAGCCCAACTACTTTTTTACAATTATAGAAACAGCCACATCATCTAGATCTAACATCTGAGGTCTTGGTGCAACTCCTTAAACTACTATCAGCGCCTTTTTCTGATCATTATAACCTGCCTAGTCCTTGCCTAGTCCTCTTGGGTTGATGACCCACTAGTGGACATTTAGTTGAGGGCCAGGGAAGGACTGAACTTGATGGGTCTACTATTCCACAGTCCCCCTATTCATAACTATCTACTTACTGCCTCTCATTTGCACCAAGTCCTGGGGATGCTTAAGAATTAGACCCCTCCTTGGAGAAGTCAGATTCTAATTAACTTTTTCAGAATGCAAATCCCCTTGGAAGTTTACCTGGTAAATTAATTAATAAGTAATCTGTTATCAGCTATTTGCTCTTATCAGAAGGTTCACATTTCTAAGTTGCTGTCATCAGATAATAATACCAACAGAGGGGTATCGGCTACGTTACCTCCTCCTTGAGAATATGGAGACCGGCAGGCCTGGAGGGAGATGCAGGGAACTGGGAGGATATGTGTAGACCTTGGAGTAGGGGGTGGGGATGGAGATGGGAATGTTTCAACCAACGCCCATCCTGAATCCCTGGCACCTCTGTTGCACTGAGCATGCCCCTCTGTGAGAATTAGTATCAACCCAAGGTCCCAAAGCTGCCTCACCATTGTGTGGAAGGCACAAGTGTTAGAGTTAACTTTAACACCAACAAAACTCCAATCCTCTGAGTGAAAGTATTCTTCGACAGATTCAAGAAAAACTCTTTAAAGAAATAAATTTTGGGAGCTATGTGTTTACTTTTTAGGAGAACCTGGTGAACTGAGAAGGGGAAGGTGCCCTGGATGGCAACTTCAGAAAGGCCTAAAAGTGGGAAACAGCATAATCAGGCTAAGTGGGTAGCTGAGGCTGTTGGTCCCCTACCCCAAATCCCTTACTCTTACCGATTTCTATGCATACTACCGGATTCCAGCTGCTAGCATCTGTTTTCTTTGACTGAGGACTCTCTGGACTCCAGAGTTGGCTGTGCCTGCTATTGGCAGGCCAGAAACATGCGTTGGGAAAACAGCTATTTTGAGTTTATTTCCTTTGTGTGAGTGTACTGAAACTGTGCCTTTAGTCAAAAAGACCCCGGAGTTCTTTTATTTTTCCAAAGTGGGAGCTTTGATGCTGTGGAAGCTACCTGCTGACTCTGCATGGGTAGCTTGTGCCTCCTTATTCAGCAGGTCATAATCTGCTTATTCTTCATTTAATACACCAACGCAGGAGTATACAATATATTGTATAAATACTTAATATCTACATGCAAGAGAATGAATTTAGACCCCTACCTCCCAACCATATACAAAAATCAACTCAAAGTGGATCATAGACCTACATGTAAAAGTAGAATTTTTGTGACCTTGGATTAGGCATGTTTTCTTGGATATGACATAAAAATCACAAGCAGCAAAAGAAAAACTATATAAACTGAAGGCCATCAAAATTAAAACCTTTTTGCTTTAAAGAGCATCATTAAGAAAGTGAAAAGACAACCCACAGAATGGGAGAAATATTTTGTCAATCATATATCAGATAAGGGACTTGTACTTAGAATATATTTTTAAAAACCGATGGTAACTCAATAATAAAAGACAAATAACTCAATTTAGAAATTGGAAAATAACCTTAATAGATAGTTCTCTGAAGAAGATATACATATTGCCAATAAGCACATGAAAAGATGCTCAACATCATTAACCTTCAGGGAAATGCAAATCAAAACCACAAGATATCACTTCATACACTCTAGACTGGCTATAATAAAAAAGACAAATAATTAACAAATGTCTGCAAAGATGTGGAAAGACTGGAACCCTCATACTCTGCTGGTGGGAATGTAAAATGAGGCATCTGCCTTACAAAAGAGTTTGGCAGTTTCTCAAATGGTTGAACGTAAAGTGATATGATCCAGCAATTCCACTCCTAGGTATACACCCAGGAGAAATAAGAGCATATTCCCCAAATATCTTGTAGAAGCATTATTCATAATGGTCCCAAGTTAGAAACCCAAATGTCCATCAACTGATGAATGAATAAATAAAATGTGGTATACACATAAAATGGAATACGATGCCCAACTCAATGAGATCCAAAACAATTCAAAACAACAATTTCAGGAATTGAAAAAACAACTCGAGGAGTAGAGCAAGGAGACTGAAACTCTCAAAAGAACCAAATAGAACTTCTGGAGATGAAGAACACACTGCAAGAGTTGAAAAATGAAATAGCAAGCTTGGGAAATAGAGTCAACAAATGGAGGAAAGGATCAGTGAAATCTAAGATAGAAATCTAGAAATAAGTCTACAGCCATGCCACCCTGAACAAAACTGATCTTGTCTGATCTCGGATGCTAAGCAGGGTCAGGCCTGGTTAGTACTTGGATGGTAGACCACCTAGGAAGACCAGGTGCTATAGGCATAAAACATAACAAATAAAAAATAAGGATTGTAAGCTGAGCTGATGAGTTCCTTGCAATCTGTGAGGTCAACCAAGGGTTGCCTAGCCTAAAAACAAAAACAAAAAAAGAAGGAAATCTAGAAGAGAGAAACTAAAGAATGAAAAATAATAAAAGAGAAATTCAAGAACTAGCTGATACCATCAGGAGAGGAAACATAGAATAATGGGCATTATTGAAGGCGAGGAAAAGGATCAGGGACTAAAAAGCATTATCAGACAAATATTGACGAGAATTTCTCAAATCTAAGAAGTCAACTGGAGCTTGGAATTCAAGAAGTCAACAGAACACCCAATTATCTCAACCCAAAAAGGCCTTCACCAAGACTAATTGTATTAAAATTATCAAAAATCAATGACAAAGACAGAATTCTCAAGGCAGCCAGGGAGAAAATGATAATACATAAAGGTAAACCCATTAGATTATCATCGGACTTCTAAGTGCAAACCTTATAAGCCAGAAAGGAATGAAATTAATTATTTAAACTATTAAGTGAAATTAACTAGCAGCCTAGAATAATGTATCCAGCTAAGCTCTCCTTTAGATATGAAGGAGAAATTAAGACCATTCCAGAAATACAAAAATTGAGGGAATTCTCCACTACAAGGCCTATACTACAGGAAATACTAAAAGAGGTCAGTTCACCTAAGACGAAATGACA
The DNA here is from genome assembly GCA_004027375.1 of Macroglossus sobrinus. Taxonomy (NCBI): domain Eukaryota; kingdom Metazoa; phylum Chordata; class Mammalia; order Chiroptera; family Pteropodidae; genus Macroglossus; species Macroglossus sobrinus. The sequence continues at coordinate 376,365 of PVKZ01001410.1, read as the reverse complement.
AACAAACAAACAAACACATAATTAGGAGTAAAGTGACTATCGGGCAAATAGAAGCAGAGGAGTGTGACCCTTACTAAGAACAGGGCATTATAAGCTTAAATAATAAGAGACTTGTTATAACAAGATAGTAATAAATTTTTAGCATACATAGGAACAAAATTAAGTAACAATGACTGAAAAGGGGGGATTCAAAGATCCAAATTCACAAAGGGGAAAGGAGATAAGGCATAGCAGAAGAAAATGGACAACTGTATATATAACTGTCCTTTATATATTCATAATGGTAACCACATGCCAAAGATTCAGAACTGTTGCTATATAACATAAAACAAGAAAGACCAGAGAGAAAAGCCACAAAAGCTAACCAAAATAAAGAAAATAGAAACAAAAGGACAAGGAAACAATGGAAACACCAAGCTACTAGAAAGCAAAAGATAAAATGACTATAAGAAGACCTCATATTTCAATAATCACCCTAAATGTAAATGGATTGAACTCACTAATAAAAAGGCACAGAGTTGCAGATTGGATCAAAAAACAAAACTCAACCATATGCTGCCTTTGGGAGACACATTTCAGCTGCAAAGACAAATATAGACTCAAAGTGAAAGAGTAGAAAATGATATTTCAAGCAAATGGCATTCAGATAAAAGTGGGAGTAACAGTACTAATACTAGATGAAATAGATTTCAGACTAACAAAGGTAAGGAAAGATACTGAAGGACACTTCATAATAATAAAGGGAATCATGCACCAAGAAGAAATAACATTTATTAGTATCTATGCTCTCAATCAGGGAGCCCGAAACATGTAAAGCAGTTACTTACAGAACTAAAGGAAGAAACAGATCAAAACACTATTGCAGTAAGGGACCTAAATATTTCACTTTTGGATATGGACAGATCATCCAAATGGAAAATCAATAGGGAATAACATCCTTAAATGACACATTAGACAAATTGGACATAACTGACATTTACAGAGCTTTCCATCCCAAAACAGCTGCTTATACATTCTACTCTCGTGTACATGAAACAGTCTCAAGAATCGATCAAATACTGGGACACAGAGATAGCCTCAACAAATATGAGAGGGTTGAAATCATACCAACTATATTCTCTGATCATAATGCTTTGAAACTAGAAATCAACTGCAAAAAGAAAGCAGGAAGAACCACAAATACATGGAGATTAAACAACATGTTACAGAAGAATGACTGGGTCAGAGAAGAAATAAAAAGGGAGATCAAGAGATACATAGAAAAAAATGATAATGATTGTACAACATATCAAAACTTTTGAGACACCGCAAAAGCGGTCGTAAGAGGAAAGTTCATATTATTACAGGCCTATCTCCAAAAACAAGAATGAGCCCAAATAAACCTCATGCTTCATTTTTAAAAAACTGGAAAAGAAAGAACAAATGGAAGTATAACACAGCAGAAGGAAAAAAATAATCAAAATAGGAGCAGAAATAAATAAAATTGAAAACAAACGAAAAAATAATAGAAAAAAAATAAATGCAACAAAGAGCTAGTTCTTTAAGGAGGTTAATAAAATTGACAAACCCCTGGCTAGACTCACTAAGGAAAAAAGAAAAAGGACACAAATAAACAAAATCAGGGATGAAAGAGGGGAAATTATGACTGAAATCGTAGAAATACAGGATCATATAAGAATACTATTAAAAAGTATCTAACACCAAATTGAATAATTTAGAAGAAATGCAACAGTACTTAGAAAAATACAACAGCCTTCCTAGACTGATTAAAAAAGAACAGGAAAACCTAAATACATGGATCAGCAGAATGGAAATTGAAACAATCATCAAAAACCTACCCAAAAGTAAAAGTTCAGGACCAGATGTCTTCACCAGTGAATTCTACTAAACATTCAAAAAAGATTTAATACTTATTCTCCTCAAACTCTTCCAAAAAATCGAAGAGTAGGCATTACTTCCCAACACATTTTATGAGGCCAATATTACTCTGATACCAAAACCATGTAAAGATAACACAAAAAAGGAAAATAACAGACCAATATCTCTCATGAACACAGATGCAAACATCCTAAATAAGAAACTATCAAACTGAATGCAACGACATATTAAAAGGTTTATACACCACAATCAAATAGGCTTCATCCCAGAAGCACAGGGATGGTTCAACATACACACAACATAAACAAATTAAAAAGTACGAATATGATCATATCAATAGATGCAGTAAAAGCCTTTGACATGATACAGCATCCATTTATGATCAAACCACTTAACAAAATCAGTATAGAAGAAAAGTACCTTAACATAATAAAGGCCATATATGACAAACCCACAGCCAACACTATACTTAATGGTGAAAAACTAAAAACCTTCCTTCTAAGATCAGGAACAAGGCAAGGCTGTGCACTATTGCTATTCTTATTCAATATAACACTGGAGGTCCTAGCGAATGCAATTAGACAAGAGAAAGATATAAAAGGCATCCAAATCAGAAATGAAGAAGTCAGACTGTCACTATCGAGGATGACATGATTCTCTATGTAGAAAACCCTAAAGATTCCACAAGAACACTACTAGAAACGATAATACTGTAAAGATTCTGGATACAAAATTAACATTCAAAAATTCATAGTGTTCCTATACTCTAATAATGAAGCATCAGAAAAAGACAAGAAAAAGAATTCCTTTTGCAATGCTACAAAAAAAAAAACAACCTAGGAATAAGTTTAACGAAACATGTGAAGAACCTATGTCATGAAAAATACAAGACCCTATTAAAAGAAATTGAAGAAGATACAAAGAAATGAAAAGATATTTTGTGTTCATGAATTGGAAGAATCAACATAGTTAAAAGGACCATATTACCTAAAGTACTATACAGATTTAATGCAATCACCCTCAAAATCCCATCAGCATTTTTTAAAGAAATAAAACAAAAGATCATCAGGTTTGAATGGAAGCACAAAAGACCCCCAATTGCCAAAGCCATTCTGAGAAAAAAGAACGAGGCTGGAGGCATTACTCTGCCCAACTTCAAATTATACTACAAAGTGACAATAATCAAAACAGCATGGTATTGGTAGCAAAACAGACACAAGGACCAGTGGAACAAAACTGAGAGTCCAGAAGTAAACCGATATTTATATGTGCAAATAATTTTTGACAAAAGAACCAAAAACATACAATGGAGAAAGGAAAGCCTCTTCAATAAGTGGTGCTGGGAAAACTGGAAAGCCACCTGCAAAAGTATGAAACTAGACTGTTGTCTATCACCACACACCAAAATTAACTCAAAATGGATTAAGAACCTAAATTTAAGACCTGAAACACAAGCATAGAAGAAAACATAGTAACTAAACTCAAGGACCTTGGACTTAAAGATAATTTTATGAAATTTGACCTCAAAAGCAAGGGAAGTAAAAGGTAAAATAAATAAATGGGACTACATCAAACTAAAGCTTCTGCTCAGCAAAATAAATTGTCAACAAGGTAAAGAGAGAATCATCCAAATGAAAAAATATGTTTGCAAGCAACATCTCCAATAAGGGCCCAATATCCAAAATATACTCATATAACTCAACAACAACAACAGAAATGATCCAATCAAAAAATGGGCAGAGAACCTGAACAGACACTTCTTTCTAGAGGACATACAAATGGCCAACAAATATATGAAAAGATGCTCAACACTGCTAGCTGTTAGAGAAATGCTAATGAAAACCACAATGAGATACTATCTTACACCCGTTAGAATAGCTACAATCAACAGGACAAGTTGTGGAGAAAAAGAAACCCTCATACACTGCTGGTGGGGCTGCAAATAGTTACAGCCACTCTGGAAAACAGTGTGGAAGTTACTTAAAAAAACTAAGAATTGATCTACCATATGATCCAGCAATCCCTCTACTGGGCATTTACCCCAAAGACTTGAAGACCCATATCCATAAAGATATTTGCACACCAATGTTCATTGCAGCATTATTCACGGTGGTCAGGATATGGAAGAAACTGAAGTGTCCTATGATAGACGATTGGCTAAAGAAGCTGTGGTACATACGTACAAAGGAATATTACTCAGTCATAAGAAGAGATGAAATACTGCCATTTATGACATGGATGGACCTCAAGATAATCATGCTAAGCAAAATAAGTCAGACAGAAAAAGTTGAAAATCACATGATATCACTTATATATGAGATATAAACCTACAAACAACAAATAAGCAGGACAAATAAACAGAGACTCATGGACTATACGCTAGTGGTTACCAGTGGGCTATAGAATAGTGGTTAGTAGTAGGGTGGGGAAGGAGGGGAAAAAAACATATATATGTTGGTTTTGGTCAAGATGGTGGAATAGGTGAATACTGTACTCACCTCCTCCCATGACCACATCAAAATTACAACTAAATTATAGAACTCGGAAGCCAGCTGAACAGAACTCTCTTAACTAAGGATAAAAAGGAGAAGCCATGTTGAGACCAGTAAGAGGATTGGAGACACAAAATGGGCTGGTCTCACATTTGTGGTGGTGGAGAATTAGCAGGGCTCCAGTGCTGGGATAAGGAGCCCCCACAACATCTGGCTTTGAAAATTAGCAAGGATTCCATCCAGGTGTGACAGAAAGCTGCTCAAAACCTAGGCATCCTATTAAAAGGCCTGTGCACATACTCACTTGCTCACAAACACACTGGGCACCAACAAAGGGACAAGCAGCTCAAAGGTGGCCAGAGACCTGTGGGAGAAGTTGAATTGTGTGGCTTCAGGGTAAGGGCTAGAGGGAGAGTCACCAACTTTCCTGTGTTGAGCCCTTCTCCAACATGGCCTGAAGATGCAGATGGGTCCAAATTTGAATCTACATTGACCTGGTGAATATCACTTGTCCTACCATGGTGACTCCCTGAGACCTCCCCCTACCCAACTGTGTACTGCCTTGGCTCTTTCAGCAGCTGTTCCTCATAGGTAGTCAGCCAGCCTCCACCCTTGCCACAGACTTTTAAAAAACTTTCCAGAGTCTGCAGGCCCCAGGCAGGTGGTGGCTGGTATTTACATCCCCTGTGCCTCTTGCTCAGGCCTAGCACTGCTGGCAGCTGGCCTCAGGGCACAGTGTCGCCTCTCCCACATACATTTGGGCCCAGTATAGACAGCAACCAACTTAAGATCACTTTGTAGCTCCTATCAAGTGGCCCCAGAAAGCATCTCACTTTGGTCTATACCAGACCTCCTCCTAAGTGGCCCCAGAAATAACATACTCAGTGGCCAGCTTTAGAACAAAATAGAGCACCAGCTGATTACCTCCACAAAGGGCATACCAAAAGGGTGGTCTCAGCAGGCACCAGAGCCCTGCTGGGGCAAATCATGCTCTGTGGGATAAGCCCTCACACAGCAGCTTTTCCACTGTGGCTGTGGCCGATTCTCATAGCCAGTCAGCCTGAAGATCAACTCCACCCACTGATGTGCCAACAGCAATCAAATCTCAATTACAAAAGGCAGGCACACACAACCCACACAAGGGATACTCCTGGGGCACCCAACACAGGTGACCAGGAAGATTGCACTGCTGGACCCCACAGAACAACTACTACATAAGACTTACGCTGGCAAGACTGGGAGATGCAGCAGATCTACCTAATACATAGAAATAAACACAGACAAGCAGCTAAAATGAGAAGACAAAGAAATGTTCCAAATGGAAGAATAGGCAAAATCTCCAAAAATAGAACTAAACAAAATGGAGGCAACCAAGCTACCAGATAAAGATCAAAACACTGGTTATAAGGATGCTCAATAAACTTAGGAGAAGAATAGATGATCTCAGTGAGAACTTCAACGAAGAGATAGTAAACATAAAATAGGACACAGAAACCATAAAAAAGAACCAATCAGAAATGAAGAATACAACAACTGAAATAAAGAATCACTAGAAGGAATCAACTGTCGATTGGATGAAGCAGAGGAGCAAATAAGCAATTTGGAAGACAAGGCAGCAGTAAACACTCAATTAAAACAGCAAAAAGAAAAAAGAATTTAAAAAATGAGGACACATAAGAGACCTCTGGGACAAATTGAAACATAACAACATTTGCATCATAGGGTTACTGGGAGGAGAAGAGAGAGAACAAGGGATTGAGAACCTATTTGAAGAAATAATTACTGAAAACTTCCCGAACCTGGCTAAGGAAATAGACATACAAATCCAGAAAGTGCAGAGAGTCCTAAATAAGATGAACCCAAAGAGGCCCACATCAAGACATATCATAATTAAAATACCAAATGGTAAAAACAAAGAAAGAATCATAAAAGCAGCAAGAGAAAAGCAGTTAGTTATGTACAAGGGAACTCGACAGATTGTCAGCTGATTTCTCAGCAGAAATTTTGTAGCTCAGAAAGGATTGGCATGAAACACTCAAAGTGATGAAAAGCAAGGTGCTACAACCAAGGCTACTCTACCCAGCAAGGCTATCATTTAGAATCAAAGGAGAGATAAAAACTTCCTACACAAGAAAAGCTAAAGGAGTTCATCACCACTAAACAGTATTAAAATAAAATTTTACAACACTTTCTTTATGAAGAAGGAAAAAAAGAAATAAGTATGTATAATGAAATGGCAATAATTATGTACCTATCAATAGTACTTTAAATGTAAATAAATTAAATGCTTCAATCAAAAACACATAAGGTAGGTAAATGATAAGAAAACAAGACCCATACATATGCTATCTATTAGAGACCCACCTCAGATTGAAAGACAAACACAGACTGAAAGTAAAGGGATACAAAAAGATGTAAATGAAATGAAAAAAAAAAAAAACTGGGATAACAATACTATCTCCGACAAAAATAGAGTTTAAAACAAAGACTATAATAAGAGACAAAGGACATTACATAATAATAAAAAAGAATCAATTCAACAAGAAGATATAACCCTAGTAAAGATTTATGAACCCAAGGTATAAGCACCTAAATATTTAAGGCAAATATTGATGCACATAAAGGGAGAGATTGACAGTAATATAGTAATTATAGGGGACTTTAACACTCCATTAATATCAATGAATAAAATCATCTAGGCAGAAAATCAACAAAGAAACAGTGGCCTTAAATGACACAATAGACTAGACAAATTTAATTTATATTTTTAGACATTTCATACTGAAGAAGCAGAATATAATATGTTTTCCAAGTGCACATGTAACATATTCCAGGATAGACCACATGTTAGGCCTCAAAACAAGTCTCAATAAGTTTAAGAAGACTTAAATCATATCAAGTGTCTTCTCCAATCACAATGTTATAAAACTAGAAATCAAGAAAACAAGAAAACTGAAAAACACACAAACATGTGGAGGCTAAATAACATGCTACTAAACAATAAATGGGTTAACAGTAAGATCAAGGGAATAATCAAAAGATACCTTGACACAAATGGAAATGAAAACGCCATGACCCCAAAATCTGTAGAACACAGCCAAAGCAGTTCTAAGAGGGAAATTCATAGTAATACAGGCCTACTTCAAGAAACAAGAAAAATCTCAAATAAATCTAAATTTACACCTAAAATAACTAGAAGAAAAATGAACAAAGCCCAAAGTAGAAGGAAGCAAATAATAATGGAAATAATAAAAGTCAGAGCAGAAATAAATGAAATAGAACCTAAAAAATTACAAAAGATTAATAGAGCCAAGATTTGGTTCTTTGAAAAGATAAAAAAAAATTGATAAATTTTAACCAGACTCATCAAGAAAAAAAAAGAGAAGACCCAAATAAATAAAATCAGAAATGAGGAGAAGTGACCACTGACACCATAGAAATGCAAAAGATTATAAGAAAATACTACAAACAACTATATGCCAACAAATTAGACAATCTGAAAGAAATGGATAAATTCCTCAAAACATACAATCCAAGACTGAGTTAAGAAGAAAAAGTCTGAACAGACCAATAACTACTAATAAAATGGAATCAGAAATTAAAAGTGGTGAACACACAATGCAGTATATATATTATATATACACATATATGTATATATACACATATATACACATATGTATATATGTGTATATATATATACATACTGCTACATTATACACCTGAAATTCATTGAATTTCATTAACCAATGTCACCATAATAAAAATTTTTTTTTAAAATTTCAATAAACAAAAGTCCTAGACCAGATGGCTTCACAGGTAAATTTTACCAAACACTCAAATAAGAATTAACAGTATCCTTTTCAAATTATTCCAGAAAATTCAAGAGAAGGAAAGTCTCCTAAGCTCATTTCACAAGGCCAGCATTACCAAACAAGTCCAAAACCAGATAAAGACACTATAAAAAAAACTATAAGCCAATAGTCTGATAATTTTTGCATAGATGCAAAAATCTTCAAGAGAATATTAACAAACTGCATTTAATAATATATTAAAAAAATCATACACCATAATTAAATGGAATTTATTTCTGGGATGAAAAGTTGGTTCAATATCTGCAAATCAATTATGCCACATAAACAAAATGAAGAATAAAAATTATACAAATTGGTGGATGCAGAAAAAGCATTTGATAAAATCCAGCATCCATATATCATAAAAACTCAGCAAAATAGGAATAGAGAAAATATACCACCACAGAAGAAAGGCTATATATGACAAACCCACAGCTAACGCCATACTTAATGGTGAAGCACTGAAATAATTTCCTTAAGATCAAGAATAAGACAAGGATGTTTACTTTCACCACTTTTATTCAAAATAGTATCGGAAGTCCTAGCTACAGGAATCAGACAAGTGAAACAACTAAAGGCATCCAAAATGGGGGGAAAAAAATAAAACTGTCATTATTTGCAGATAACATGATAAATGACAGTAAAGTAGCAGGATACAAAAGTAATATTCCAAAATTGGTTGCATTTTTATACACCAATAATGGGCTATTAGAAAGAAAAACTAAGAAAATAATCACATTTATAACTGAATTTTAAAAAATGCCTAGGAATAAATTTAACTAAGGATGTAAAAGACCTGTACTTGGAAAATTGTAAGACGTTGAAGACAGAAATTGAAGAAGAGACAAATAAATGGAAGGATATATTGTGTTTCTGGATAGGAAATATTAATATTGTTAAAATGTCCATACCACCTAAAGCAATCTATAGATTCAATGCAATCCCTACCAAAATACCAATATCATTTTTCACAGACCTAGAACAAAAAATCTGAAAATTTATATGGAACCACAAAAGACCCTGAACAACTATGGCAATTGAGAAAGTTGCCAAAATTGGAGGTATCACTGTACCTGAAATCAAACTATATTACAGGGCTATAGTCATCAAAACAGCATAATACTGGCATAAACACATACAAAAATCAGAATAGAGCCTATATGGTCATTTAATCTATGACAAAGGAGGCAAGAATATATAATGAAATAAAGACTGTCTTTTCAATAAATGGTTTTGGGAAAACTGGACAGATACATGCAAAAAAATGAAACTAGGCCACTTTCTTACACCATATACAATAATAAACTCAAGATGGATTAAAGGCTTAATTGTAAGACCCAAAACTATAAAACTCTTAGAAAAAAAGATAGGCAGTGTACTCTGACATTGTCCTTACTAATATTTCTTTTGGGCTATATCGCCAAAGTCAAGAAAAAGAAAATAAAAAATAAACAAATGGACTACATAAAACTAAAAAGCAGGTGCCAAAGTTGTCCTACATCTGGAAGCAGCTGGGCCAGTACTGGACAGCTTCTGCCATCCCAAAACTCTCCCTCCAGCTGGCATTCTGTCTCTGGGGCCTCACAGAACAGGCCTAAGCCATTTTTTGGGAAGGTTCTTTGAAGGCAGTGACCCCAGCTCTACTGTTCTCACTCCTCCAGCCTGGGGTTCCCTGATCCAGCCCACAAATCAACAGCTCTAGGGGAGCAGAAAGGAAGTTTGCTTGGACATGCTGGTTACCTCAGGCTCCTTGATGACTGGACTAAAGTCAGAGCTGAAGTTTGGGCTGAAACCAAAGCCAGATGATGGAAGACCAGGTGGGAGCTCTGGCTGAAGCTCTTGCCACACTCACCAGTGTAAGGCTCTGGCTGAGGCTCTTGCCACACTCACCAGTGTGTGTTGGTGCTACAACTGTCTACAAAACGTTTGCTGCAATTGGGGCACCCATAGAGCTTCCTGCCTATATGTGAGCTTTGGTGTTTAAGGAGTTTGGGGCTGAAGCAAAGGGTTCTGCTTCATTCTGGACAGTCATAGGGCCATTTACCCAAGTGGATGTGCTAGTACTCTGAACTGGAAGTGCTCACTAAAGCCATGGCCACACTCAGGACACTTAAAGTGCTCCTCCCCATTGTGGGTACATTGGTGCCTTTGGCAGTGAGCTGTTGCTGAAGTTCTTGCCACGCTCACAGACAGTGTGAACATTGGTGCTTGAGCAGATAAGAACTGCACCAAAACTTTCACCACACCAGGTGCAGCAGTAGCGCTTCTCCCCTGTGTGCGTGCGCTGGTGCTGGATCAGGTTGGAGCTAACGGTCTTATCACACTATGCACAGGTATAGGGTTTCTTATGCTTGTGCACTCATTGTTTAAAAAGGTCCCAGCTGTGGCTAAAAGCCTCCTTGCACTCTGGGCACTTGGGCAGGCCTGAGTGAGGGCAACAGCTGATTGAGGCTGGAGCTGAGTGTAGGGGTATGGTTTCTTGCCAGTGTGTACCTGGTGGTGCTTAACCAGATATGTTAGTGTGGCAGCCTGACCTTGCCTGGCCATTTCCTGTTCCAACTAGTTCATTCCTGACTGTATCCCCCACCTACACGCCCCTCTGCCTTCTCGCCCTCCCCCTTCCAAGGACTCTTGGGCTGTTATCAATTTTCTCATAGCTTGCCAATCAATGTCCTTCCTCATATTTATAGCTGTGTAGGAATGACAAGACTGTATAAAACTGCTGGTTATGTAAAAATTGGGGCTCAGCTCCGATAAGGATACGCTGAACCGGTGCAGGCATCAAAAAACGCTGCTTCCTGCTTTTATTGCCTCAGTGTCCTGTTTCCCAGTTCCAGAATCCTGCAACATTAGGTCCAGGAGGTCCCTATCCCTAACCCCATAGTATGGGAACCAGACCTTGCATCTGGGTTGGCAATGCCACATGCTCTCTTCCTGCTTCACTGGGTTCTCCTCCTTTCTCTGCCAATTTACCCGCCCCAAATATTCCTGCCAAAAGACCCGCCTCAGGCCCCACCTAAGTTTCAGGTCCCCTCACATTCTGGGCTGACGCCATTTTTGGCTCAGCCAGTCTGCCACTCTGCTACAATAAATCTTGCTTAACCCCTTTGGCCTTGTGTGTTCCTAACACTGAGTGATGTCTGAAGCTTTTGCCACACTCAGGTCAGCAGTAGGGCCTTTCATCCGGGCGGCTGCTTTGGTGGTGAATGAGATCAGTCCACACTCCTGGCAATCAAAGGCTTTGGGTATTGCAGAACAACTGGTCCTGGTAGGGTCTTCTTCCTCCCCAGATCCTGAGCCTACAGGCCGTGGACGGAAATGGAAAAATCCACTATCGCGTACTGCTCTAGGAAACGGCAGCAAATGGTTTCGGTAGGTTTAACCCCTTCTTTCACCCTTCTGTGGCCGGTGTCAGGAACTTGACACTTTCGGCCTGGCTCAGGGTTCCGAGTACGTCAGCGATGTCTTCCGTGCTCAGCCACCGCTGGGGGACGACGAAGCGAGCCTGAAGGAAAAGGCGATTGCTTGCCGAGGACACCCTGGATGCAGATTAGCCAAGTCGTCTGGTGCAGCATGATACGGAGAATCCATGGTCGCATGTGTGCGCTCTCCAAAGACACCAGCCCACTCAAGGTCCCCTGGTAGAGCTTCCATCGACGATAAGCCAGGCATGTTGAGTTTGGCATGGACTACATATCCCAGCATGCACCGCACTCGCCTCTAGGCTAGAGCAACGATTATACAATCACTACCCTCGAAGTGCTTTCTGCGACTGTGCAAAGAGTCCGAGTACCGGGATCGAGAACTACAATTTCCGACTTGCTTAGTAACTGCGGCGGCGCTATTTAAAAAGCGTCAGCGAGGAGGTGCTTGGCTACGTCCCTCTCTTCCAGTTCCGCTCCCTTGGATCAGCGGCGAAAGGGGGAGGAGCTTTAGGCCTGAGCCAAGATGGCGACTGCGAAACCAACCCCTACGGACTCGCTCTCGTTCTGCCTCGCGCAGCTCACGGCGGCGGCCGGGGAGGGTCTAGGTGGGGGAAAGGACACAGCTACCAACGAGACACCCTTGGGGCGTGCGCTCTTAGCCCTCCGCACGCGCCACGTCAAGGCAGCGGGTGGAATCGAGCGCTTCCGGGCACGCGGCGGGCTCCGCCTCCTTCTCGCGCTGCTACGGCGAGCGTCTGCAGCGGGTCCCGCCCCGTCCCAGGTTTGCCCCGGCTCCACCCCTTTGTCGGTCCAGTCAGCGGCTTCTTCTGGCCCCGCCCCCTCATCGGGCTCCTCCCCCTCCGTTGCGTCCTCGTCGTCTCCCTCGCCGCCAGCGCGCCTGCGCAAGACCCTGGACTTGGCGCTCAGCATCTTAGCCAACTGCTGTACGGAAGGGGCGAGCCGGGCTGAAGTGCGCAGACTCGGAGGCATTCTTCCTTTGGGTGAGTGCTCCGCCTTCATTTCCTAGAAGGATTCCAAGCATGCTTCCCTTCTAGTTTCCTACTGGGCGGTGTTTTGAGTTCTTTGTGTTGTATTCTTGAACAACGTGCTTTATGATGGCGCAACGCCCCCATCTCTTAAACTTTCACGCTACATTCCCTTACGGCTCTGTTTACAGATTATATCCGAACCCTCCTAGGTCACATCAGTACAGCCATTGCTCGGGTATTGGTTGTTCGGCACCTTTCTCGCATCCGGGCTGGTGAGGCCAGAGGGTTATTTGGTGACTATTAGATGATTTTCATCCTCCATTTATGTGGTTCACAGCAGACAATGTCTTCTGAATGTCCTGTCCTATGCAGGACTCCCATTTGATTAGCCAGATGTCCGGCAGTGTAGTGGTCCACAAAGTGGGCTCTGCAGAAAGCTGTACTCCTCCAAGGCTAGAATGCCTTGTTGTAAAATGGTATAATAATAGCTACGTCTCAAAATTGGGAATTGGGAGAAAATGAAATACAAATATAGAACTCAGATACTCTTAAGTATGAGCTGGGTACTTCGAGTTATTAAAAACTATAAGAACAAATCCTAACAAGATAGCAAGAGTTTGTTTTATCAGCTAGATTGTGCCTCCTAGTGGCAGCATTGTGAACACAGTTTACACAGAGCCTGTCTGAAATTATGCCAGTTTTAACAAAATCTTAACTTTTTGGATAAAATGAAACATTAATATATTTCAAATTTGCATAAAATGCATTTGTACTAAAATGTGTTTGACAAGGGGCCTGGAACATTAATAAGTCCTCAATTATAGGTTTTGTTATTAATGTATAACTCCCATCATTCAATTATTATTCTGTGTTTTAAATATCTCCTGAATCCATCCACTTCTATTCCTCTTCCATCATATGCCCAGAGACCTGTTCCCATGTGCTAGGCTGTGCTGACTTGGTTCAAGCCATTGTTTTTTCTCACCTGGACTATTGCCACAGCCTTTTTGCTGCTTCCCCTACCTTGTTCTTTTTCTGCTGTAATCCATTTTCCCCCTGGCTACCAGAGTCTGTCATGACACTCCTGTTCTTCAAGCCCCATATGGCTCCCATTACCCTTACATCAAGCCCTGATTCCTTGGCCTGGCATTTGAGGCCCTTCATGAGGTCATAGCAGACACTGGGTCTCACCTCTGGGACTTTGCAAAGGCTGCTTTCAAACCTGAAATGCCCTATAACAGCCCCATCCATCATCCTTCTAGTATATACATATCTATTTAACCTTTCAGACCCAGCAAGTAGCAAGTGTTAGCTTCTTCTGGAGGCCTCCCCTGACCCTCTCAGGCCACATTCTTGAGGTGAATAATGAGAAAGACAAGAAGGGGTAGAACCCTCAAGAGGCCAAACTCTCTTGCAGTGACTATTCTGCAGTATGTGAAGACAGACAGCATCCAGAACCGAACAGCTCGTGCTCTGGGCAACTTAGCCATGGAACCTGAGAGCTGTGACAACATCCATTCTGCTGGTGAGACGGTTATGAGAGTGGAGTTAGCTAGGGCTTGGGGTAGGAAAGAGGCTTAGGTGTCTGTTTTTGCTCATTATGTTCTCCCCTTTTCTCTCTAGGTGCTGTTCCCATGCTTGTTGAGAGCTTGATGGCCTGCCAGGACTCACAGTGCCTGCAGAGTGTGGTTCGTGCCCTCCGCAACCTGGCGGACTCACCCCAGCACCGCCTGGCCCTGGCACAGCAGGGAGCAGTGCGCCCACTGGCTGAGCTTCTGGCTGCTGCCCCAGACCCTGAACTGACCTTGGCCCTAGTCCGTGCCCTCCTAGAGCTGAGTCGAGGCTGCTCCCGGGCCTGTGCTGAGCAACTGAGTTTGGGTGGGGGACTAGGCCCACTGGTCAGCCTGGCCTCCCACCCCAAAAAGGCAGTACGTGAGGCAAGTATCCTGATCCTTGCCAACCTGTGTGCCCAGGGCCTGGTACGGCCTGCACTGGGCAATGCTGGTGGTGTGGAGGTGTTACTGGGTGAACTCCAGCGACGCCGGGGCCCCAGTGGGGCTGGCTTAGCCTCCCAACAACCCCTAGTGCGGGCTGTGTGTCTGCTGTGCCGGGAGGCCATCAACAGGGCCCGGCTGCGGGATGCTGGTGGTTTGGAGCTGCTGATGGGCCTGTTACGGGACCCTTGTGCCAGTGCCTGGCACCCTCGTGTTGTGGCTGCCCTCGTGGGCTTCCTCTATGATACAGGGGCCCTGGGCCGACTGCAGGTTCTGGGACTTGTACCTCTTTTGGCTGGGCAGCTGTGTGGTGAGGCCGGTGATGAGGAGGAAGAGGGAAGAGAAGCTGCTTCCTGGGACTTTCCTGAGGAGCAGACCCCTGAGCGGGTAGAGGCTGGTAGTTTCCGAAGCCTCAGGTGAGTCCCCACCTCAGGCTTTGGGATGGGGGTTTCTATCTGCTCTGGCTCTCTTCACTATCCTCACCCCCAATCTGTCTCAGTAAGATTTTTATTGACTGTAACTCCTCATTCCTTGTTTTTCCCAGACGTGACCACTTTCCATGTCCCCATTAAATACATCTTCTCCCCTGGGTCCACTTTTGACCTTGGCTTCACCCCAGCACCTCTGAACTTAGGGCTCAGACAGGTTCACTGGAAGGTAATATGTACACTGGTGGTGGTATGTTCTGGAGTCTTAAGTTCTTATTCTCGTACTACATACAAGCTAAGTTATCATGGGACTGTTAACTTCACTGAGCCTCTAATTCTTGTATGTAAAATGGAGGATAATATATACCCACCCCTTAGAGTATTTGTAAAGATTAAATGAGAGTACACTGCACCTTATGTAACACTAAACAGCGCTTAATAAACATCAGACATCTTGTGAACTCTCTGACTTCATCTCCTGCCACTCTCCCTGGTGCCCACTACACTCTTGCACACTAGCTTCATAGCTAGTTTTTGAACTTGACAGGTAAGTACCATTTCAGGAGCTCTTTGGTTGCTGTTCTGTCTGCCTATAGCACTCTTCCTCTTATATGCCTTGTTTAATCTTACATTCTCAGTGGGAGCTACCATCACTAGTGCATTTAAAATGTCAGCTTTTCCCTCCCCTGGCTCTTTTCTGTTCCCTTTTGTTTTTCTCCACATGTACCACTTCACTAACTCCACACTAACGTACTCTGTGGGTTCCTTATATATTTTATTGCTTGTTTCCCCTTACTAGAATGTAAACTCTAGGAGGATAGGAAGTTTTGTTCGTAGCTTTTCCCAGCATCTAAAATGGGGCTTGGCACATAGCAGGCATTAGTAATTGCTGAATGAGTTGGGATCATACCATCTCCCTTGGCTCTGAGTTCAGTCTCCCCATTCTCCCCTCTGCAGGTCATGGTTAATATCTGAGGGCTATGCCTCAGGCCCAGGAGACATCTCTCCAGACTGGTCCCCGGAGCGCTGTCCTCCGCTTCCAACACCTGAGCCAGCCGAGCCAGCTAGCCCCACCCGGGGTACAGACTTGCTTCGGACGCCTCGTGCACTGCGCACACCAGGGCCAGGCCGCAGTCCTGCCACCACTGAGGAGCCTTGGAGCCGCGAGGGGCCAGCACTGCTGCTGCTGTCACGCTTCTCCCAGGCTCCAGACCCTAGTGGGGCTCTGGTGACTGGCCCAGCCCTGTATGGCCTGCTGGCGTATGTGACTGGTGCACCGGGCCCACCGAACCCACGTGCGCTTCGTATCCTGGGGCGCCTCACCTGCAACCCAGCTTGCCTCGAGGCCTTCGTTCGCAGCTATGGTGCCGCGTTGCTGCGGGCCTGGCTGGTGCTTGGTGTAGCCCCAGATGACTGGCCCATACTGCGTGCCCGGCCCCTCAGTCGCCGCAGCCAGCACCAGCACCGGGAGCTGGGTGTGTCCCTGTGCCTCTTCACTCGATCCTTCACTTTTGCCTTTCATGAGCCTAAAACCTCACCTTACCACTCAGCCCTCTCTCACTGCTCCCCCAGCCCACCATCCAAGCAAACCCAGCCACCAAGAGTGTGGAAGAGAGGGCTCTATTCTGCTTCACTGTCCTAACATGCAGAGTTCTGCTCCATCCTCTGCTCAAGCCTTGGGGCCCAGCTTGACCCCAGCAACCTAGAATTGTG
The DNA here is from genome assembly GCA_004027375.1 of Macroglossus sobrinus. Classification (NCBI taxonomy): domain Eukaryota; kingdom Metazoa; phylum Chordata; class Mammalia; order Chiroptera; family Pteropodidae; genus Macroglossus; species Macroglossus sobrinus. The sequence continues at coordinate 359,595 of PVKZ01001410.1, read as the reverse complement.
CCTCTTGCATTTTCTTACCCAGTCTACTTTTAGTTCAGCATTGTCTTGACTACTTCCCCACTGGGCACACTGACTCATGAACCCAGGCTCAAGCACCATGTCCTTCTAGACCCTACCACCATTTCCAACATTGCCCTGCCTTCTGTGCCCTCTTTCCATCCTTGAGGGCCCTGACTCATTCCCTAACCATTCTCCTTCCTGTTCTTGCCCTTAACCTCCAATTCCTAGCACCTAGACCTCATCCCTCCAGGGCCTGTGGTCATCTTCTGTGCCCCAATTTTTTGCCCTGAGGTTTTACCTTCTTTTCAGGGTCCCAGAGGCTTGTCTTGCCCATCCTACCCCAATCTTGGACACCAACTCCCAACCTGATCCACTCTGCCCATCCTTGCAGGTGAGATGCTGCTGCAGAACCTGACTGTGCAGGCTGAATCACCCTTTGGTGTCGGTGCCCTCACTCACTTGCTGCTCTCTGGGAGCCCTGAGGACCGTGTGGCCTGCGCACTGACCCTGCCCTTCATCTGTCGGTGAGGGGGATGTGGGTGCCTTTTAGGGATTAGGGGAGCAAGGTTGCTATTTCCCAGTCCTACTTTTTGCACCTTTTGAAGAATTCTCTTTCTCCCCAAAGGAAGCCCTCTCTGTGGCGCCGACTACTTCTGGACCAGGGTGGCCTCCGTCTCCTCCTCTCGGCACTAACTCAGCCAGCTCCACATCCACTCTTCCTCTTCTTTGCTGCGGATTCCCTTTCCTGCCTTCAAGGCCTGGTGTCTCCCACTAGGAGCCCAGCCCTCCCACCTGCAATCCCCTTGGACCTAGACCTGCCTTCCCCTTGCCTCTATGAACCTCTGCTGGGCCCAGCCCCCATCCCAATCCCTGATCTGCACTTCCTACTAGACTCAGGCCTACGGCTCCCTGCCCAGCGAGCTGCCTCATCTACTGCCTCCCCTTTCTTCCGAGCCCTGCTAGCTGGCAACTTTGCCGAAGCCCAAATGGACCTAGTACCACTTCGAGGCCTATCACCCAGTGCAGCCTGGCCTATTCTGCATCACTTGCATGGCTGCCGGGGCTGTGGGGCATCCCTGGGCCCCATTCCCCCACCAGGCCAGCCCCTGCTGGGCTCAGAGGCTGAGGAGGCGCTGGAGGCTGCTGGCCGTTTCCTGCTGCCTGGGTTGGAGGAAGAACTGGAAGAGGCCGTGGGCCATATCCACCTGGGACTTCAGGGTAGTCCAGAGTCAGTGGGTGAGGTATTCCGCCTGGGCCGGCCACGGCTAGCTGCCCACTGTGCCCGCTGGACACTGGGGCCAGGGCAGTGCCCACGGAAGCGGGCCCTGGCCCTGGCGGGGCTCGTGGAGGCAGCAGGCGAGGAGGCAGGTCCCCTGACTGAGGCTTTACTGACTGTGGTAATGGGGATTGAACGGGGGGGCAAGGGTCCAAGCCTAGACTTGTGATATCGCCTCAGAGGGGACCAAAGGATGAGTTGACTATGAAGAAGGCCTCCCTCAGAGTGGAACGGGAAGAAGTCTGAGCAAGAGTCACCTCTGAAGACTGATGAGAGGATGGAACTAGACCCCAGGATGGTTGACTGAAGACTCAGGAATAAGAAGCCAAGGCCAGGGTCTAGGCATGAGGCCATGAGATGGAGAAGGGCCCCAGGCCCCTGTCCTGGCCTACCCTTCTGGAATTGAGATTAAAACTTTGAAATTGGATATATCTGTTATATAGCGTCCCTGCTTACTTTCCTGTGAGAGTCTTCTCACCTTTTCACCCATCAAGCAGGGTCCTATCTAGGTTTCTGCATCTCAATACAGGACATCGTTGGCATGTATGAATTTAATAACCAGTTGTTCCTGGAGACCTGGGATAGGGTAGAGTTCCCAGGCTTCTTCCTAGGATATGGTTTTGGGCCCCAAGGGAAGCCTACTTCCTGCTCACGTGACGTCATCACTCAGCCACTCAGTGGGACACACAGACCTTGGTCAGGGCTGAGGACTGTGCTGAGGGAATGCTATGTGTGGTGACGTATGTCCAAGGCCTTGGCATTTTTTCTGAGTGTCCATCACCCATGTAGGGCCTTCAGCCTCTGAGTTCATGGGCCAAGTGTCCTAATGTTTGCCTGAAGGAAAACCTATGTTCCTGGAGTCCCTGAGGCCATTTTAGTCATCATGCCCAGAGAGCCAAAGCCCTGGGCTGGTATTGAGGTGAGGGCAGGGCTCATGTTGCTTTGGTCTCCAAGGCAGTCCAATGGCTGCAGCACTATTGTGTCTGTCTATACCCATCTATAGAGTATCTTGTTTCCATCTTGATTTCTCAGGATCTGAGTTCAGGGAAGCCCTCTTGTTCCTTTGTGCCTGGCTGGTGTCTGTCTATTGCTTTCTTCTCCATGTTCATCAGTATTTGGGAAGGGGCTCTTTTGGAACAGTTCTGGGCCACCTCAATGTTGGAGAAGGGCTTTGTCTTGAAGTCTGGCTGCCTTGGAGTGTTTTCTGAGTCTGCATGGGGCTTGTGCTTGTGCTTGGATTTCAGTTTAACTATGTTTCCAAGTCATGGAGAGAAGGTCCTGGTTTAGAGTCTGTGGAAGGGTTCATTGTGTCTGTCTCTGTCTCTGAGAGATTTCTTTATATCTAGTATATGTGCCTTTTGGGATCTCTGTTTATGTCGTTTGTCAGAGTCCCTAGGGGAAGGTCTCTGAACCTGGGATCAGACTGACTGATCCTTAGAACATCATCCCTGCCTCCGATCCCAAAATTCTGTCTGGATCAAGCTTCTTAGTTAACTCCTGGGTGGAAGGGGTGCTCTGTCTGAGACTCAGGATGCTAGCTTTGGGAGGTGTTTGCTTGGCGGGTGTGTGTGTGTGTGTGTTGGGGGGGGTGGAGGGGTGGGGTGTCTCAGTCTGTATCTGAGAGTCTCACTGGGCAGAAGATCTCGGATGTAATCTGAAAGAGCCACTTCTCTGACACTGGCTGTGCCTGCTTGGGGTTCCCTGCAGCCGAGGCCAAGGCTGGGGTGTGGTCGAAGGCGGGCTGGGCCTGTGTGGGCTGGGCCTTCCCTCCCTTACACACCCCCACCTCGGGTTCTCCCGTTAGATGCTCCCTACTCCCCCCGCTTTACCTCCAGCCCCATCCCAACTGGTCCCGGCTTCCTTACATGGTCACGACTGGGCCTCTGGCTCCCGGACGTTCCCCCCCACCCCCACCCCACCGGACACGGTCCCCGCCCTGCTCGCCCAGCGTGGTCTGCCTGTGCCCCGCCATGGAGGACCTGGGTGAGTGGGGCCCGAGTTCCCTTGTCCCCAGCTCCTCACTATCCCCTGGACCTACTTCCCCATACTGGACTCCCTCGCGATCCCTGCATCTCCCTATCCCTGTCTCCTCCTCACTCCTTCTGCCCGCGCCTTCTTTCCGACTCCATGTCCTCTTTCCTGCCTCTCCCTTCCTGCCTTTCCCGAGCCAGCCGCTCCCTCCCTTCTTCCCTCGCTCTGCTCCTCCATCACTGGCTGTGGACAGATGAGCAGAGAGGTGCGGTGGCCTTGGGCGCCTGGGCTCTGGGGCTCTGGGATGGTAGAGGTTAAAGTGATCTTGGGTCCGGGAACTGGGAAAGTAGACAGGAAGGGAAAGTGACATTAAGTTCTGGAGAAGGACTTTGGGGTTTGGGGAAGGAAAGTATTAAGGGCACCTAAGTTTGGCAGGGGTCACATTGATATTAGTGTGAGCTTAAGGCTTCTACCACCATGCTCAGAGAGGAAGAGTAAAGGGCCAGGAACTTGTAAGTTCTGGAAGAGAAAGGGTTCAAAAGATCCCGATTTGGGGACGGGGTCGGGTGAGTGGGTATTATTGTCTGAGCAATAAGGTGACCCAGGCATTTTGTCCTCTCTGTTCGAACTTGAGCTATAAAACTACACCCTCCAACTGAGGGACAGAAGGGGTTCCAGCATGCTGAATAAGGGGCGCTGCTCAGCCGAGGTGAGGGGTACTACACTGTGGGGAATAAGCCAATCAGAAAGGAAGTCCCTGTAGACTCACCAATGAGGTGCATAGGGTGGGACCCAGTAGGGTCTGGAAGTAGACGAGCCAAATGGGTCTGTTCAGGTCCGAGGAGGCATTATGGGGCATGACAAAAAGAGCATCCAATCAGAAAGCTGGTGCTAGGCATATAGCCAACTGAACAACTTTGGCTCCAGTAAAGAGCTAATTCTGACTGCATTAGGGAAGATTCGGAAAATAAAAAAGTGGCTGGGTTTGTGCTTGACTCTCAAGATGAGCCATTTGAGATGTTCTAATCATAAACATTCCTTGCTGCCCTTCCACTTCTCTGCCTTGGTCTGGCCTTGTGTTTCTTTCTGATTCCTGACCTTGGCTCTTAATACTGGCTTCCATCCTCCTGGAGAACTGCCCACTTAAAACCCTGTCTCTACCCTAACCTTGACCTTTCAACCACTCACCCTGATGGCCTCTCCTTGCAGATGCCCTGCTGTCTGACCTGGAAACCACCACCTCACACATGCCAAGGTCAGGAGCTCCAAAAGAGCCTCTCGCATCTCCCTTGTCCTATGGCCAGCCACAGGTGAGATCAGATCTATGTATGGGGGCAACCACTAAGGCCAGTCTTGGCCAGGGCTAGGGGAATCTTGGCTTAAGTAAGGCAAAGTATAGATCTATTATCCTATACATGTGTCCTTCTCTCTGTAGAAGGGGTCGGGGGATTCTTCAGGAGCCCCTGAGGACAAGGACCATCTGTACAGGTAAGGGATGTGGGAACTAGGGGTTGGGGAAGCCAATTGAGAGGAGGCTTGGATTCCCCACCCCTGAACCTCAGCTCCCACCCTGTTTCCCAGTACGGTATGCAAGCCTCGGTCTCCCAAGCCTGCAGCCCCTGCGGCCCCTCCATTCTCCTCTTCCAGCGGTGTCTTGGGCACAGGGCTCTGTGAGCTAGACCGGTTGCTTCAGGAACTTAATGCTACCCAGTTCAACATCACAGGTACCAGGGTTACTGAGATAGGCCTTGATGGGATGGGGTATAGTCCTTAATTAAGGGGTATAGATTTCTTGGAGTAGAAGCAAAAAGGACACAAAGCCTTAAGTGGGAGGGTGGGTAGAGCATGGCCCTATGTCCAGTGCCCTTCTGTCCTCTCTGCAGATGAAATAATGTCTCAGTTCCCATCTAGCAAGGAAACTGCAGGGGAGCTGAAGGAGGACCAATCTGAGGACAAGAAATGGCCCAGCCTGTGAGTTTGGTACAGTTGGCAGGGCTGGGAGAGAGGTGATTGGTCTCGGATGCCTGAGTTACTGGAGTAAGCATTACTCTGGGAGGCTCTGAGCTGATACAAGAAGTGTTCTTCACAGCCCTTCTAGCCCATCTCCTGTTCTCCCAAAGACTTCAGCCACCTCGGCTACCCTAGAGCTGGATAGATTGATGGCCTCACTCTCTGACTTCCGAGTCCAGAACCACGTGAGTCAGGCAAGGGGATGGACCAGAGTGAATTTGTGGCTTCTCAACCCATTTTAGAACTTTCCATATCTGCTGACTCAACTTACATGTTCTCCCTGCTGCAGCTTCCACCTTCTGGGCCAACCCAGCCACCAGTGCCAAGCTCCACAAATGAGGGCTCCCCATCTCCACCAGGGCCTACTGGCAAGGGCAGCCTAGACACCATGCTGGGGCTGCTGCAGTCCGACCTAACCCGCCGTGGCATTCCCACCCAAGCAAAGGGCCTCTGTGGCTCCTGCAATAAACATATTGCTGGACAAGTAAGTGGAGCCATGTAAATAGGGAGGTAGAGATCCACAGACCCATCTTCACTGAGAGCCAGCCTTTGTGCTGTTCCCTTTTAATAAATAATTCTGGAAAGTGGATATTATTGTTATTCATATATTATGGATGAGGAAACTGAATCACACAGCAAATAAGTGGCAGAGTGAGAATTCCAACCCAGTTTACCATTTATTGTGGTTCCTCCTATGTGACAGGCACTGTGCTACTAGCTTCTCTACAACCCCCATCTCATTTAATCTTTACAAAAGCCTAGTTTGCTCCACCCACCACAAGACTATTTTTCCTCCACCAGAGTCTGGTTTGGGAGCTTTGGTTCTTGGTTTATTGACCAAGCAGATATTATTGACAATTGTGCCCAGTGGTTGACCTAAATCCTCTTGGTATATAAAGTGCCCTGCTCTCATCCCAGAATTTCCAATCTCAGCAAAGCAAGGTGGCATGTGGCTTTCTTGGGCCCTAGGCACTTTTGCCTTTGTGGGTCTCTTCCTCCATTAAAAATATATATATTAAAATTGTATTTTATGACTCTGTTAGTATAAAGATGAATATATATGAAGTCATTTTTTCTAGCTCATTTTTTTCTTCTGATTTTAAAAGAAATTACAACATTTTTAGGCCCCTGAAAGTGTTGTAGGCACTGTGCTGGAAAACCTGGGTTGAAACTCTGTCACTTACAGACTGAGTGATTTGAACATTAAATTTTTCATCCTGATCTTTCAAAGATGAGACTTGAAAAGTGCCATGTAAACCTTAGCTTACTGGGCACACGGTAGTCCTAGGGCCACTCTGACCTGGGCATCACTCCTAACTCCCAGGTGGTGACAGCACTGGGGCGTGCGTGGCACCCTGAGCACTTCGTTTGTAGTGGCTGTTCCATTGCCCTGGGAGGCAGCAGCTTCTTCGAGAAGGATGGAGCCCCCTTCTGCCCTGAGTGCTACTTCCAGCGCTTCTCCCCACGATGTGGCCTCTGCAATCAACCCATCAGACATGTGAGCCCTGCCTGGCCCACAAACTCCAGTACTGTGTTACCCAGGGAGTCTTGTAGGATGGGCTTCATCCAATCATGGTCCCTTGCCTCCAGCCCTGCCTCTTGGCCTCATCCATGGCCCTTTGGACTCCACCTTCTCTCTTTGACTCCCAAGCTACTCCTCAGGTCTCCAACACCTCAAACTCATACTTCAGCCCACTCACCTAGGTTGAATTGTAAGAAAGGAAGGGAAGAAGGGGTGGAAGGTCACACTGAGTGTCCACTTTCATTCTTCACAGAAGATGGTTACTGCCTTGGGCACTCACTGGCACCCAGAGCACTTCTGTTGCGTCAGTTGCGGGGAGCCCTTCGGAGATGAGGGTGAGCTTGATTCCTATTTTGAAAGCCATGGGTCTGCTGGACACTCTACTTTCCCCCGCTTTGGCTCAGCCTGCTATTGACCTCCTTAGTCCTTGATGCTATGAATTTTCTCCTCTCTTCTGTCCTCAACCCCTCCCACCCGTGAGTTCCCATCCCATCCCCTCCCGCTCTGTCCGCATTCTAGACTCTGTACCTCCCGCCACTGCTCACTCTGACTGCCCCTCCTCTGGCTCCCACCTTGTAGTTTCCCGGTGCGGCGCTGCACCCTTTTTCTCCACCCACTTCGTTTCCGCCCCTAGGTTTTCATGAGCGCGAGGGCCGCCCGTACTGCCGCCAGGACTTCCTGCAGCTGTTCGCCCCACGCTGCCAGGGCTGCCAAGGCCCTATTCTGGATAACTACATCTCGGCGCTCAGTGCACTCTGGCACCCAGACTGTTTCGTCTGCAGGGTACGCTCTGTGGGGACGGGGCCTGGAGGATGAGTCAATTGCGGGGGTGAGACTAGGAACCCAAGGTGGGTGGATTATCCGGGGCAGAGTGCTCCTGACAGCAAGGCTTCGCAGCCTAGTGGGACTGCGGGAGTCACAGGAGAAAGATGGTTATTTAGCTCATAAAGTGGGTGGGGGCGGGGGTGGTCGGCCGCTGACCCATCCTGTCATGGTGGCCCTTCCCCAGGAATGCTTCGCGCCCTTCTCAGCAGGCAGCTTTTTCGAGCACGAGGGCCGCCCGCTGTGCGAGAACCATTTCCACGAGAGGCGTGGTTCGCTGTGCGCCACATGTGGCCTCCCGGTGACCGGCCGCTGTGTCTCGGCCCTGGGCCGTCGCTTCCACCCGGACCACTTCACCTGCACCTTCTGTCTGCGCGCGCTCACCAAGGGCTCTTTCCAAGAGCGTGCAGGCAAGCCCTACTGTCAGCCCTGCTTCCTCAAGCTCTTCGGCTGACTGCCTGCGAGGGCTTGCTACCCCACCCAACCCCCCCATCCCCGGGGGGTCCATGGCCCCAGGAACCCCGCCCTGACCCAAGAAATCTTGCTCTCCAGACTCTAAGGACTTGCTCTTGGAGTTTGGGGCTCTCTTCAACCCCGCCCTGTGAGGCCCCTCCTGCTGGAGAGACCTGTCCCTGAGGTTCCTTATTCCAAATTCTCAATGGGCGAGTTCCGAAAAGGCCCGGCCAGTTCCAAGGCCACATACCCCCAGTGTGGGTTGTACACTATGAGCAACGCACGTGAGTCCTTCACTACATCCCCCCCTTGAGGTAGCCCCCTGACTGCAGGAGGGCCTTGCAGTTCCAATTGAAGAGGTCAGGCGAGGATGTTCCCCTCCCAGCTCCTTCACTGCTCTGTGCACTTTTTTCTACCTGCATAAACACATAGTTTGTTTCACACTGGTGCTGTGTCTCTTCACTGGAGAGCCTTGTCGTGACACCCATACTTCGTGCAGTTCTTTTCTGTAGCAGGTCCTAGGCCACCACCCTGTGACTGGAGCGGGACCTCCAGCCTCAGCTTTACAGGCTGTCCACATATCATATGAATACGAACCTGACACTGGAAAGGGCTGTGACCATAACAGAATTGTATAGGCAGGATTATGGCAGAGCCAAGACAGGAGTTCAAGCTGGGATGCATAGAACCTTCCTGCTTCCACACCCGTTTCATTTGCTCTCTGTATTCTTGAAATAAGCATTTAATCTGTTCCCCTTCCCAGTTCCCCCCCATTCCTGCCATCTTGTCTGGTTTCCAGAATTGTTTTAGCTCTTCCAGAAGTGCTAAAATATGTCCACCCTCTGGGTCTGGGCCCTGAGGAACAGCTTTCCTCTTACTAGTATTAACCCATAATTATCTCCACTAGGCAGAGAGTGACACTTGGTGTGGTCAGGGCAGTGACTGAGGGAAGCACAGGGAGCTGAAGTAGCCAGAAAGAGGCTTCTAACTCAGACTGATAGTGAAGGCTTCCTGGAGGAGGCAACACCTGAACTAAGCCACAACAGAGAAGGGTAGGGCCAGGCATTTTTAGGCTCCATCTGAATTCCCAAACCCAGGGGCTATTCTGAGCCCCAGAACCTTTACTTTGGACCCTGCAGTTTTCCTAGGAAGGAGTATGTGTGGACAAGAGACAGGTGAGGTATTATCTGCCCTTATCTCAGGCAGACCCCCAGATGCTTTCCTCTGAAGCTTCTCTCCTTGGGGTCAGCCCAGGCCTCCTGTTCTTCCCCTTCCACATAGTCTCCCTTAGCAATGCTCTTCATCCCCTGGCTTGTAAACACTGCCTTGTCTTGAGGATATCCAAATTGGCCATCTCCAGTCTCGATTCATTCATTCACCAAGTGTTTATTGAACACTAACTGTGCCCAGCTCCATTCCCAAGATCCTAGGGAACCAAGCAGACATGCTCCTTGCTTTCATGGAGCTGAAGTTTATTTAGTAGGAGATACAGATGGGAAACAAGTACACAAGTGACAGGTGTGAGGAAGTACTAGGACTTCTCTGACAGCCTAGATACAGTTGGCTTGTCTCCCTTGTTTCTACACACAGCACTTCCTTATTTCTTAACATTTATCATTGTAAGTACATGTTTATTTGTTGTTTATGTCTGTTTCTGAAACTGGAATACAAGCTCCTGAGAGCTTATTTGTCAGATAACATGTCAGATGACACTGCCTCTCTAGTGTCTAGAATGATATCCAGCATGTGGTAAGTGCTTGATAAATGTTTGTTAATGAAGGAAGGAACTAGGAAGGGAAGGTGGGAAAATGAGAAGAAAAAAAAAAACAACCCAGAGCTAAGTTATAGAAGGTGGGGAAGGGGTTACTTTAACCTGATAATCAGGGAAGGCATCTGTGAAAATGTATGTCTAAACTGAGATTTGAAGATTGAGAAAGAACCAACCAGTCAAAGAGGCTGAGGAGAGCATTCCAGGCAGAGGAAACAGCAAGTACAAGACCAGGAGGTGGGAAGAGCTTGGCATACTAGAAGAAAGGAAAAGCCAGTGTGGTTGCACTAGAGTGAGCAAGGGGGAGGGTAGCAGGAGACGAAGTTAAGGAAATAGGTGCCATATCATGAAGGGCTTTGCAGGCCACAGTGAGGGCATGTAGATTTTAAGTGTCTATAACTCTAATTGTCCTCTGATACTGATTCCTGGATTTCTCTTAGGCACTTTAAATTCACTCTCTGAAGCACACACTGTGGGTGCCCTGCCCATATTTGCTTGGCTCACATAGGAAGTCATAGGTAGACAGTGCCCAGATACCCAGTCTTCCCAGATGCTTCCTGAGTGTTCTGGGGTAAGGAGCGTGCTCCTGTACCCAGCAATTCCAAAGTGGATGGGAGTTTCTGTAACCTTGAACCAGTTAGAGACAGGAATTGGTAAACACACATTCCAGCTTTCTGGTCCCTTGGGGTTCATTTGTGAGGTATGTTCTCCACAGAGTCTCAGAAGGTCCCCATTGAGATTGGGTTCCAATTATTTACAGTAGTACTCTGTCAGTCGATAACACCCTTTATTGGCTTTTTTTCCTTTCTTTGTCTCACTTTCCCACTTCTCATGATCCTTACTGGGATCATCTCTCCAGTAAAGTCCTTGCACTCCAATTCCCATGTTAGGGTCTGGTTTTTGAAGGAACTCAAACTAAGGCACTCTTTAGACATAACTCATTATATTCCCCTAAATATTATTCTCTCTTCCCCATCTCAGGCTCGAACCCAGTTGCCATAGTCAGACATTCAAGTCTGGTCAGACGCTGAGGCATGGCAGGCCTTGGACATCAGGCTGAGGAGCTTCTACTTCCTCCTGAGTGTGATAGTGAGCAATGGAGGGGAATAACAATGCCAGATTTGGGTTTGAAAATGATCCCTGTGGATTAGTCAGAACTAGGGGGCTAGATCAGCCAGGCTCCCTAGGTCGAGGATGAAGGGTAGGCATTTTTAGGGGGTGAAAGAAGTGATTTTGAACCTCAGGCACTGGGGAAGGGGTAGGGACTAAAGTGCAGGAAGGAGTGTTCCTGAACTTGAAAGGGTCCACCTCCCCATGGCCAGCCTTGGGCCTTGATGTTACCTGATTCAGCTAAACAAAGCCAGGGAGGGGGGACGAGGCCTGGGGGATTTGTCAGCTCACTGCCCCTGAGGTAACCATTAATCCCTCCCCTGGGAGAATCCAGGGGTTGGTACCTTGAGGGGCAGATCCTGGACAGAATGGAGGAACACACACAGGCAGGATTGGCACCAGGGTTGGGGGATCAGAGGGTCCTAATCAACAACTCTGCTGACATCCTGGTCATTGCTGCTTATTTCCTGCTGGTCATTGGTGTCGGCTTGTGGGTGAGAAAGTTGAGGGGCCACTGCTGGGGCCAAGTTTCCGGGGTCTGGGGGAAAACGGAGACCCTAAGTGGAAATAGGGGCAGGATGCTTGATCTTTGAGGGAGGAAACCAGGACCCGGGGGGCAAACAAGGATTGATAGCCTCAGGGAGACCTAGGCAACACTCAATCTTTGTCTTCCCACCTTTGGATTGAGCTAGTATTTTCTCAGGGACAACATTCTAAATGAGGTTTCTGTTCCCCTATTTACATTGTGGATGATAAGAAGCTCATAGGTCTGATCCAAGGCTCCCAGGAAAGCCAGGCCAAATCCAGCTGCAATCAGACTTGGGTGGTTGGACACAGGTTAGGGCCTGCGTCCCTCTGGGTGCCTGAGAAAGAGGTTGTGGGGGTGGGGTGAGAACTATCAGGGGAGCTGAGCGCTGGTTAATCTTAAGCCTGAAACAAGGCTGAGGAATGTGTTCAGGAGGCTAATGAGGTCCAAAGACATGCCCTGAACCTAGGTCTTCCCCAACTCCTGTCCTCCAGTCCATGTGCAGAACCAACAGAGGCACTGTGGGTGGCTACTTCCTGGCTGGACGAAGCATGGTGTGGTGGCCGGTGAGAAAATCTGGGCGGTAGAATGGGAGGGGGCCTGAAGAAGCAATCTGGCTCACCCACACTTCTGGCCACCCAGGTCGGGGCCTCTCTCTTTGCCAGCAATATCGGCAGCGGCCACTTTGTGGGCCTGGCAGGGACTGGTGCTGCAAGCGGCTTGGCTGTGGCTGGATTTGAGTGGAATGTGAGGCTCCTTTTTTTGTCAATAATCCCCATCCCCAGTGGGAACCCCTGGAAAGGACATACCTGGGGAGGGTCTAGATAGACAGGATGTGAGACTGGATGTGGGACTTTCCGGTTGTGGGGTGGGGTTGGACTTCAAGTTAAGGTTGCATGTCCACAATGGAGGCAGGGGTATGTAGGGATTGACCACTTTTAGGGCAGGGGTAGGTCTTGCTCTGTGAGTTTGGACCAGCCACTACTCTTCTGTGGCCTTGATTTACTAGTCTCTAAAGTGGGAGTGACCAGCCTCAAAGACAGTAAAGTGCATGTTCCGATGTTCTCTGAAGCTGTGGCCTGTGAGAATCTCAGCCAAATTAAAGTTCCTTGCAGAAGTGGAAGAAAGACAAAGCTCTAGGACTGAGGCTTACCTTGAAGGGCTGGGGAGATCAGAGAATTGAGCTCAGGGCTCTCTGAAGGAGGAGGCCTCTGAACTGAGCCTTGAGGGTTTTGATGGGTGGAGAGGAGAGAGGAAGCAGCCCTTTCTGGCTGAGAGGTCTGTGCTTGGATTCATGTGCTTGGGGTGGGGAGCTGCAGTGGGGTAGAAACCATTTTGGGAAGGACTGGCCAGAGGTCATGTCCTGGGAGGGCAAGGATGGCTCTAGTTTAGGGCCCAAGAAGGTGTTGGGAACCTGTCCCTTAATGCCGAAGCCCCAGGAACATTGTCTGCATTTGTGTCCTCTAGGCCCCAGATGTGACCTTGCCTTTAGGGTAGCACATTCATGAAGAGAAGGTCTCTCTTACCCTTTCTGGGGAGGATGAGCTCACGGCAGTGTCAGACAGGGAGTCAGTCACCCTAGGCTCTCACTCTGTGCCTGCAGGCGCTGTTCGTGGTACTTCTACTTGGCTGGCTCTTCGCTCCGGTGTACCTGACAGCGGGCGTAATTACGATGCCGCAGTACCTGCGCAAGCGCTTTGGTGGCCATCGAATCCGCCTCTACCTGTCCGTGCTCTCGCTTTTTCTGTACATCTTCACCAAGATTTCAGTGAGCATGCGCAGTGGGTGGGACAAGAACCTGGAAGGGCGGTACCACGGAGTGGCAGTCTCTCGAAAGCCTTGGAAGGGGTAGATGTAAGATCATGATGGAGGCAGGGCATGGAAAGCATCAGTTTTTGGGGCCGCAGCCATAGTGGATGGGACCTGAGAAGACCAGGCCATCGAAAATGAGGGAACCTTTCAGGCGTGGCGATACAGGGTCGTGGTCTGGGCAGGTGAACTTGGGTCCGAGTCCTGACCTGCGTGATCGCTCCTTCCCCCAAGGTGGACATGTTCTCCGGAGCGGTATTCATTCAACAGGCTCTAGGGTGGAACATTTATGCCTCCGTCATCGCGCTCCTGGGCATCACTATGATCTACACTGTGACAGGTGGCCGTGGCAAGGGCTTAGGGAAGGGAGTGTGCTTGGGAGGTGTGCTAGAGCATTACTCAGCCATACTCTGCTCGCCAAGTCTTTCCTCCTGCTGCCCAAGTGCACTGAAATTTGCTCATATTAGAACAAAGACACCGTCTGTATTAGGAGCGGCCTGTCTGTGCTGTCCCCACTGACCCAAGCCTGTTGCAGGAGGGCTGGCGGCACTGATGTACACAGATACTGTGCAGACCTTCGTCATTCTCGGGGGGTCCTTCATCCTCATGGGTTACGGTATGCTCATTGGGGGAGGGATGCGGAGGTCGCAGGGCTCTCACTCTGGGAGCTGGGACGAGTGTCTCAGGCCTGTGGGTTGTAGGGAGGGTCTTAGCGTGGGCGCCAGGTCCCCTGACTGCCCTGCCCACACAGGCTTCCACGAGGTGGGCGGGTATTCAGGGCTTTTCGACAAATACTTGGGGGCAATGACGTCGCTGACGGTGTCCGAGGATCCGGCCGTGGGCAATATCTCCAGCTCCTGCTATCGACCCCGGCCCGATTCCTACCATCTGCTCCGGGACCCTGTGACGGGCGACCTGCCGTGGCCCGCGCTGCTCCTGGGGCTAACCATCGTCTCAGGCTGGTACTGGTGCAGCGACCAGGTGCGTGGTCAAGGCTTGGGTGGGAGGAGGCTGGGGCTGAACCAAAACCGCTGTGGGCGGGGCTGAGGTGGGCGGAGCCTAAAACCGCTTGGTGGAGCTGGGCAAAGACGTGGTCTGAGGGAGCAGGCACTGAATCAAGGTGGAGGTAAATCCGAGGGAGCCAGATCCAACCCGCTGGGGTTGTGTGTGGAACTGAATTGCTGCAACGCAGAGCCAGGAAGGCCCTGAATTAGGACAGCTAGTTGAGGCAAAGCCTGAGAGGGCGGGGTATCCGGAACCGGACGCTGCTGAACACCCCTCGTCATAGGTCATCGTACAGCGCTGCCTGGCAGGGAAGAGCCTGACCCACATCAAAGCGGGCTGCATCCTGTGCGGCTATTTGAAGCTGATGCCCATGTTCCTCATGGTCATGCCAGGCATGATCAGCCGCATTCTTTACCCCGGTAATGTCTGCACCCCTGCCCTGACCAAGAGTCCTGTGCCCCATCCAGACCCTTTCTTGAATAGGGATCCACGTGCCTCCCTCCCATTTTCGTTACTGTCCTAAGACTTGGGAATCCGGTCACCCAGCCTCACCTCCAACCGAGGATTCCATCTCGCTTCTATTAGAATTCCCAATACCCACTTCAGGGATCCAAGTTCCCCAGGTAATGTCCTGTGCTGTGACCTCTTTCCACAGACGAGGTAGCGTGTGTTGTACCCGAGGTGTGTAAGCGTGTGTGTGGAACTGAGGTGGGATGCTCCAACATCGCCTACCCGCGGCTCGTCGTGAAGCTCATGCCCAATGGTGAGAGAGGGCACTCAGGCTGCCCCCTGCCTGCATATGTGGGTGCGCAGCGGAGACTGCTGCGGGGGGTGGGGGGGTAACCACCCATCTCCAAGGCCGCATCCTGGTGGCCTGGGACTCACGGCTACCATTGGTCCACAGGTCTGCGCGGGCTCATGCTGGCAGTGATGCTGGCTGCGCTCATGTCCTCCCTGGCCTCAATCTTTAACAGCAGCAGCACACTTTTCACCATGGACATCTACACACGCTTGCGACCCCGCGCAGGCGACCGTGAGCTGCTGCTAGTAGGACGGTGCGGCCTGCTTCCCCTCACCTACTTCCCTGTGAATCACCCAGGGTGGGCAGCATGGAGCACTGGAAGGGTTAGGGGAAGATAGGGGTCCTGGGTGAAATCTTTGTCCACTGCAGGCTCTGGGTGGTGTTCATTGTGGCTGTGTCGGTGGCCTGGCTCCCTGTTGTGCAGGCGGCACAGGGTGGGCAGCTCTTTGACTATATGCAGGCAGTATCCAGCTACCTGGCACCGCCTGTGTCCGCAGTCTTCGTGCTGGCGCTGTTTGTGCCCCGTGTCAATGAGAAGGTACGAGTGTAGTTGTAAGCCCAGTGCAGGCAGGCATCCAGAGAAGACTGATGTCCTCTATCTCTGCAGGGTGCCTTCTGGGGACTGATTGGGGGCCTGCTGATGGGGCTGGCGCGCCTCATTCCTGAGTTCTCATTTGGCTCTGGCAGCTGTGTTAGACCCTCGGCATGTCCGGCACTCCTCTGTGGTGTGCATTACCTCTACTTTGCCATTGTACTCTTTGTCTGCTCTGGCCTCCTCATCCTTGGAGTCTCACTGTGCACAGCACCCATTCCACGCAAGCATGTAAGTGCCAGCCTCTGACGAGCACCCAAACATGAACTAGGTGGGCCAGTGTAGCCCTCTCCAACCCGTTTGCTGGTCCACTTCTTGGAACACCCAGTGGAGAGGACTTGGTTTTCTCTGTGGAGGGCTCGTGAAGGCAGGCTGGGAGCCCAGTTTCAAGTTGCATTTACAAAGCAAGCAGTGCGTTAGTTAACATTTATTTGAGGTGGTTTGAGGGAGGTAGTTTGAAGAAGGTTGGAGGGGAAGTGATTAAAATCCCCAAAGTACCCTGGCATGGCTTTTGGGATTCAAGACACAGGATCTGATTGGTGGCTGAGAGGGACGGAGCACTATCTTGAAAGCCCACAAAGGGATTTTTGTCTTGTGCTGATGCAGGGTAGGTACCCCAGTGCAGGGCTAATGCTGGGGGCAGGATAAAGGATGGGCAGGATTCCACAGGTGGAGAGTAGGGTAAAAGGCAACAAAACGAAAACAATGTGAGCAAATACCCACAGGAAGGAACATGTGTTAACAGGATTCTAAGACTAGAGTTTAAAATACTACAGTTTTGAGTGCAGACAGAAGACTTGGGTTGATGAAGCAGAGACAAGAGCTTTGAACACCCAGCTGAGGAGCTTGGGTTTAGCCTGAGAGCAAAGGGCAGCCATGGAAGGTCAGATTTGAGTTAAGCCTGGGCTAGGTGTACAGGCTGGACAGAATGAGGCTAGGATGTGTCAGGATGGACAAGAGATATCAGGGTCTGCGGTGAGGGAACAGAACTTCCACTCGGTCCCTGCTCCCACCCTTCCCCAGCTCCACCGCCTGGTTTTCAGTCTCCGGCACAGCAAAGAAGAGAGGGAAGACCTGGATGCTGATGAACTGGAAGGTCTAACCTCACCCCCTATACAGAATGGGCATCCCGAACATGTAGTGGAGATGGAGGGTAAGGTGCTGCCCCCGGAGGTTGGGGCTAGGGAGCTGGGGGAGCCAAGTTCCTTCAAACTAACTGTAGGGCCTCAATTTTTCCCAGAGCCCCAGTCTCCAGCACCAGGCCTGTCCTACCAGTGCCTGCTCTGGTTCTGTGGAATGAGTAGGGGTAGGGCGGGTAGTTCCCCACCCCCCACCCAGGAGGAGGTTGCTGCAACGGCAAGGCGGCTGGAGGACATCAGTGAGGACCCGAGCTGGGCCCGTGTGGTCAACCTCAATGCCTTGCTCATGATGGCTGTGGCCACATTCCTCTGGGGCTTTTATGCCTGAGGCCAACTGTGATAGACACCAGGAGCCACAGCCAGAGCAGTGCTCAGCCTCACAATGAGTGGGGGTGGGGAACTTGCAGTGGTGAGAAGGGAGTGGGGCAGAAGGGGAAGAAGGCAGGCCCTGGTTTTTTTTCTCTACCTTGTCTCTGCCTATAGCCTAGTCCACCTGACTGGCAGTTACTTCCTGTGAGGCCTTGGCCAACCTGCCAGAGCAGTTATCCTAAGCAAAAATAAAGCTGACTTTTTCCACTTCACGCTGTAGCCAAAGTAGTTTTGCTTCAGGCTTCTGTCCTGAGTCCTGGGCCTCTGTCTGGGCTGCTCACAAGACCTTCTTTTCTGGAGACAGGAGCCATGTGGCCCTCCATTCATCCACCTCTAGCTGGTGCTTCTCAGTCTTCCAGCCCACATCCTGCAGTCCTGGGGAGAGGTCATGGAGGTACTGATAATACTGAGACTGCTGTGATGGAGAGTCTGAGCTGACTATGGGGTAGGGATAAGAAGCGGCACAGGCTTAGTGCAGGCTTTGTGTCCTGCTCAGGCTCCCCTGCCTCTGCTGGGTGATCTCTGGCATAAAATGAGGCTAAAACCTCATCTGGTTGCAGCAAGAAGTCACTGAGCCAGCACATGGAAAAGAGCTGGAATGGAGTAGGTGCTAAATAGATTAGCATTAGTTACTTGTGAGCCTCCCCTCATTCCTGGTTCTTCAGTGCCATGTGGGATTACAGACTGTCAACACTGACACAGCCTCAGGGACCATCCTAACCTCTCTATCTTACAGACAGAGAAACTGAGGCCCAGACTTCAGCTCAAAGAGAACCCAGATCTGCCACCTCCCAGGTGGACGGGTGAGGACAGAGGTAGGCAGGGATCCTAGGGTGAAGGCATCAGAGGCCAAGGGGTCTGAAGGATATTACCTTTTAAGAACTTTGGGAATAGCTTGTCCAACACTTGGTGTACCTCCTTGACAATGACCCAGCTGTCTTTCTCAGGACCTAGAGTCGGGTGCAGAACCAGGAGCTCTTGGATCCCTAAGCCACAGAGTCCATCCTCTCTCCACCCCACTCCGAGTCAACAGCAGTCTAGATTATGAGGCTCTTACCTGCCCGTACTCGGCTCCTCAGTTTCTCCAGTTCTGCTGGGAGGGGCCCATCTTCCTGTAGGGCTCCAAGTACCAGCCCGTGTGTGGCAGCTCTTAGGATGGTCTCAGTGCCTGCCATCTGGCTCAAAACAACCTGTACCTGGTCTGGAGACCCAAGCACAGACTGGTAATAAGGAGGGCCACCTCCCCAAATACTTTCAATCCTATCACCCTGCTTCATCCCTGTCTACCCCCAGAGGCCTTGGCCTGGCACGGAAGGCCATCTGTCACCCTTTCCTTTCCAACTTTATCTCTTGTTGGTCCCCAATGCTCTAGCCAAATGGAAATGCTCAATTTCCAAATATAACTTCACAGCAACTCACTAAGTTGGGTTTATTTTGTATGTTTTTAATGGCTAGTAAGAATAAGCACCTTTTAACACACTCTCAGTAGACCAATAAACTCTTGTACTTTTTTCTCAAGAGATGACCCCAGATGGAAAAGTGGTTCCCCTGAGATAACCAAAGGTCATGATCTTATTTAAGTGTGTTGCAATGTACAAAGTGCTTTTACATAATCACCTTATTTGATCCTCAAAAAAACACTGCAGGTAATAAGGCAAGTATTATTAGCTCCATTTTACAAAGGGATATGGTGGATTTCATTGGGGCATGCAGCTATAATTTGAACACATCAAGTCTTAGCCTCGAGCTCCCTCCAGGACATCAGGCAGACTCCACATAGGCCACGGTCTGTCCATGGCTTATGGTCCTGGAGCCAGAGGAATGAGAGGCTGACCCCAGGAGGGTGAGTCCAAGGCTGTGAGAACATGGCACACTTACTTTGTGACTGGTCCCAGAGAAGAAGGTAAGGTTCTTGGTGTCCCTCAATCAGTTGCTGCAGCTCAAAGACACTGAAGGAAATAAGAGTGGAATGGGGGAGGAGAAAGCAAAGGCAGGAGTAACCATCCCATCTAGTCAACCGAACAAGCATCTGTTAACCCTAACTGTCCATCCTTTGTCTGTCATTCATCCACTTCTCTTAGCCATCACCCACGTACCCCACAGCCATCCTTACTTTCTTCTATCATCTAGTGATCCATTTGCCCCATTCACCCATTCTTCCTTCATCTAACAAATATATCCTTTTTATCTACTCTGTTACACACCCTGCTGCCCTCGAGCACTCATGCTGACCTTCTGTTCAGTGGAAATAACCTAGAGGAGAGATGTGGCCTGGTCAAGGGAGGACAGTGTATAACTGGAATACAGCACATGTGGGGAGTAGGGGAAGTGGTGATGAGAGGGAGACACTGGGTTACTTACCTGGAGATCAAGCGATGTAGGGGGGCTCCCAGGAATAGAGACGGATAAGGCCAGAGACCTGTGGGAATTTGGGGGTCAAGAATCCCAGGTGGGGGGCAGACTGGGAGATACAGGACTTGAGACCAAGGGGTTAGGTCACCTGTCCACAGTGGTTCCATCTTATTGGCTGAAGTGGGGTCAAGTACCTCTCCCTTCTGAAGAAAGTGCTTCAGAACCAACCAGAGCCGGCCTTCATTCAAAGTCTCTATGACAAGGGCTCGGACTGCCTGGTAGTTGGCATAGATGTGGAGGGCAGTGAGGAGGAAGAAACAACCAAGGCTGAAGCTGGAGTAAGAGAGAGAGAGTGGTCAACAAGGGCAGAGGCCCACCTGGGCACCTCAGCCCCATGCTTGCTCTCAGCTTACCTAGGGCACTCTGACACCAGGGGAAGCATCAAGAGGCTTACCAGGAGCCCTGCCAGGTTTACCAGTGTCTCCTGGAAAATGGCAAAGGGGTTGAGAGTTGGAGGACTCCCCTCCAGGCCAGACTAAATATCCTTGAGTGCCTTTCACAACATTCCCTCCCTGCCCCAGAATTCCTAGGGTTCCCTATACTGAGGGTGCCTAGTAAATTTTTAAAATTTTTAGTCAGTGAGCTATCATTTAAAAGATACCAGCTGCTTCTCAGCCCAGGTAGGTACAATGCTCTTGAAGTATGTCTTCTTTGCTTCCAAGTTGCCTGAATAGCCCTAAGCTCAGACAAGTAAATGTCTATAGAGTGGGGAAGTATTTTTATCTGGAGGTTTAAAAAGGCTCATTTCCCCCTATTCCCATGGTACGTAGTAACTGGCAGAAATTTTTGCAAAGAGGTCAAGGAATGGTCTAGGAAGAAAGGCACAATATCAAAATCTCTTCCCTTGAGAATCAATGTTATTAGATGCCTCTACAGGCCTGAGATGGCCTGACTGAGCTCACCCTAGGGGAAAGGACCCTAGGCTGCCTGCTCCTATCTCATCATGAGGGAGAAGGAGGAGTCTGGATTGGTGCCCATGACTACTGGGGTCCCCAGGAGAGTTAGTCCTGGCACAGAGGGTGGGCTGTGGAAATAAAGGCTGTGGGAATGACAGTAAACTGGGATCAAAAGCCTTAGGGCCTCCTCTGCCCTAGGTAGGAACAGTCATTTCCAGCAGCCACATTAAGTGGTAACAGAGTAACATCGGCAGAAAGCAGGGGTCTGCTGTAGGACTGAACATATATCCCTAGGTTGCCCCTATGATGTGTTACTGCCTCTGTGGAGGAAACTTGGGGATAGGGAGGACTGAGGGGTTAGATAAGAGAGTGGGTGAGAGAGCAGGCATGAAGCTGAGACCCTAAAGAGCAAGGCCTGGGTTGTACTTATTTCTCCTTCCCTAACAACCTACAGAAGATAATGGGGGAAGAACTAGTCCAACCAGCTCCTGAGGGATGTGTCCAAGGGGACCCAGGGAACCACTCTATGCTTTAGTTCCTCATGTGTAGGATGGCAACAATGAGTACGTCTTGTACAAGACCACTATAGGATTTAATGCATTCATACAAATAAAATATTTGGCATATGGTTAATACTTCATAACAACCTGTGTTAATATTATTGAAAGTAGTCTTAATTTTTTAGAAAAATGAAGTTCTATTTAGAAACCTAGCAAAATAATATAAGAGAAGGACAAAAAATAGGACTGGGAAGAAGAGAGGTCTCTAAATTGCTTTGGTGTCAATTATGTCACACTTGTGATCTCACATTCTCCATCTGTAAAACAGAGATAATATCTATGTCATAGGGTTGGTGTGTGAGTTAATGATGCAAAAGACATAGCACTGAACATGGGGGTTAGGAGGGATCCAGTACCTATAGGGTTCAGTCTGTAGGGGTGGTGAGACACCCCTATTCCAGGATCCCTTGATCAAGTAAGGGACTGGGCCAGAAGGGCCTGCTAAAACTGCCAAGTGGCTGGAAGCCTCTAACCAGTGACACCAGCCACCTCATATGCTGAATACTTTTTGACTTATCAAGTGCTTTAACATGTGGGGCCCCATGTGATCAGAATATCCCCCTCCCAGGGTGGGTCTAGTGCCTAGAGGGGGTGAGGGTCAGGGCAAGGACTCATTCTCTGCCACATGGGCAGTGTGCAGAGGCTGAGATGAACAGCTTGGACTTGCTGCCACCAGAGCCTGTGCCCTCACACCTGACTACCTGTCCTGAAAGTCAGAGCAGGGAGCACCTACATTTCTTTCTGTGTTTTCCACCCTTACCCTCAGGAGCACTCAGGTGCTTTTTTCCACACTCCCGAATGGTGACCTGGCCTGATGCCCTCTCATCCTCCCTCACACCATCCCTCCAATTCCAGCTGCTCACCTGGCTGCTATCCTTGGCTGACACATCAGCCATGTTGTTTCTCCGGGCCTGGTGCATGGTCAGTGCAGCCCGAGTAGCCCCGCCAGCCACGCTCACAATGCACTGGGTGGGGAAAGGGGAGAGTGAAGGTCAGACTGGCCATGAGGTATGGCAATACAGGCGCTTCTATGGGTGAGCCAAGTAAATGGGTCAAATCAGCCTAAGAAAATCAGACCTCAGATGATCCCACAGGAAAATCCTGAGTGCTGTCTTTGATATCTTGTTCTCACTCTGCACTTTCACTAGGCCTACCCACTTTGTCTTGTTCCAGGAGAAAACTAAAGTTCTGCCTGTCATACCACCCTGTGGACCCAGCCCAAGGAAACTCAATTTCTTTCCCCAAGGTGGAGGTCCAAAGACCATTCTGGGCCTAGAACTTCCTCACTCTCCAACTTCTACTCTGGCTGTACCCCTCCCCCTTGCTGAGCTCCTTAGGCCCAGTCACGTTTCCAACTTTATGCTGACATTCTGCCTGTAAGTAACTCCACTCTCCTCCTGCCCCAGAAGAGGCCTATCCAAACCTTCTAGGCCAGGTCAAAACCTACACTGGATGCCATGACTTCCCAGGGCACCTGGATCTCTCCCTCTGAGATCTAGGATAATAAAGCTAATTGATGAGGGTCACTGATCACCTTCAATCATCTCATATTTATCAAGTCTCTTTTAGATGTCAGGCACGGATTTAGGTGCTATGTATATAATTCAGGCCCAACCTCTGCTCCCATGAAGCTTATAAGTCAATAATGATAAACAAATAAACAAGTTATTAGGTAGGCAGAAGAAAGTTTGTTCGAAGGTAAGAGGAATGTGGTACAAAATGAGCTGGAGTAACTGGTGGGGACCTGATCATGCAGAACCTTGCAAGCCTTGTTCAAGTCTGTGTCCTAAGAGCAATGGGGCAGGGAACTGACCTGATTCGATTACTATTCTTAAAAGGATTATTGGACTGCTCTGAGAGGAACTGAAGAGAGATGAGAATGGAAACAGGGAGACTACCTAGGAAGCAACTGTGCTTTTTCAGCAATGAGGAACTACCAGGTGACATGGAGATGGGAAGAGTGAATGGATTGGAGATTTAGAAGGGAAAATAACAGTTGAATGGAGAGTTAGCTGAGGGTGACAGGTGATGCAGGAGAAAGCACAGATGACAGCCAGGCTTCTGGTTGATGCACCTGGGGGACAGAGGTTCTGGTCACTGAACCTAGAACTCTAGAGAGGGTTGGGGTTGATGAGGGAAGGGAAAGGAGGAAATTCATTGTCTTTTCCTATTCCCTTATGTGAAGAGACTGAGACCATAAAGGTGGAGCTTAGGGCAGAATTTGAAAAATGGCAGATGTCACAATCCTTGGTTCACAGCTACAACAGTAGTTTCCTCTGAGGTTTCCTGCCCTGGAGCGGGGAGGGATGATCATGGAATTTACTGCCTGGGCCAGGGGAACTAAATGTACTCCACCACAAAGAACTGTTTGCATATGAAACATCAGCAGTGCCCTATGGAAAAACATTGCTCTAAAGTGATTTTGAACAGCTAGATCTTACATGTGTTAAGTCTGTAACCTGTGCCAAGTACTTAACACTGCAGTAAAGACAAGCCAAACTCTTTAGTGAACCTTGCCAGGCTTCAGTTTCCTCATCTGGCTGAGGCTGACTTGAAAGATTGTGAGGGTGAGCAGACTAGCAGAGGTGAAGACTTGCATTTACCTGACTTGTCTCTCTAGCCTCACCATCCAATCTGTGCTTCGTCTTGAAACCAAGCTGTTCTGCCCAGAACACCTACCCTGCACCTTAAACTCATTCTTCACGACGCAGCCTCAGGGCAAGACTTCCTACATCTCCCCACTAGGCCAGATTCCCTGCTGAACCCTCTTGCCCCCCACACTTCTCATGTGGAACACCTATAGCTAGAGTTCTATAAATATTTAATTGCACGTTGCTTTCTTTCAAAGACGAGAGGGCCCATATTCCATGCCTAACATGCAGTAGGCACTCAACAGATATTCTAATGAAAGAAGGTAGCTAGGGAGCCGGGCCTAAGAAGTTAACAATGGAGCACCCCTTCTACCTCTCCAGACACTGCCTGAGTGTTTCTGAGGCAGTAGAGACTGTGTCTGGCAGGAGAAGGATCAGAAAGTATGTTTGGGTCTAAGAAACAGCTGAACTTTTTCACTCTTCTAGAAGTGCCTTGAACACAGGCCCAGGTTGGGCTCATCTGTGGGCCCAAAGTGAGCCCATATACAGCACCACTAAGGCAAGTATCTTGGGTATAGGGGTACCCCATAGGTGGGTACCTTGGCCAGGTTGCTGATGCAGACGGTCATGGTGAAACATACTGGATATATGGGAGCCATAATCTCAAGGAACATGGCTACATCATTGAGGATGTCAGCAAAAAGCCTGTGGGGGGGAAGGATCAGAGGTTAGAGGTCAGAGGTCAGAGGTGAGATACATTTACAATACCCTCCCCTCAGTCCCAGCTCACCTCCACTGCTTGGCATTACAGTCCAGTTTGCTCCTGTTGGGGAGAAGAGACTGGTTTGCAATTTGGATTTTAGGAGAAAACACATTCTGTGGGCAGTGCAGGCCATTCTTAGGCCATGGTAAGGTCCGAAGGGCTCAGGAAAACTCACACCCCAGCTGGAAGTCTGTCCCAACATCCTGTCATAGCTGCCTAAAGAGCCACCATTATCCAGTAGGAACTCAGTGGTCACTTAGTGTTTCCCCCTTATTAATCCATGACACACCAACTGTGAAAAAATGGGATAGAACCGTCTTACAGTTACTCCCCATCCTCTGACCCTCTGCTGAGAGAGGCTATCTCTGGGTTTTTCTGCCATCTCTCTTCCTCTTCATCTTGCTTTGAGGCTGCCCAGCAAGAAGTCCGTATTATTTTAAATTGGTAGACACAACCTTTAGTGTAACCCCCTACATTTTATAGATAATAGCCCAGAGAAAGAGCCAGGCTCTGACATCCAGGCCTACGATATTTCTCTTATACAAAACTGCAGATAGCTGCCTATTCTACCAGAGTGACATCCTGATCCAGGCAGGCATAAACATCTGGGACTACTTTTCCAAGATCCCAATGGCAGAAGACGTTGCAACTCCTGCACAGCTTAGAATTTGTGGCATTAGCCCTAACCCTTACTTTAAAAATCTCCTAGAGGAAAAGGGAGCATTCTTCTGTGGGGTATGGAACACACATGGGGAACTCCTGAGGGAATATATGGCAAAGGTGGGACTAGAACACGTGGCCTGGTCTAGGACTCTACCCAATAAAGCTTTCTGATATTACAGAAAGAATACAGGTTTTAGGTTCAAATCCCACCTTACTAGTTATAAGCTGTGTAACATGGGTAACTTCCCTCTTTTAGGTTTGCTTCATATCTGTAAAATGTACGCATTCAACCGTACTCTACAAAGTTGAGATGGTAAACAGCTTGTGAGATGCAATTAAAACTGTTAATAGCAGCTGGTGTTTATTGAGCACTTATTATGTGCCACAAAATGTGCTAAGCACTTTGTATGAAGTATCTCACTGAACCTCACCACCAGTTAGCAGATACTAAATCACTCCTGAGGTTGCCTAATACTGACTTGAGGAGGAAGCAGGCAGCACACGATCCGTAATCCCTTCTAGATAAATGGTGATATTGATCCCATGTAGGATAAGGATCCTGATGACCTGCCTAAGCCCACTCCCTACTCAGTTCAGCAAAGTCCAACTCTGTCTGAACCACCACAGTAGCCTCTAGAATAAAGTCGTTCCTTTGAGATAAGTGCTGTCCTGTTCAGGATTCTCTTTCAACAAGCAAACAGAAGACACTCCAGAGCCTTGTGGCTTTCTGAGTTCTGCCATGATGAGCAGTAAGCGGCAAATCAGTGCTCTTAAAGGCAGATCTGGTTATAGAAATGGCTCTGTGGCTTCATTGCTAAGTGTGGGCAAATTACCTGTCCTAGGTACCCTAACTAAAGATTCCTTAGCTCTAATGATGTAATTACTAAATCTCCTCTCCCATGGAAGCTGGTAGGAGGGAGGTGGAGCTGAAAATATAGCCAGGGCTGAGACAGACATGACCACTGTCTGGGGAGAGTGGCTAGAAGTCTCTGACCAGGAAGACAAACTCACCCCTTCCACCAGGCAAAGACAATGCGGCCCAGCATGCCAGCTGAATCTGGGGGAGAAAGGCATTGGTAAGGAACCAGGAAGAGCCTTGGGGCCTGGCAGGTTTTGGCAATGAAATGGCTGATGCACCTTGGGTCACTGAGCTTGGGAGCTCAGTTTGGTACAGTAAGTTCTAGACAGACATAGCTGTATCACAGGGTCAGAAGGGCCTAAAATTAGCAGTTTCTCAGTATGCACCCCTGCATACAAAAGACTTGGACCATAAACAGTCTTTGCAGCATTGTTCATAACAGCAACAAACTGGGAATAATGCAAATGCTCATCAACAGAATACATAAATTCTGGTACATTCGTGCAGTGGCATATTAGACGGCTGTGAAATACCACTGGACTACAACTATTCACAACGATGTAGATGAATACTAGTACCTTACACAAGAAAATAAGTGATGAAGGTTATATGTAGCACAATATACTTTTCATAAATCTCAAAAACTAAACAATATAGTGTTTAGGTATCTATATGGTAAAACCACTATAAAAAAAAAGGCAGGAAATCCTGTGTAGAAAATTCAGAGGTTATTGTTGATATTTTGGCTCCTAGGTTGGGCAGTAGTTTCACAGGTGGTCATCAGAATACAAATAAATAAGAATTGGAATTGCAGGTTGGTGACAGCTGGGGATGTAGGGCTGAGGGAGAGGCCTCCTCGGGCCAGGGAAAGCCAGAGCTCTGAAATTAGCTAGACCTTTGTTTGCATAACAAATGCATGCTGCCTACCTACTCTGTGCCAGGCACTCTACATGAGACATGGTGGATACCGCAGACCTCAAAAGTCATAGTTCCATGCTTAAAAGCCAGTGTAAAAGCAATCAGTGTGAAAAACACTGATTTAGACCAAGGATTAGTTAACTGTGGTCTGTGGGCTTCCACTGTTTTTGTAGTTTTATTAGAACACAGCTGTGCCCAGTGAAAAAAAAAAAAGAAAAAAAAAAGAAAGAAAAAAAAGAAAAAAAGAAAAATGGAATCACCTTAAAACAGAGCCAGAGCCGCCATGTCAGAGGAACTGCCTTCCATGTCTTATGCCTCAAATGTTTGAGATGTTAAAATGGGGCAAAATAATCTTTGGACAGGGACTGAAGTAACCTTGTGTCCCAAAGAACTGTTTGCAAAGATAACAAGAAAGGAGATGTTATGACTATCTGACTGAAAATTAAAAACATTGTTTAGAATCAACATCACTACATTTTGTTATCTGCATTAATAGAAATGCTTTCCATTGACATAATTATTCCTTTTCCCTTTCTCCTATTGCATTTGTCTCCTAATTGAAATGTTATTGTGGCTGATGCTTGAATCAATGCTTCCCAAATAGTTGCTCTTCTTGATCTCAATAAATGCTTATTACTTGTTACTTTGAAAGGGCTTTATTTTTAGGTTAGCAATAGATAGTCTGTGGATGTTTTTGTGATAATGGCAAGATCACGTTGCTGTGACTGAAATTATACAGCCTGCAAAGTGTAATATATTTACTATCTGGTCCTTTATAGAAGGACCTGATTTAGGCTGTACCTTATACTGAGAGTAGCGCTCATAAAGTTCAGCAAGGGGATCACAAAGGACTGCTTTAGGACCAAACAACTGAGAAGGCCTCAGACAGTGGGCACTGGAAAGAACTGATACAGAGGACAGAGGACTCCCAACTTGTTTGAGCTTAAGGGCATGGACCCTTAGGTGGCAGATGCAAGAAGGGAGATCAGGTTGTAGGGAGGAGGGCTGGGAGTATCTCGTAATATATAAAGGTGGTGACATTAAGACTAGCCTTCCCCATTCTCCACTGGAAAAAGATGTACTCATCTTTTGCCACAGCCTCCATCCTTAGGCAATGAGGCCTTGTGGTAGACATCTAAAATACATATGCCTTTTAATTTTCACAATAATCCTGAGTTTGAGAGGGATCATTCTCTTTCACAGACGAAGGAGTGGAAGCTCACAGAAGAGGTGAACAAAAAATGAGACATTTTACAGAAAATCTGGATTCCCAGCTTTTCTATAAGAACCTGAAGACATGGCAACT
This sequence comes from Macroglossus sobrinus, assembly GCA_004027375.1. NCBI lineage: Eukaryota > Metazoa > Chordata > Mammalia > Chiroptera > Pteropodidae > Macroglossus > Macroglossus sobrinus. Next base: position 331,453 of record PVKZ01001410.1, on the reverse strand, counting down.
CTGGGCCTGCTTTTCTTTACAATTGGCTGGAGCTGAGCAGTGGCTACCTCATTCAGAGGCGGCATGTGTACTATACATTTTCCATCCAGCCTGCTCTGGCCTCTCCGTTTCTATCTCCTGTATGTCCCTGCAAGTTAATACCCACCAGGCTGGCTGTATAGACCTTCTCCCTCTATCACTCACCTTACTCTCTTTCCTTTGAGTACATTTCACTCTACATAAAATTTTCACTGTTCCATTTAAGATTCTTGTATTGTATCAACTTAGTTACTCTGAACACGGCAGGATTTTTACTGGTTGAGGGACAGCTCACTGGGCCAGACTTATTTTTCTCCTCTTCGACTGCACACTCATAACCACCTGGATGTATGTCCTGCCTACAAGGGCTACTTAACAGAAAGATGCCTACTCTTTCACTGGAGGCAGACTGCAGAGCCCTCGTCAGAATCTGGATGCTGGCACTAGGATGCAGCAAACCCTCTATATTATCTAAAAGTCAACATTGTCTAACTAGAAAACTGAACTTCCACTATTAGCGGAGCTATAAGATCTAGAAATTTCTGAGTCCTAGTAAGGGATCAGCTGTCCACAAATTGCACTTTACTCTAAAATCCTAACTGGCTATGGCAATGCCACCCTGAACACACCCGATCCCGTCTGATCTTGGAAGCCAAGCAGGGTCGGGCCTGGTTAGTTCTTGGATGGAAGACCACCCAGGAAGACCAGGCGCTGTAGGTGTTTAAAAAAAAAAAAAATTCTAATTGGCAAAAGAGTGTGTTGTTAAGAGTGGGATATAGAAGTCAGTTGATCTGGGTCCAAATGCTATCTTAGACAAGTTAATAAACCTGTCTGTGCGTCAGCCTCCCCTGTAAAAAAATGTATTAATAATGGCATTAACCTAATATGGATGCTGCAGAGATTGTTACATGTTACACGCAAGTGTGCAAAATGTCTAGCATACAGTAGGCTGTCAAAATATTAGCTGCTAATAGTATTACCATTGTTAGGTATGACAAATTAACATCATATTCCATTAAGAGATCTGTAACTAAAAATAACCACATCAAAAAATTCTAAGAGTTTCTTATATAAAGCTCTGCATACGAATTTCTCATGTTTGATGGAAACAAGTTTATGAAATCTTTTCTAATTAACAGGGCTATTTTAAATATCAACAGGCTCTAAAGTAAATGGATTTTTAATATCTTAAAGTGGTCTTTTTTTTAATAACCAGAAGACATATACAGGCAGCATGCTAGTGGTAAGACAAGGGTGCTTAGAAATGACATGAAAACATCAACTACTGACCTAGGCTCCTACTGCATTCCAGACACTTAGCCAATGGGAGAGTAATGGAAAAGATCCAAATTAAGCAATTTGGTGGTAAGAAAACATACTCTGAACTATACCTCCTGGGTTCATATCCATGCCCTACAATTTACTGGCTGTGACCCTGGGAAGTTACTTTGCTGTGCCTCAGTTTCCTCATCTATAAAATGAAGAAAATGGCAATAATCTCAGACCTATTGTGAAGACTGAGTCAGTACATTTGAAGACTGTCAATATAATAAGCACTGTTTGTGTGAACTAGGACAAGCCGTCGATCACTAACTTCTCCACTGACATGCTCTATCAGAGAAAGAGCTTTCTGGAGGCAACTCACATTTGGCCAGTTTGCTCAGATTTACTGGTGTGGGTGTAAGCTGGAGTCTCTTGATTCTCCAAAAGATCCAGGGAGGCTCATCAGAGATGTGGCCAGGCTGATGAGGAGCAGAACAAACCTTACTTTGGGTCTGATTTAAATCCCCACTGGGAACAGTAGTGGAGTGCAAAGGGAGTGGAAAGAGCCAAGGTCTTCCTGACAGGGAGCACAGTTTCCCTTTTCTTCTCCATTTTACTGTCTAGGTGGGATGGTGCCAAACTGTCTTTTTTTTTTTTTTTTAATTTTTCTAAAAACTGGATATAGTCAGCAGATGGTTAAACAGTTTTATTGATATCCTGGATAATCTAAAAGGCCTCTCATTCTTCCCAGAACCTCCTCTCTCTTACTCATGACCAACTACAAATTTTTTTTCCTAGTACTATCCAATTTCCCACACTCCAGGCAGCTGGCAGATGTATTCAATAACAGCACTTGGCACTTATGCAGTTCTTCACAAAGAGACTAGGGGTAAAGGGGTTGGTTAACTTACGAAAGCTGGGCTCCAGATGATCTAAAGACTGAACAGTATGTAAGCAGCTGCAGGGCGGGTGCACAGGATGACAGTATTCCAGCAGTGGGTGGCTAATTTATCATTGAATAAAGCCAGTAAAAATCTTTATTCTAGGCACTGGGTAGACTTGGCTCCCTGATCTAATCAGGCACGGGTCCATAAATATACACACCGCAGCCCGGAACTAGAGGCTAGAACACTGGGAAAGGGGTAAAGGAGGGCTTGAGCTTCTCAGTCGTCAGAAGAGAAGGCCAGAGAGATGGCAGGGCTGAGAGCAGCGACAAGTCAGGCTCCAGGGGCCCAGCTTACCTTTCACCAGCCAGGTGGCCGTGGCAGCTGAAACAGAGGCATTAGCGTTCCCCACCCCTATGCCCAGCAAGACTGCGTGGGTGGCCAGGGAGCCCGAGAGGCTGGAAGCAAAGGCCTGACGAAGAAAATAAGTGAGGTGAGGAGTGGGCGCAGGAGCATGAGGTCTAAATCCTATTATCAGCTCTTCTTGGGGTGTCACCCGGGGCTTGTCACAGCTCCGCGCTGGGCCTCAGTTCTCCAGTCTCTAAATAGTAAGAGGCGGTCCACGCTGTTCCCCTCACCGCCCGGCTGCATGCCGCCCCGCTGACCTGCACGGAATCCCAGAGCTGGTAGGCCATGTAGTCCGGACTGACGCTATCCGGGAAGCCCTGGGGCAGGAACACAGTCAGGAGACGAGACAGAAACGGCGAGGCCGTCCCAGGGGCCCGACCACCTCCCCCATCTCGTCCTTCAGGTTTCACTTTAAAGACCCCAGAGAACCCCCACCAGCGCCCCCGCCAGGCCTCCCACTGCAGGCGCCCGTCTGCAGCGGCGTAGCAGCCCCGGGCCGGCCGGGAGCCGAACTGCTCTGAGCACAGCTGAGCCTCGAGCCTTGCGCCGCCAGCCATCCCGGAGAACCTCCTTTAGTCCCACGTGACGAAAAACGTTGGCAGATGACGTTTACAGCTCGGCTACGGCGGCTGCAGAGGCGCAATCTTCCTTCGTGAAAGGACAGCCGGCTCCTGCGTCTTCCTTTCTCTAGCCCAGGAACCCGACAATCCCTTTCTGACCTCCCCGCCCCGCCTCCGGCACTCCAGCGCTGGTCCCGCCCCTTGTACTTTGCAGCAGTTTGCAAGGTATCCGCATTCCTTCCCCTTACGGGGAGAAGGCAGGAAGGACCCTTTTGTGGGGGAGACCCGGTTTGGCCACAAAATTTTTAGCTGGGCAAGTCAGTTTCCCTCCCTGAGGCCAGGGACAATATTTTGCTCCTATTTTATCCTTGGTACCTAATACATAATTGCATAGAAGATATTTATGAATGAATAGATGCATGATGAGAAGTTGGACCAGATGATCCCTGAGGAGGCCTTGTTAAACTTCCATTTACGTTTGTTTTTATTTTTCTTTTGGGTGTGTCTGGCACTCCACTAGCAATTATCTGCCTTTCAGCCTTCCCCAAGACTGGAAAAGTATTGTTTCTGAAAGGATCCTAAGAACATCCGAGAAATGAGAAAATCAAGGGATTGCCGTTAATAGTGTCCAAAAACAAGAGAAATAGCCAAGAAGTGTGTTTATTGGGGGAGTGGGTCCATGAAATTGGGGGGAGAGTCTAAAGACAGTTTCTTGCCTCCCAACTCATCTCTCTTTCTCTTTCTCTCTCTCCCTTTCTCCTTTCCATATAGTTCATGGTACTGAATAAAAATACAAACAGCTCAGTTCCTAACAAGCTTTGGACCCTTGCCAGAACCAGCTCTATCAGCTAAAATATACAACCTATAGATCCTGGAGTCCCTACCAGAGTTAGCTCACGCCATCAGCCAAAATAAACTACAGATGCAAGCAGACCCAGAAGACGCCTTTAATTTTTCTTTTTCTGGAGCTTCAGTTCATAGGTCTGGGACAAGATGCCAAGACAAGCAAGCCTGCAGTTAATTAACTACATCCTGAGTTGCTTCAGATAACATCAAAGAAAACTCCAGCTTCTTGCTGTTTGCACAGCTGTTTACAAAGACCAGCTCCCTTGCCCTCTATAACCCAATAAAACTCAAACCCCTTACCCTTCAAGGCCAGCATTACTCGTAATGTTTGGCCCTTTTCCTCACTTGGAAAGTGAATAAATCTTTTTACTTTACTTCCTGACTTTGTGAATTCTGTCACACCCCACTGTACCGGCATCCTAACACTTACTTTAAAGTAGAAATTTGCCAAAAGTGCCCTCTTGCTATCCGAAAATAAAATATCCTGATTCCTTAGCTTGGCATTCTTGGAAAAACACCTAGCCCCGCAATTTGATTTCCTTCTTGAAACTTCAGTTTCTCCCAGAAACTATCACCTTTCTCTCAGACCTCATCCTGGAATGCTGTTGCAGGAAGTGACACCTGATGGAGGAATTCAGACTCTTGACAACTTTGTGAGAGGAAGGAGAATTTAATGTCGGTGGAGAGTGTGAGGCACTCAACAGACCCAAAGCACAATCTCCCCTTGGTTAGATTTCTTACAGCTTATATACCCTCGCAGTGTCCATACAAGGGGCCTGTGATTCTTTTGTCAGAGGTTTTACATGTCCCTCCTTACTCAGAGTGGGAAGGGGCAGTTTCGGGTGGGAGGCTGCAGGGCAAGAATTTCCAGAACCCTGGTGTTATCAGCACCTTTATGGGATTCTTGAACAAAAAGACAGTACTCATAGGCTTACAGACAGGGAGCAGCATTCACTGATGTCTTATCCAAAGGCTGAACTCTCGGTGTAACACAGCAAACAGTTCCACAGTCTTGACATTCCTATACAGCTACAGAAGTAGGGAAGGGGCTGGAGAATCATTGAGGTGGGGGATGTAGCTGTGGAAAACATGTTAACGGAAGAGCATAGGGCAGAATGGGGGAAGAGCGAGCAGTTTTAACCAGCTGAGTAGGTTATTTCCGCAGGCCCTTTCTATTTTTTACTTTCTGATGTCTCCTCTCCTCTCTCACTTCTACCCTACCTCACCTTATCTCAGATATATACAGAGTCTCTGAGGCTGAGACAGAGACTTCAGGGGACTTCATTTTTATTTTTTTTTAATTTGAGTTTCTCGTTGGAGTGAAAAATTGAAGGGTTACAAATGTATAATATTTTAAATGTTATTTTCTGTGAGTATATTGAATTCTGAGGCCATTCTCTGTAAATGAATTCCAGGAACCGGGCCTTAGTTTGAATTCAGGTTCTGTCACTTATCTATGAGATCTTAGTTAAGTTTGTTACTTCTCTGTCCTTCATTTCCTTTGTCTGTAAAATGGGAATAATATTGATGCAGGACATGGCAAATGTCCCCAAGTTGGTGGTGGTGGTGGGGGGAAACCAAGCCCTGTACTGAGAGGAGAAGAGGGTCCTTTGGTGGAGAGTGAAGAAAGAATTCAAGACACACGCCAAAGTTAGAATCAAAAGGAAAGTGTATTAGAAAAGGGATAATGCTCCACAGAGAGTGGTCTCCTCTCAGTCATAAGAAAACCTGTAGAGAATTTTTATAAGAATTGATTTGAACCAAACAGGATACACTTGGAAGCAAGCTCTCAACAGACCAAGAAGAATGCTCCTCAGAATGAAAGTTTGCAAATTCTTTTATACACTTGGAATTAAGAAGGAACACAGGGAAGACTTCATGAATGTGGGAGAAAGCAGGGCAGGATTTGGATTACAGGATAGAAAAGACATTTCAAAGGTGTGCTAAAAACTATGTAGTTTCCTTTCTGAGGGGCCTTAAAGGAGGTATTTCAAAGGTACTAATCTAGATGCACAGAAAGAATGGACATGGCTTGCTTAAGGCGAAGATAAACTTTTACTAAAGAAGTTATAGGCCTGGGGGCATGACTACCTACGATGACCTGCCCAGTTAGGGATTTATGATCAGATCACCCCAGTGAGGGTTATTTCCATAGAACCCCTTTTTCATCCACATGAGTTATATGTGTGAAGCTCTTAAACTATGTTTGGCATATAAAGTGGATGAAAAAGGGGTTCTGTAATAAAACTGACAAGTCCAGTGACAAAAAGTAATCTTGCAGGGTGTTTTAGCATTTCAAGAACAATGGACAGGACTGGCTTAAATTTTCACTAAAGAAGGTATAGGCCTGGGGTATGACTTCCACCATGACCTACATAGTTAGAAATTTATAATTTATTTTAGCACCCCTTTTGTATTCACAATGTGGTTTTTATGACATTCTGAGCTAAAGATGAGGTAATAATGTGCCTTGGGGGCTTCAAAGGGTCATTGCAAGATGGTAAGAAGAGCAGATGTTTAGTAAATAGAAACTTTCCCTGCTCTATATATAGGCTAAAAATGTTATATCTGATAATCTCTTATTATGGACATGGCCCCTAATTCAATTTCTTCTAGGCATTTAAGGGGGAAGAAGTTTCTCTTGAGCCCACAGGGTTTTGGTTGCCTCTAGCTCAAAACAATCTGCGTACCATGGAGGCACATCTTGGGGTGACTAGTTCTAAATCCCCTCATGGTAAGCACCCTTACAGTCCACTCTCCACACAGCTTAAAACTCCCTTGCTTAAAACCTTTTAGTGGCTATTACTTTTACATAAAAGATTAAAACATATTCCTCCAAACCCTTCAATGGATTTTTAAAAAAAAATTAAATGTGAAGCTGATTGGATTAAAACATGGTAGCGTGAGAGACGTTCCCAGATCTCTCCTCTTGAAACAGCAATAAGATGAACGCCTAAACTCAACAAAAAACACCCAAACTGCACACCAGCATGTCTGAGCATGGGATCTGCGCATAAGAGCTACCAGAGGTCAGAACTCTGGATGTCCAGTGGCGGAGGGAGAAACACAGAACCTGCCTCTCAAAGCTGGCACTCCCTGTAGGAGGAGGGGGAGGAGAGAAGGAGTGGCGAATTCCCTGAACAGCCCTGCCTTAGAAAGCTATGAGCTCCATGCGGCTGGCAGCAGTGCCCAATCATCAGGACAGAAGGCAAAGAAACAGGAAAACAACAGTTGATTTTTATTAGCTGCGGCTGAAACACTGATGCTGAGCCACAGCCTCCAACCCCCAACACAGAAGGCCCCTCCCCTAATACCCTCCAAGACTGAATGCTGCGGAGCCCCAGGGGAATCTGAGCAAACACTGCCAAAACTGTCACTAACACTGACAGGAACTGAGACTGAGGATAGCGAGCATGATTAAACATCTATAAGGAAAAAAAAGACATTATTAACACTTCATATAAAGCAGAGATTCAAGAGGCTTAGATGCCACCTATTGGAATCCAAAGAAAAACACTTTCTTTGCAACAGGCTAGGAGCCATATAAACCTTCCTTCTGGAAAAAAAAAAAAAAAGCAGAAAACATTTCCATTAATGCCAAGGTGGAGAAATAGTCCCATTTAAACACCATGAACAACCAAGGTGACAAGGCATCTCAGAAAGGAAGAGAAAAAAAAAATCTCCAAAAAATAAGTTTACATTCCTAGAAATATGCGACTTAAAACAGGGAATTCAGGATGGTACTTCTGAAAAAACTCAGTGAGATTCGAAACAAATCATATCAACAATTTCAGGAATTGAAAAAAACAACTAGATGAGCAGAATGAGTTCTTTAGCAAAGAGATTGAAACCCTCAAAAAGAACCGAATAGACATTCTGAAGATAAAGAACACACAGTACGAGTTGAAAAATGACATTGCAAGACTGGGAAATAGAGTTGACCAAATGGAGGAAAGGATCAGTGATATCAAAGACAGAAATCTAAAAATAAATAAGAAGGAAGAAGAGAGAAAACAAAGAATGAAAAATAATGACAGAGAAATACAAGAACTAGCTGATACCATCAGGAAAGGAAACATAAGAATAATGGAAATTGTCAAGGATGAGGAAGAGGAGCAGGGACTAGAAAGCATTTTCAGACAAATAGTTGAGAATTTCCCGAATATAAGGAAAGAGCAAGAGCTTGGAATTCAAGAAGTCAACAGAATACCCAATTATCTCAATCCCAAAAGGCCTTCATCAAAAAGTATCATATTAAAATGATCAAAAATCAATGACAAAGACAGTATTCTCAGGGCAGCCAGGAAAAAGAAGATGGGAACCTATAAAGGAAAACCAATTAGATTATCATAAGACTTCTCAGTGTAAACCTTACAAGCCAGAAAGGACTGGAATCAAATATTTAAACTATTAAATGAAAGGAACCACAGCCAAGAATAATGAATCCAGCTAAGCTCTTCTTTAGATATGAAGGAGAAATTAAGACCTTTCCAGACATACAAAAATTGAGAGAATTCTCCACTACAAGACCGGCACTACAGGAAAGACTGAAAGAAGTCAGCTAACCTAAAACAAAATGACAAAAAAAAAAAGAGCATAATTAGGAGTAAGGTGACTGGCAGACTGATAAAAGCAGAGGAGTGCAACTCATACTAAGAACAGGACATTATAAGTTAAAATAAGAAGAGATTTGCTATAGCAAGATAGTAATGAATGTTCAGCGTACGTAGGGACAAAATGAGACAACAATGACTGAAAAAGGGAGGATTCAAAGATGCAAATTTGCAAAGGAGAATGGAGATAACGCACACACATAAGAAAAAGGACGACTGTATATATACAACTATCCTTTTCATGTTTGTAAAGTTCTGAATCCAAAGATTCAGAACTGAAGTATACAATATAAAACAAGAAAGAACAGAGAAAAAACCCACAAAAGCAAACTAACGTAAAGAAAACAGAAACATAAGGACAAGGAAGCAATAGAAACACTGAGCTACTAGAAAGCAAAAGATAAAATGACTATAAGAAGACCTCATATTTCAGTAATCACCCTAAATGTAAATGGATTGAACTCACCAATAAAAAGACACAGAGTTGCAAATTGGATCAAAAAACAAAGCCCAACTATATTTCAAGCAAATGGCTTCAGTGAAAAGCAGGAGTAGTGGTACTAATATCAGATGAAATAGACTTCAAAATAAAAAAAGTAAAGAAAGATACTGAGGGACACTTCATAATGATAAAGGGAATCATGCACCAAGAAGACATAACACATATTAATATCTCTGCTCCTAATCAGGGAGCTCTGAAACATGTAAAGCAATTACTAACTGAACTCAAGGAAGAAACAGACCAAAACACTATTACAGTAGGGGACCTAAATACCCCACTGTCAGATATGGACAGATCATCCAAACAGAAAATCAATAGGGAATAACATCCTTAAATAACACATTAGACAAACTGGATATAATCGACATATACAGAACATTCTATTCCCAAACAGCTGCTTGTACATTCTTCTCTAGTGCACATGGAACATTCTCAAGAATCAATCACATACTGGGACACAGAAATAGCCTCAACAAATATAAGAGGGTTGAAATCATACCAACTATATTCTCTGATCATAATGCTTTGAAACTAGAAATCAACTGCAAAAAGAAATGAGGAAGAAACACAAATACATGAAGATTAAACAACATACTACTGAAGAATAACTGGGTCAGAGAAGAAATAAAAAGAGAGATCAAAAGATACATAGAAACAAATGATAATGATAGTACAACATATCAAAACTTTTGGGACACTGCAAAAGCGGTCCTAAGAGGAAAGTTCATATCATTACAGGCCTACCTCCAAAAACAAGAACAACCAAAATAAACAACCTAACACTTTATCTTAAAAACCTAGAAGAGAAAGAACAAATGAAGCCTAAAGTCAGCAGGAGGAAAGAAATCATCAAAATTAAAGCAGAAATAAATGAAATTGAAACAAACAAACAAACAAAATAGTAAAAATAAATGTAACAAAGAGCCGGTTCTTTGAGATTAATACAATTGACAAACCCCTGGCTAGACTCACTCAAGAAAAAAGAGAAAGGACATAAACAAAATCAGGGGTGAAAGAGGGGAAATTACAACAGACACTGCAGAAACACAAAGGATCATATAAGAATACTATGAAAAAGTATATAACATCAAATTGAATAACCTAGAAGAAATGGACTGGTACTTAGAAAAATACAACAGCCTTCCTAGACTGAATCAATAAGAACTAGAAAATCTAAATACACTGATCAGCAGTATGGAAATTGAAACAATCATCAAAAATCTACCAAAAAGTAAAAATCCAGGATCAGACAACTTCACTAGTGAATTCTGCCAAACATTCGAAGATTTAATACCTATTCTCCTCAAACTCTTCCAAAAAATCAAAGAGGAGGCAATACTTCCCAACTCATTTTATGAGGCCAATGTTACCTTGATACCAAAACCTGGTAAAGATAACACACAAAAGGAAAACTACAGACCAATATCTCTCATGAATACAGATGCAAAAATCTTAAATAAGATACTAGCAAACTTTTTAATATGTTAAAATCAACACATTAAAAAGATTATACATCACAATCAAGTGGGCTTCATCCCAGGGGCACAGGGATGGTTCAACATATGCAAATCAATTAATATGATACACCACGTAAACAAATTAAAATATAAGAATCATATGATCATATCAATAGAAGCAGAAAAAGCCTTCAACAAGATACAGCATCCATTTATGATAAAAACACTTAACAAAAGCGATATAGAAGGAAAGTACCTTAACATAATAAAGGCTATATATGACTATTCCTCAGTCAACAATGGTGAAAAACCAAAAACCTTCCAAGATCAGGAACAAGGCTAGGCTGTCCACTATCGCCACTGCTATTCAATATAACATTGGAGGTTCTAGCAAGTGCAATCAGGCAAAACAAAGGTATAAAAGGCATCCAAATAGGAAATGAAGAAGTCAAAATGTCACTATTTGTGGATGACATGATTCTCTATATAGAAAACCCTGAAGACTCCACAAGAACACTACTAGAAACAACAAGGAAATACAGTAAAGTCTCTGGATACAAAATCAACATTTAAAAATCCATAGTGTTCCTATACTCTAATAATGAAGTGTCAGAAAAGGAAGTGGAAAAAATAATTTCTTTCGCAATTGCGAAGAACATACAAAGAAATGGAAAGATATTCCATGTTTTTGGATTGGAAGAGTCAACATAGTTAAAATGACCATATTATCTAAAGCTTTATACAGATTTAATGCAATCCCCATCAAAATCCCATCGGCATTTTTTAAAGAAATAGAACAAAAAAAAATCATCAGATCTATATGGAAGCACAAAAGACCCCCAATTGCCAAAGCCATTCTGAGAAAAAAGAACGAGGCTGGAGGCATCACTCTGCCTGACTTCAAATTATAGTACAAAGTGACAATAATCAAAATGGCATGATATTTGCAGAAAAATAGACACACGAACAAGTGGAACAGAATTGGGAGTCCAGACATAAGCCCGTATTTATATGGGTAAATCATTTTTGATAACAATGCGAAAAATATACAGTGAAGAAAGGAAAGTCTCTTTAATAAAAAGTGCTGGAAAACTGGAAAACCACCTGCAAAAGGATGAAACTAGATTGTTGTCTATCACCACACACCAAAATTAACTCGAAATGGATTAAGAACCTGAATATAAGACCTGAAACAATAAAATACATAGACAAAAACATAGGAACTAAACTCAAGGACTTTGAGCTTAAAGAAGATTTTATGAATTGACCTCAAAGGCAAGGAAAGTAGGAGCAAAAGTAAATAAATGGGATTATCAAACTAAAAAGCTGCTCAGCTTTACTTCAACAAGGTAAAGAGACAACCATCGAATGGAAAAATATTTTTGTAAGCAACACCTCCGATAATATCCAAAATATGCAAAGAACTCAAAAGAACTCAAAGGGAGAGGACCTGAACAGACACTTCTCTCTAAAGGATATACAAATGGCCAACAGAAATATATGAAAAGATGCTCAACATCACTAGTTATTAGGGAAATGTAATCAAAACCACAATTCGATACATCTCACACCTGTTAGAATGGCTATAATCAACAGGACAAGTAATAACAAATGTTGGAGATGATGTGGAGCAATAGGAACCGTCATACACTGCTGGTAGGACTGAAATTGGTATGGCAACTCTGGAAAACAGTATGGAGGTTCCTCAATTATTCAAAAAGATATTTTTACACTTATGTTCATAGAAGCATTATTCATAGTGGCAAAGATATAGAAGCAACCAAAGTGTCCTATGATAGATGATTGGCTAAAGAAGCTGTGGTACATATATACAATGGAATATTATTCAGCCATAAGAACAGATGAAATACTGCCATTTGCAACAATTCTTTTTAAGAATTACTAAATAATGAATGGACCTTGAAATAATCATGAGCAAAATAAGCCAGATAGTAAAGGTTGAAAATCACATATCACATATGTGAGATATAAACCTAAAAGCAACAAATGAACAGGACAAACAAACAGAGACTCATGGACATGCACAATGGACTAGTGGTTACCAGAAGGGATGGAGAGGGGAGAGGGGGAAAATAAAAAAATAAATTGTTAAAAAAATAAATAAAATTAAACCTGTTGGGGCAACAGTGATTAATAACATTAAATGAGTTTCAAGTATACGATTCTATAATACATCATCTGTATATTGCTTTGTGTGCTCACCACCCAAGTCTGGTCTCCTTCTGTCACCATATTTGACCCCTTTTACTCTCTTCATCCTCCTCCCATCCTTCTTTCCCCCTGGTAACCACCATACCGTTATCTGTGCTTACAAGTTTATTTATTTTTTTTGTTCATTTGTTACTTTGTTTTATATACCACGTTTGAGTGAAACCATATGGTTCTTATCATTTTCCATCTAACTTGTTTTGCTTAGCATGATACTCTCAAGATTTATGCGTGTTGTTGCAAATGGCAGTATTTCATCCTTTCTTATGGCCGAGTAGTATTCCATTGTATATATGTACTGCATCATCTATATCTAATCATCTCTCTAAGGACACTTAGGTTGTTTCCATGTCTTGGCCACTGTGAATAATGCTGCTATGGATATAGGGGTATATATACCTTTACGAAAACAGGTTTTCAAATTTTTGGGATAAATAACCAGAAGAGGGATTGCTGGGTAATATGGTTGCTCTATTCTTAATTTCATGAGGAACCTCTATACTGTTTTTTATAGAAGTTGTCCCAATTTACATTCTTACTAGCAATGTATGAGTATTCTTTTTTCTCCATGTATGAAAATAAAATACAAACTTCTTGTCATGGCCCACAAAGCTCTGTAGATGGGCGCTGCCCATCTCTCAGACTTTGCTGCATACCATTCATCCTCTCACACCCCCGACTAGAACATAAACTCCAGAAGACAGGAATGTTGTCTGTGGCATTGATATATTCCCAGTGCCTTATGGCAGTGCCTGGCCCAAGGTAGGTCCAAATACCTATTTGTGGAGTGACATTTATTTTCTAAATATAATTTGTAAGGTATGTATCATTTTATTCTTCCTTTACAGACAAACTGAAGCTTATGTGGATAAAGTAATTTCAAGGTTGAAAATGGCAAAAGCATTCATTTATTCATTCAACAAATATTTAGTGAGCAGCTGCTATTCTTTAGGCACCAGGGCAGGATTAAAACCTGAGGCTAAATAATAGAAGGATACATTCTTGCTGTAAATAATTCAAACAATAATATAGATAGATAATGTTAAATTCTCCCTTGACATTTATCCCAATTTACATTTCCCACCAAACACCAGTTAACACACACACACACACACACACACACACACACACACACACACACACACAGAGAAAGAGAGAGAGAGAGAGAGAGAGAGAGAGAGAGTTTATTTTAATACTCACTCCCTTACTTGTAGCCTGGGGAAGCCTGCTCTAGTTATAGTTCATTTAACATTTCCTTGAGATCTTTTTGTATTAGCACATATGTATCTACCTCATTTATTATTTATTTTAATAGCTTCATGTCATGCCATAGTTCAAATGTGCCATAGTTTCTTTAAAGAGTTCCCACATTAATAGACCTTTAGGTTGATTCTGCCTTTACAATACTACAAACTAGTGTGTTAAATTCCTCGTACAGGAATTTTGTGTATTGAATTGACAATGACTATTTCTTTAAAATAGAGACCAAAGCAGAATCATTGGGTTGAAGGGTATGTTTATTTTAATTTGAATAAGTGTTGTCAAATAATTCCTCTAAAAAGCTTTACCAATTTACATTTCCTACTAACAAGTATATGAAAATGTTTATTATAATCAAGATATATATATATTTCCATTATCCAAAAAAGTTTTTCTGGGCACCTTTGTATTTTTATCTCTACTCTTGTATTCCGATCCCAGGTAACCACTGATCTGTTTCCTGTCACAACAGATTAATTTTGCCTGTTCTAGAATTTTATAGAAATAGAATGATACTGTATATAGTCTTTTATGTTTGGCTTCTTTAGCTCAGTATGATGATTTTGAGATTAACTTCTGTTGTCATGAGCACTATTAGAGTATACTTTTTTATTGCTACGAGTAGTATTTCATTGTATAATTCTATTGTATGATTATACCTCAATTTGTTTCCAGTTTTGGTTATTATGAATTAAGTTGCTATAAACATTTGCATGTAAATATTTTTGTAGACATGCTTGTTAACTTCTTATGAATTCTGCCTTGAAGAGGAATTTTTGGGTCATGTGGTAAGTGTATGTTGATCTTTATGAAAAATTGCCAAATCATTTTTCAAAGTGGTTATATTATTTTACACTACCATTAGAAATGTATGAGAATTCTAGTTGTCCCATATCCTCACCAACACTTAATTAGTCTTTTAAAATTTTACTCATTGTAGTGGGCATGTAGTGCTTCACAGTGTAGCTTTAATTTGCATTTCCTTGATAAGTAATAATGTTGAATGTCTTTTCATGTGCTATGGTTATTGTATATCTTATTTGTGAAGCACCTGTTCCAATCTT
Organism: Macroglossus sobrinus; assembly: GCA_004027375.1. Taxonomy (NCBI): domain Eukaryota; kingdom Metazoa; phylum Chordata; class Mammalia; order Chiroptera; family Pteropodidae; genus Macroglossus; species Macroglossus sobrinus. The sequence goes on along the minus strand of PVKZ01001410.1, from coordinate 316,349 downwards.
TTGGTCATTTAAAACCTATGTTGCCTTAATGTTGAACTATGAGTTTGTTATAAATTCTGTATAGATGTTCTTTGTCAGGCCGTATTGCAATTATTTCTCCTAGTGTCAACAAATATTTTCTGCCCTAGACAAATGAAAACATGTTCACACACATATCTCAAAACAAATATTTATAGCAGCTCTATTCATGCTTGTCCCAAACTGCAAACAATCCAGAAGCCCTACATTGGGCGAATGAACAAACAAACTGTTGTGCATCCTTGCAATACACACTCAACAATGAAAAGGAACAACTTACTGCTATTTGCAACAACTTGGACGAAACTTAATGGCATTATCCTGAGTGAAAGAAGCCAGTCTTAAAGGTTACATACTATATGATTCTTTTATAGGATAGCTTCAAAAACACTTAGTGAGAGAGAACAGATCAGTGCTTGGCAGGGTTTGAGAATGGGCCTGGGGGTGACTACAAAGGGATAGCCTTAAGGAGTTTTTTTTTTGAGGTAATGGAAATGTTCTGCATCCTGATTGAATCCAAATTGTAAATAATATTAAAATTAATAAATTGTACACCATAGGGAGGTTATTTTTGCTGTACATTAGTTAAGAAAATGCTGTAAACAAAAAAGCAAATCAATAAATATCTATGAGTATATAGGTACCTATGAATATTGGTTTTTGAATGCAGAAAGATGTAACAGGAAATATACACATCTTTAATGCTGGGGGGGGGGGAGCAAAAATGATCACCTTTTCCAATGTACCTTTTGTATTGTTTCACTTATCTCAATTAGCATGTGCTGATTTTGAAATTTGAAAAACTTCTACTAAATCAGAAAACATTAGAAAAATATTTAAAAAGAAAAAAATATTTGTTTTGTTGAGTACCTGATGATTTGTTAGAGAACAAGAAAAGTAAGTCTCCATCCTTGCAGAGCACAGCCTGGTAGAATTTAGTCCCCACATCTTACAGATGACTCATCTGCAAAATGTGACTATTACTAGTACTTGCATAATAAGATTTTTTTTATGAGGATAAATACCTTAATAGATGCTTGAAGCAGTGCCTGGCATAAATGGTAAATACAATGTAAGCTGCTATTAATATATCATCTATGAATTGGGAGAATAATTACCATCACATTGTTATGATGGTTTAAAAGAGCCTGTCATGTAACAGGGGATCAGTTAATGTTAGTTAGCATTTGAAGCCTGGATACCAGAATGTGGGGCAGAGGGCAAAGATCTGTCCCTGGTTTGGCTTCCTGTGTCTCCTCACTTATCTGTTTTTCGTGGACTTGCTATCTTTCTAACTTCAGGGAAACCTCTCCCTTCTTCCCCTCCCCTGGTTGACTTATCACCCTCTTTCAGGCCCTCATGCAGGGCGTTTTCCTCTGAGGCTGACACTTGACTCCTTGCCTACATCTAGTTTAGCACAGAAGGACATACTTACCTTGGACAGTGTGGGTGAGATATACAGAGCACTGTTGGACCCGAAGGTGAGCCAACCTGGGAGAAACGTGATTTCGGAGGAGGGCAGGAATTGAAAGGTATTGGAGGGGAGGTAGCCCTGGAGGGTACCAGGAATCTTTGAGGGGAGTGAGGGAATTGGGGGAAATACTCAGGGATAAGGGAAAAGGAAACTTAATTCTTTTTCTCTAAACAGGCAGATGGCCCTTCTTCAGGCTAATAAAGATCTCATTTCCACAGGAAAGAAGGAATTTAATGTTCTGCTGAATCAGCAGGTAAGCCCAGGCACTCTGTTTCAAATGACAGGCTTGCTATGTTGAGGGATGGGTGAAGTCAGAGAGGAAAATTTGGAACTGGGAGAGTAGTGGTAGAATTGATGGAAAAAATTAGAGACAGGGAATACAAATCAGAGAAAAGAGGATGTCAGAGTTTGTGGATTATTCTGGAATCATATTGCTGACCACATTCTCCTTTACCTGCCTCTCCGTCCTTCCCGCCCAGGTTTTCACTGATCCTCCTATCTCTGAAGAAGCCATGGTTACTGTGGTGGATGACTGGGTGAACTTCTACATCAGCTATTACAGGAAACAAGTGAAGGGAGAACAGCAAGAGCAGGAAAGGGCTCTGCAGGAACTTCGGCAAGAGCTGAATACTTTGTCTACCCATTTTCTGGCCAAATATAAGGCCTTCCTGAAGTCCTTATGAGCACCCAAATCACCCACTGCTTTTCCCCTCACTCGGAGACTTAGGTCTGCATCTCTAAGAAATCCTTAAATTCTGCCTCTGTATTCTTTAAGTTCTCAGGCTCTGCTCCTTTTGGGTGTTACTCTATCTTGGCACCTCAATAAAGAACAATATTGGTTTTGCTGGTCCTCTCGGCTCTTCGATTGTCGGTCCCTGATTTATGAAGGCAGTTGGTTCCTTTTCCTTCAGTCCTGCTTCCTGGATATAATCTTAGAGATTTGATTAAGTAAGCGTTAGGAAATCAGGCAAGCACTAAAGAAAAAGTTCTGAGGAGAGGAGTCATTAAAAAAAAGGCAGATAGAAATTTCCCAGAACTTGTAGTCTTGTGACACACTTGTCTACAAGTAAGTTGTTGGAAGTCTCCCAGTCTTGTTCATTCTATGCTAGGTGGAATTTTTCAATATTTTTCAATATTTTCCAATCTCCTGCTCTAGCTTGAATAAAGTTCTAGATCTTATGACGCTAAAGATCACCGCATAATACTTCCGTGGAGTATTGCTGTGACTTAGAATTGGAAGGGATCTTGAGAACTGTTTATCCCATCCCTTATTTTTCAGATATGAAAACCTTTGGCTCCATCATTCCTAAATCCCGGATCCCAGGATTGGGAAGCAGAGATTCCTGTCCCAACTTTCCTGCAGCTCCAACCTTTTCCTGTCATTCCCTTTCTCTTTGACCTTCAGACTCTAAGCTTTCTTATTTTAGGGCTCTGAGGATGGAACCAGAGCCAGGCCAGGCTTATGAGCTTTTCAAAAACAAAATGAAGCTGCCGTATTATCTCCATGGAAAGCCTAGGAACACAGTGGGAGGGCTCTCAGAAGCAGGAGGTGTGGGCCTAGAAGGCGGGGAGCACCAATCAGATCCTGTTTCTGAGGCGGGCCCAGGGAGGGGACTCTGCTCTCTCCCTGTCATTTTCTGTGTTGTATTTTCAGTGGGAAAGGTTTGGGGCTGAGTAGGGTTGTTTTCTCAACTTTCAGCAAGCTTTCGCTTTGGATATGTGCACTCCCACCTCTGATTTCTGGTATTTGAGTCCCTGTAGTCTGGTTCAAGGTCCAAAGGGAACTAGCTCAGTGCCCCCAACCATTCTTCTAAACTTGTGGAAGACCCACCAAAAGAGTGGCAGCCTCCCAGGGAACCAGGCAGCGAGCAACTCTGAGGTGCGGTTGGTGGCTTTGGCGGAGTCCAGGGCCTTTCCACTGCATCCCTGAGGAAATCTCAGCCCATTAAAGGGGACCCAGGGCCTGCTTAGGTGGACCCAGGGCCTGCTATTGACAGTAGTCAATAACGTCCCCTTTGCAAAAGACTTGGACAACTGTGCATGGGTGGAGCAGAGAGACCAAGGAACCATCTAAAGAAAGTATTAGATTTACTCTGTTGTTATACAAGATGCAGCTTAAAAGAATGGTAAGAGGCCACTCAGGCTCAATTAATAAAAATAAACTTTTCATAAATTTGGAAGTATTCAGCCTTGGAAACTGTGGGCTGATAATTTCTCAAATGCTCAGATAAAGGAAGAAAATCAATTATTAGGTATATTGTAGAAGAATGGGAAGTGCAACATCTAAATTTCATTCCAACTATTTCATAAGCTGTACGAAATTGAGAAATGACAAAATATTTTTCTTAGGAGAGAAACCTGTTAAACTTTACTGCATGTTCTCATGTTCTGATCACCCAAGCATCTGGTCTTAAATCTACAAAGAAGTGAAATTTGGAATATTTTGATTTTTCAGAGATGAACCATCAGGACTTGATGGTTCATAATAATAAAATTAGCATTACTGGACTAGTCAGCACCCACCTCCCCCCCCCAAACACTACTGTTTCTGTAGAAAAATTAATCAGCGTTAGCAGGAAGAATCCTAACATTTATCCTGATCCTAGGGCTGACTCTGAACTTGAACTTCACCTTTAACCTCACCCTGACCCTGACACTTACCCATCTCACTTGACCTTGATCCTGACCATAATAGACAGACACCCTTACCCTCCCAATAACCCTGACCTTCATTGTCTTTCACTGACTCTCACGGACATTGTCTCTCATTTTCACCTTCATAGTGATCCTTATGATGAACTAGATCTTCACCCTCATATTGACCCTGACAAAGTCCCTCACTAAGGCCTTGAATTCATACTGACTCTGATTCTGAACCTCAGACTTAACCTGATCCTCACCCTGACCAACACTCTAACTTTGACCCAGAAGCTTATCCTGACACTACTGACACTGGGACCCTGATCCTAACCTTAATTCTAAAGCTTTCCTGACAATGGCCTTCATCCTGACACTGACCCTGTTCCTCAACCCGATCCTTACCTTTACCCTGAGACTGCCTCTCACTGACTCTAACTGTGAACATGAAACAGACTCTGAACCCCACTATATTCCTCATTCTGACTCTAATCCTGACCATGACACTCATTCTCATCCTGACCCTGACTGTCACTAAGAATATGACATTTGTATTGACCCTCACCCATACCCTGACCCTGACCCTGAAGCTTACCTGTCTGAGACCCTCACTTATAACTTTATAATATACCTGATCCATACTTTGACCTTTATCTGACCTTCAACCTGAAACCAACCCAATACTGATATGTAATTTTACTCTGACCAAGACCTCTACACTCACCCTACCAGTGACCCTTAATCTGATTATTACTCTGAGTCTCATGATGAACCTGACCAACCTGATCCTGACCCTTAATTAGACTCTGAATATGATTCTTACTCTGTCCTTACCTTCACCCTCTCCAGAATCTTGCCTTCACCCTCTCCAGGACCTTGACTCTTAAACTAACTGATATGATCCCAACATCAACTCTAAACTTTCCACCTCTCAAAATTTAAACTAAATTTGATCTTCAACCTGATCTTGACACTGACCCTGATTCTGATCATTACTCTAACCCCTAACTGATACCCTGACCTAGATACTACTCTGAAGTTGACTTTGATCCTGACACCCTCACCCTAAACCTGACTCTGGCCCTCATGCCTGACCCTGTGTATGATTTAGATTCTAACCCTTAACCTCACATAGTACATGGCTCTGAACTTCACCTTGACACTGAAACTTATGGGTACTCTGGCCCTGACCTGTATCCTGACTCTCTCCTTGATGCTAATCCCGACACTGACTGATCTTAACCTCACCCTGACTCTGAATATCTTCCACACACTGCCTCTGACACTGACCCTCAAGCTAGTTCTGTTATACTGACATGACACTCAACCTGACACTGCCAGATTGTTACTTCATTATGAACCTTCCTCTGCTCTGATGCTAATCCTACCCTGACCCTCACTTCTCCTTGACTTTCACATTTACATTGAATCTCTATGTCACCCGATCCTTAGTTGATGCTCACATTGACCTGGACTCTCATACTCAATGTGATCCTTACTCTGACGCTCAGTTTTACCTAGACACTGATCATGACCATGACTCTGACCCTGAAGCATACTCACTGTCACCTTGCCTCCCATTCTCATTCTGACATTGCTTCTATTCTATACCTGTACCTCACTCTGATGTTCACTCTCTCCTTGTGTCTGACTGTGACAATCAGCCCGACTCTCATCCTGATTCTCATTTAGATACTCTATCTCATTCTCATCTGAACCCTGATTCTGTACTTGACTCTGACTCTAACTCCCACTTTTACCTTCGTTTCATCCTTACTCCAGCTCTATAATTGAAGCTAACCCTACACCAGCACTCAACTGGACCCTCACCCTGGCCCTGAATCTCGACCTCACCATGACCCTCATCATGACCATAAACTTGACCCTTACCTGATCCTGACCCTAACTCTGATGCTTATACTCCACTTACTCTGATTTGACCATTACCTTTTCCCTAACCCTTAACTCACTCTGACTCTACAATGATCCTCACACATACCTTCATTATGCCTTTGAAATTGCCTTGAATCTGAAACTTGAGCTGAACCTGAATCATACTCTCAGCCTAACCCTCCCTCGCTCTGACCCAGGTTGGCACCTCTCTGATTCTGACCCTAATGCTATGCTGAAATTTACCCTGACCTTCATCCTGAGTGTGACTTTGAACAGTTCCCTCACAGTCCTGACTCTTCATCCTAAGCCTAACATTGATCCCCATTATGACCCTCACAATGATTCAACTTAACCTTGAGCATTACCCCTTATGTTCATCAAGACCCAACAATTCACATTGGCCCTCACCCTGAACCTGACACTGATCTTTATCCTTAAACTTATCTGATTCTGACTTTTCTCCTGACTGAAGCTGACAGCATACCCTGATTCCTTCCCTAAAAATAACGTTTCTCTTACCATGTCCTGAACTTGACCCTGAACATAATCTTTGCTCTCATACTTACCTTGGCCCTGACTCACACTCTCAACCTAATCTGTCAACCTAACCAAAACCACACTCTAGCACTAAAACGGACCCTCATCCTCACTGTGTTCACGAACATAATTCTGACTCTGATTGTGAACTTTACCAAGACACTGAAATTCAAATGAACCCTTATCTCTACTCTGACCATGATTGTAACTATGAACTTTTGCCTGTCTTTATTCACACTGTAAACTTTACCTTCATCCTCACTCTCACTCTGACACTGATCCAATTCTCATCATAATCCTGAGCTTGACCTGACCTTCACCCTCACTCAATTCTAATACTTACCTTCACTTAGACCCTCAAACTGACTATGACACTGATCATGTCTCTGACATTGATAATCATCCTGACTGGACACTTGATGCTTACCCTGACATGAATAACTCAGAAGCTCATCTTCACTTATGTGTGTGTCTCTTGCAATGACCATGACCCTGACTGTGACCTTCATACTGACTCTTCCATTGGCCATCTATTTGACACTGACACTGCTTCTGATTCTGACATTCCTCCTTACCCTAATTTTTACTTGACACTTACTCTGACCCTCGCCCTCTTTCATATCTTCACTATGATCCAAATTCTGATCTTCAATATGATCATCACCATGACTCTGACCCTGAAGCTAATCCTGACATTAATTCTAATTCTCATCCCTATCCTGACCTTGAAATGGTACCTCAGACTGACAATGATCACTATCTTGACCCTGATTATCACTTCACCTTGATTCTGAGCATAATGACCACACTGGTTCTGAAACCTGGACCTCTCGTAGACATCCTGTCTGAGCTACATCTTTACCTTGAAGCTGACCAGAGCTTTGACCATCACTCTGACCCTGACTCTTACTCTGATATCTTGGTCTGTCCATCACCTTCATACTTACATTGTTCTTGATCTACTCTCACGCTGATTCTAACCTTTACCTTGAACTTTATACTCACCATGACTCTTGATCTACTCTAGACCTTTACTCTGACTCTCACTTTCACCCTGAACTTTATGTACATTAAACCCTATCCCTACCCCAACCCTGACTTGTGCCCTGATGTTACCCTTACATTGGCCTTGACTATCAACCTACACTCAACCTGATCATTACCATGACAGCCTTGCCTTAAACCTAATTCTCACCATCCCTGACACTGTCTTAATCATGGTTTTTATTTTCTGTACTTTATGGTACTTTGACATTTTGGAGCCTTGCTGACCTGGGGGAGACTGCCCTTCCCAGGGGTAGCTAATTCCTAGAAATAACAAATTACTTTCCTAGCAGCATGCCTTTTATATGCAAACCAATGAATCCAAACCCCATATCTCCTAACTACCTCTGTTACTGGGCTCTCACAGGGCTCTTAAATTCTGGGTTGATATTTTCCAATCACCCTAGGGCCAGGTACCAGATAACTTGGAACAATCCTTGTACCCCAGGCCCCACTGAGGTTATTCAAATTTGCCAATGCTTAGCTTGCTTACCCTACCTGGTGCAATCCTTCTCATCAAGACCACAATAAAGCCTATGCTTTTCCCTCATTCTCTATGCCTCCTGATCAACCCTGGTGCTTCCTCATGTGGTCCTCTGTGGCATGGCATGCTTCATTCTCTTGGAAACTGTGAATAAAAATCTCTCTTTTCAATGGTAATCATCTTGTGATCTATTGGCCTTGCCATACTTTTGTAATAATAAAGCCTACATTTAAAAACACACTCATCCTCACCCTGCCATGACCATCTCCCAAATCTGATTTCCAAACCTCCTCTCTCCCTTGACTCTTACCTGAAACTGATTCTCAACCTTATCCTGACCCTACCCTGATCTGACCCTGATAATCATCCTATACTGAAAACAACCTCACTTTAACCCTGATTCTGAAGCTGACCCTGACCCAGACACTATGGTCATATTAACTCTGACCCTAAACCTGAATCTATCCTTTACTTTTATCGTGAGCTTGATTCTCAACTTATACTTACTTGATCCTGGTCTTTACCTTGTCCGCAGCCTTGCCTAGTCCTTTATATGACCTTCATTCTGAAGCTGACCCTAAAGTTGAAACTTTTCTTGACCCTTAACCTGACATTGACTCTCATGCTAACCCTCATCCTGACCCTAAATTTTACTTAATTACCCTTGTGCTGATCCTGACCCTAATATGACTTTTGACTCTGATCTTTACCCTAACACCAAACATGATACAGACTTAATTTTGTCCCTGACACTAAGCATGACCCTTACTCTGAAGCTCACCCTAACTCTGACACTTATGTAACTGGGTCACCATTTTTTAAAATTATTTTTTATTTTAATTAGTTCCAAGTACACAGTACATTGGTTAGACATCTATATAGTTTTGTACAATGCTCTATGAAGTGCATCCTTCTTCCTTGACTCTCCACCTAGCCAATGTATTAATACTATTGCATTGCCTATGCTGTGCTCCCCATCCTTGTGACCATCCATCAGCTACTAATTTGTACTTCTTTAATCCTTCACCCCATTCTCTCAGTCCCTCAAGCCCCACTTCCCTCTGTCTGACACCAGATTATCCACTATATTTGTGCATCTGTTTTTGATTAGTTAGTTAGTTCTTTTTATTCCTTAGATTCCGCATATAAGTGAAATCATATAGTGTTTATTTTTCTCTGTCTGACTTAAGTACCTTCTAGGTCCATCAAAGCAGTGTTTTTTTTTCATCCCCCTTTTTTTAGTCTGTGTGTGTCTTTTAATCTGAAGTGAGTCTCTTGTGGGCAACATATGTAGGGTTTTGTTTTCTTATTCTTTCAGCCACTCTATCTTTTGGTTGGATATTTCTTATCCAACTTATTTCTTTTCCATTTCAGATACCTATTGATAGGAATGTAGTTATTATCATTCCTTATTCTTGTTTTTGATACTTGTTTTTTCTCCTTAATGAAGTATCTCCAACATTTTCTATAATACTGACTTGGTGGTGATAAATTCCTTTAGCTTATTTTCGTAAGCTCTTTATCTGTCCTTCAACTCTAAATTATAGCTTTTCTGAATAAATTACTCTTGATTGTAGATCCTAGATATTCATTCTGTCGAATATTTTGTGCCAAGCCCTTCTGTCCTGCATAGTTTCTTTCAGGAAATCAGCTGCCAGTCTTATGAGTGTTCTCTTATAAGTAACTATCTGTTTTTCTCTTGCTACTTTAGTTTTTTTTTTTTTGTATTTAAACTTTGGCATTTTAATTATGATGTGTCTTGGTGTGGGCCTCTTTGGATCCCTGGGTTTTGGGATTCTTTGAGCTTCCTGGGGTTTTATGTCCATTTCCTTCACCAGGTTAGGGAAATTTTTCATCATTATTTCTTCAAACATCTGTTCAACGTCTTGATTTTCTTCAGTTACACCAATCAGTTTGGACCCTTAATAGTGTCCCATAATCTCCTTAAATTATTTTTATAGTCTTGGCATCTTATCTCTTGCCATTCTGATTTTGTGTTTTTGGCTTTCCCATTTTTTAGATAAGGCATTTCCTCCTTTTCTTTATTCACTCTGTTTTTTTCTTTGTTTATTCCATTTAATATACTTTTCATCTCAGATAATGTGTTTTCCATTTCAGACTGGTTCCCTTTTATAATTTCCATTTCCATTTTTATGTTTTTTTAAATCTCTTTGTTGAAGTTCTCACTAAGTTCATCTACACTTCCCCTAAGTTCATTGAGCATCTTTATAACTAGTGTTTTGAACTCTGCATCTGTTACATTACTCAACTCCCTTATATGTGGATCTCTGTTCTGTTCTCTCATATGATTTCTGCATCTTTGTCTTCCCATTTTGGCTGCCTTTCTGTGTCCGTTTCTATGTACTAAGCAAAGCTCTGAAATCTCCAGTCTTATTAGTGTGGATTTGTGTAGTAGGTGTCCAGTGGCACAGTCCTGAGAGGGGTTTAGCTGCAGGTCAGGTTTAGCCACAGCCTGTGCCCCTCCAGGGCCATCTATTAAGATTCAGCAAGCAGTCCACAGATGCTGTGCTTATAATTGCCTTAAAAGACCACACTAGAAACCAAGGCTAGCTGCCTACTCCAGTATGAAACTCAGCAAGGAGCACCTGACTCGCTGAGGATATCCCTGGATGTGGCTTGGGTGGGATTGTGAGTTGGGGGAGGCAGGGTTTCAGGGAATCATCTGGGTGGAGTGACCTCTGTTATCCAGTTTGATGACCTGTTGGCTACAGAGGTGCTGTGTCCAGCACACTGGTAGTGGGGAGGGCTCAGCAGGGAACAATGGATACTGCCAGCACTTCTGTACCAATCAGGTCTTGTCTTGGCCCTCACTCTGACAATGTCTCCTTGTAAGTCCCTGGTGCCCTCTGCGCGTAGCCAAATGGGCACTGGTGCTCAGAGTGAGCAGGTCTGTCACCATGAAAATCTGCTCATGGACAGGGCCCCTTTAAGAGGCGTCTGTTGCTGCAACTGCCACAGCCTTTGTCTCATTCAGCTGCATCCTGGCTCAGTTCTACCACTGTTGCAGGGAGATTTCTTGGATTTCTCTCTAGTTGTATGGTTTATTCATCCCAGGTGATTTTTCCTTGCTATTGCTCCTTGTTTCTGTCACAACTTTGATTTGGTTTCCAGAGGGATGAACAGAGACTTTATCATCTATGCCATTTTTTCTCTCTCTGGTCACCATTTTTGATTGTCACCATCACCTTAACCTGTCCCTCATACTGGCCTTGATCATTACCCTCATGCTGACACTCAATCTGATTTTGATATTTATCATAACCTCACCTTGACCTACAACCTATCCTGATGTTAATCCTCACTCTGATCCAGCCCTCACCATGATGCTAACTTTCACACTGACATTTAACTAGACTCTTACTTCACCCTGACCCTGAATATGACAATGACCTCACCCCAAAACTCTCCTGCATTGTAACCCTGAACCTGAACCTTACTTTCACATCCATTTTGACCCTAACTCTCACTTTGACCCTAATCCTGACACTGTAACTGATACTAAACCTCATCCTCATTCTGCCCTTTACTTGATGCTCATTCTGACCCTGATCCTCACACTCAGCTGACCATGATTCTGACACTGACCCTCTATCTTAATTCTATTCTGGTCATCATCCTCACTCTGTCCCTGTGATTCTCACCTTAATTTCCATCTTGTCTCTGACTTTCAAGCTGGCCCTGGTACTTACACAGATCATGAACCTGAATCTCACCCTAACACTGACCATGACTGTGATCCTGATGTTCAGCCTGACTCTGACCCCGATGCTCACACAAAACCATGACTGATTCTCATCCTCAACATGACCCTGAACTGGTCCCACACACTGTCTCTGACCCTGACCATGATCATCACGCTGACCCTGGCCTTTACTATGATGTTGACAATAAACCTGACTCTGGCTCTGACCCTCACCCTGACCCTAACCCTTACTGTACAATAAAGCTCATCTTTATCTTGACCTTTTTTAATACGTATCAGATGTTGAAATTCACACTCACCCTAAATTTGACTGTGACCCTTACCCTGACCTTTAACTTAACACTACCCAGATTCTGATCCTCATCAAGACCTTGATACTTGCCCCAGCCAACCCCTGAACCTGACTCAAACCTCATGTTCACACTTCTCTTGATCCTTATTATCACCATGACCCTGAAACAGACACTGAACCTCATTCTTACCCTGACCCTTACTTGATGCTAACTGTGACTCTGATCCTGACCCTCACACTAACTATCATTCTCACTGTGACCCTGACCATGACTCTGACATTTACATTTTACCATGACACTTACTTTTACCCAAAACAGTCTCTGAACATTGAATATATACATATCCTGAAACTGGTCTGCAACCTTGATCAGACATTTATCTAAGCCGTAACCTGACACTGACCCTTATTCTTACCCTGACTCTTACTTGATACTCACTCTAACTGATCCTCATTCTCACATTTATCATGACCTTGACCTTAATCCTTAACCTGACTCTTACACTGATCATCACCCTGATTTTAACCCTGAAATATACTCACCCTCACCTTGACTTTGCTTTTCTCCCTCTTGCTGACACTGGCCCCAACCTATCTCTGACTGTTTTCCATAACCCTTGGCTTGACTCTCATTGTGATGCTCATTCTGACATTGACCCTGATCTTCAATTAGACATGCTAATTCTCATGCTCACTCTGACTTTAACTATCACCCTGAATTTGTACTTGAGCACGATCTTCACTCTCACACTAACCATTAATTTTACTATCATTCTCACCCTGATTCTAATTTACTATACCTGAGAAGTTTATCATCACTTATCTGACAATGTTTCCCATGCAATTTAACATATCAAATAAGCCTAATTAGTTTAACTATCTCTCTTCTATAAGGAGAGAGAACAAATCTTTTGAGGTATTTCAAGTGCCCTCTGGAACACCTCCAAGTTATTCCTAGGTCAATAAGATTTCATTTAGAGTCCGATTATAGGAGCTTTGTCAAACATATCAAAAAGTTTGGACATTTGAAAAAATCACAGATCATCATAAAAATACTTAATTATCCACTTATCCAAAGTGATAATAAAAGATTTCAAAGACAAATATAGAAGGTTACATGATTACTACTAAAACTTTAGTTTTTGTGATTGAGAAGATTTAATTTTATTAAGTAATCAAAGATCTGATTAAGATAATATAAAATTCTTTTGATAAAACAGAGTCTTTGCTTTCTAAATGGAAAACTTCACAATATCTTATCAGGAGCACATTAATAGTACAGGAAAACTTTGTCATTTTAGCAGAGAAAGAGAGGACAAAACCCTAGTTTTGCATCAGCTTACTTTTGATATTTAAATTCACTTACTTGATTATATTTATTTTAATCTTATTCAGCTTGACCACAAATAAAATTTCCTTTTTTAAGCTTCTTTTTCATAAAATTTCTACAACTTTCTGCATTCCTCTTAGCAAAAGTGCATCTCTATTCTTTATACCTTCTGCTGCCAAAAACATGCACTCTACCCTTAAAAAGTTTAATTTCCAATGAAAACAAAGAAGTTAGCAATTGTAAACTGTCTGTTACACCAGTATTCCTTTAGATTGACAAATTTATGAACACATTTCATAATTTCTAGAAACATATTTATTATAATGATATTTCTTGATGTAGCACAAGGCATGTTTACTAATAGATGCAAATATCTTTAGTTCTTCTACAATAAGAAGCAAAAAAGTAGATAAACCCATGTGTAGTAATTCATATTTCATTATTTAATATTATTTGGAAATGCTCTAGATATTCAATATTTTCTATATTTTGACTTAACTTAGCAAAACTGTAAGGTTTCAAATTACCTAAATATTTTGGGAAACTATTTTGAAGTATATATATGATAACAAATATTTATTACTGAAAAGTTTCATCTTAAAATCTTTTTATCCTACTTACTTTAATTTACTTACTGTTAACAAATATGTTCAGATTACTTATGAAATTTCATCATACCGAGTTATTTTCCTTGCTGAAAATTTTACAGCAGACATAAAATAAACTTTTTTGACTGATAAACCCAGCTAGAATAAAAGTATTATACTTAATTCTGATAACTCTGAGAACAGACCCATTTAACCAAATCAAACTCAAACCAGCTTTAATAATAGAACTCATGGCAATTTTTACTGTGCCAGCCAGTTCAGAAAGCATTTGACCCTTACTAAAAAACACCTGACGGCAATCAATATCCACATTCCTCAGATGTGAAACACAGGCTCAGAGATGAGAAGCTACTTGCCAGAGGTAGTAGCAAGAGACAGGCCAGAGTAAGAACCTGGAGGTGTTTCTACATGCCCCTCCTCCCCCCAGAGTTTGTTTCTTCATCCATGTGAGGCCCGAGAGTCAATCAACAAGAGGACTCCCTTGTGGTAAGTATATGTTAATTTTTACAGCACTTGCTTATTTTGCTGCTCATAGAACCTCTGATCCACCATCTCATCAGAGCTCAGTTCTGCCCCTGAAGAAGATGGCCCAATGTCTCCATTTTACTGAGGAAAAAGCAGAGAAGAAAAAAGCCTGGATCCAAAGCTGAAGTCGAACAAACCCTAAAGGCATGTTTTTTCTCCCATCACTCAACTTCTTTAACAGCAAAGGGCTGGGGCACAGAGAGAGTCTAGCAATAAAGTCAGGGTATCTGCAACCATGAAGTGATAATGCCAGCAAGTGCTAGATATGCATGATAACTTGTGGTCCAAAGTAGGGTGCAGAGGGTGTACTGGATGGTGGAGTGGTTAGCTCTAGCAAGTGAGATAACAGTTAACTTCAGTGTGTTTCCTTATTTCAATATTTTCTAATCTTCCCATAAGGAGCAAGTATGTCATGTGTCATTTTTGTAAGTTTTAAATAAATTCTATTCCTCTGGAACTGCATCCACCTGACCAGTCACCCAATCAACAAGCATTTATTGAGTGCTCACAGTTGCAAAGAGGTATAATGTGAAGAAATCATAGCTCCTGACCTTGAAGATTTTGGGCCAAGAATAGAATGTGGTCAGTTATAACCCAAGCTGCCTGAGAATGTTCCATATGGCCAACTCCATACCAGAGAGGAAGAAAAATTGTAACAAAGCAATTGATGGGGAGCTATAGTCACCTGAACTGGGGCCTGAACATGAATCTGCTACTTACTGGGTGTAGGACAGCACCCAGACCATGGAGGTAAAGTTTGTTCAGCTAAAAAAACAGAGCTAATGAGCTCTCGATTATTACAGGGCAGCTGGGAGGACCCAAGGACGTGATGTGCACCAACATACCCCGAGACTCTGGCACTCACTAGTTGCAGGGAGCACTTGCCACCCCTGTGACTTCTCCAGCCTTCAGGAAAGTACCTCAGGAACTGAACATTTCCAGTCATACTGCCAGAGACAGCCCATCACTTTAGAGATCAATAATTCAGAACACTATGACTACCAGAAGTCTACTCTCCATGAAAAGAAAGTAAAGAATTATGTCAGCCACAAGCAGCAGCCTCCAGCTATAGGTCTGATCACCAAGTAGGGAGGTTGAGGGCCAACCTGAGCACATCCTGCACAGACACACTCAGAGGCGATGGTGCTATGGAAAACTGGGAAAGAGGTAAGCTTGTCCAGCTTGGGTGTCTTGGAAACAGTGGTACCTTTTTCATAAACGAACAGAAGCATTTGTTCTGCTCCAATCAGTATAATTAGACATGGAGTATCTAGAAACTTGAACCTGAAGTCTGATCCTTTCATAGATTTCCACAACTCCTCTCCAAAAGTTTGCATACATGTCCTTTTTGCTCCTTAAGGACCAACATCTAAGTGAAAAAAATCCAAGAGCACTGGTCCTGAATAATATAATGCTGACAATAACCTCCAGGAGCCCAACTCTAGACACTTGACATACACTATCTCATTTCTGTCTTTTATACCCCTGAGGTAGATATTACTATGCCCCTCTTACAGACAAGTAGCTCAAGGTCTCTTGTTAACCACTGTACTACAATTCTTTGCAGTCTGTGGACCAGGGATCAAATCTTGGAGCCCACAAACCTAGGTGCAACCTCTAGCTCTGCCACTCTGGCTGTGGCTCCCTGGATAGATCTCATGAGTGAACAGGAGGCCCCAAAAATTCCTCACAGGGTTGTTGTGGGCATCAAAGCAGATAAGGGGCCTGAAAGGACCTGGTTCGATGAACATCAGTTGGATACACTATGATTTCAGAGGAATAATTGTTATTCATTCTAAAAAATGAGCCAAGCTAGGAAAACCATGGGACAAAGCACTTCGATTAGCCATTTGTTTTGTACAAATTTCTGTAGCACTTGCTCAGCTTCCTTCTTCCTCATCTTCTTGCCTTTAAGTTGATCACCAGGTTCAAAACATTTATGAAAGATGTAAAGCCGAGTTCTGTGTCAATAATCAGTTCCAGCTGGAAGAGAGAATAGGGTACCACATTTATCTATTAAATCCGCAAACACGACTTTGGCAGGGGTGCAACAACACTACTTATATCATAGGTAGAATTGTGCACTGATATGATCCTTCAGGAAAACAATCTAATAACATGTATCAAAAGCCACAAACATATTCAGTCCTTTTGACTCAATAGTTACTCTTGTAACATTATCCCAAGTGAATGATCTCAATGCCCCCAAATCAAGGAGGGTCACCTCACTTCTTATGTTCCCACCTCCTTGAAGATGGAAAAGCTGAGAAATGAATAAATGAATAAATGAGGTGGCACCCTTCCCAATCAAAGGTAGTCAGGCCAGCGAGGATGACCTGAGGGGCAGGCTGGAGCTAGAAATGATAGGAGAGCAAAGCCAGGAAAGAAAATAAGCACGACACCTACAGAGGCTGATAGGCAAATGGCCCTACAAATGGGGTAACTACTGGGGAAAGACAGGCTTCCTGAATACACAGATGTGTCTGGCTTCTTAGAGCACAGATCATAACCTTGGC
Source organism: Macroglossus sobrinus (assembly GCA_004027375.1). Lineage (NCBI taxonomy): Eukaryota > Metazoa > Chordata > Mammalia > Chiroptera > Pteropodidae > Macroglossus > Macroglossus sobrinus. The sequence goes on along the minus strand of PVKZ01001410.1, from coordinate 299,267 downwards.
TGCTAATGATCCTACAGAGACTTGGATTTGAAAGACCTGAGGTGAGGCCAATTGTCAGAATTATTTTTACCCCCCCCCCCCATTATTCTAATGTCCATCCAGGGTTGAGAATTATTGTCTTAGCCTGGTGCTTGTCCAGACAGATGAAAAGAGGGCTGAGTGAACAGTGCCAAAGCATGGTAGGCATTGCCTCTCAAATGTGAACATACAAATGGTTCACTGGGTACCAGCTTAAAACACAGACTCGATTCAAGAGTCTAAGTGAGGATGAGATGTGGCCTTCCTAGCAAACTCCCAGCTGATGCTACTGCTGCCAATCCAAAAACACACTGCAAGTACTCAGCAGTAATGCTTATTAACTTGCATCATACATGAGACTACTGTATCACACTCATAAGGCCTGCCACTCAACAATCAGGCTCACACTTAGATTAGCCTTTCTTTTCCAGGCAGCCTTGGTGACCTCCCCATCAATCATGGAGTGGCTGTGAATTCAGGGTCAAGTGCTCAGTGACACTTCCTTGCAAAAGGCTTTCTCAGGTAACAAATGGTGATCTTCTAAGACTGCAGTTTCCATTTCTAATGATGAAATGTTCCCATAAGAAGCTCAGATGATGGGAGTTACTGTACTTATAGCCTTTCTAAACAGATCTAATTCATTCTCTGCAAACTCTGAGGCCATTGTGGAAATTGGAGTTCTTGCAAGGTTCACCTTAAAAAAAAGAAAAGGTCAGCAAGACAGTCAAGCTGTGGTGATGTCAGAAGAATGGCAGCATGAGAGTTGCCCCAATCCCTCCCTTTGAAGTTATAACAAGTTGAACAGCTATAATTCAACAAAAGATTCCCTCTCAACACATAAAACATCTGAGAGATCTGCTCATTGAAACATATGAAGGTGGGTGAATTGAAGCCATCAAGGAGATAAGGAATACAGAAGAGCAGAAATGTGTAGCATAGATGCAACCTGGAGCTCACTGTAGGCCACAGAAGAGGAGAGGAATCAGCTTATAGTGTGTGTTCTCTGTGGCCATGAACATTTCTGCCTGAGTGATCACTATATACTACGGCTGAACTCAGTGATATGGTAGAGATAGAATACAGAGATGTGAGAGCTGTTTTCTAGACGTTGCCATTGCCAGGCAGAAAACAAAGCCACAGAGTCTGGCCATCTCCTTCAATCCTCCCAGAATTAGCAGTGGGTCCCAGAAGAAGCTGTAGCAGTGAGTATTGCATGACAGGGCAGAATATCTACAGTTCTAAGAACTGGAGAGACAGTTCCTGAGTGACAGATGCATACTCTGGCTAATCTCAGTGACAGGGGTGAAGATACAGAAGCAAGGAAGCTGAGGTCTTGCAGTGGCCATTACTGGAATGTGAACAAAGCCACAAACACACAAATGCCCCAGCAGACTATCCTGCCCCCACCTATCACAGCTAATCTCAGTGAGGGCACCTCAGCACCAAGAGTAGTGCAGCACTGCATCTGATTGAGGGGAAGCACCAGGATTTTATAGGCTCATACGCCCATTGCACACCATATTTTCTCATGGGAATGGTGACCTGAAACTAAGGTAATCTAGTCACAGTGGAGACACCCACCTTGCTAGAGAATACAGGCATTTTCCATTGCCCACATACATCCCAAAAGCCTGAGCATTACAAGAGAAAATAAAACACATGAGCTCCAGTGGCACCTACTTAAAAACAAAAGAAAGACCTTTTATCAACCTAGAAAAGAGGTATCACTCAGAAAAAAAAGCAGTGTGCATAGTTCATTCCCATAAATGCCTAGGCATAGAAATAATCCATCAAATACTACAAAAAAAACCCAAGGTAACAAAGCATGTCAGAAAGAAAATAAAATATATCCAGAAAATAAACTTAAAAACATGGAAAATGTGATCTAAATGACAGAGAATTCAAGATTGCAGTTCTGGAAAAACTCAATGAGATGCAAGAAAACTCAGATAAGAGCTTAATAAAGTCAGAAATGAAAGCAATGAACAAAAGGAGTAATTTACTAAACAGACTGAAACTTAAAAAAAATAGAAATTCTGGAGCTGAAGAACTCAGTAAAAGAGATGAGAACAAAATAGGGAGCTTAGGCAATGAAGCTGGAGGAAAGAATTAGTGAAATTGGAGGTAGAAATCTAGAAATGACACAGAAGAAGAGACTTGAGAGTAAAAAAAGAATGAAGGATCTCTACAAGAACTATCTGACTCCATCAGAAAGAGCAATATAAAAATAATGAGTATGTATACCAGGAGAAGAGAGGGAGAAGGGAACAGAGAACCTATTTAAACAAATAGGGAGGACTTCTGAACCCTATATAAAAAACTGGATCCTTGAATTCAAGAAGCAAATAGAACACTTAATTATCTCAATTCAAAAAGACCTCCTCCAAGGAACCCTTTAGTAAAGTGTCAAAAATTAATGACAAAGAAAGAATTCTCAAGACAGCCAGCAAACAAAAAGAGGGTAACCTTTGAAGAAAATCCCATTAGATTATCATTGGATTTTTCAGGAGGGAATGGAATCAAATATTTGAACTACTGAAAGAGATAAATGACCAACCAAGAATAATATATCCTCAAAGTTATCCTTTAGATATGAAGGAGAAATAAAGATCTTTGCAGACATACAGAAACTGAGAGAATTTTTTTTTTTTATCACAAAGCCTGCATTACAGAAAATACTGAAGGGAGTTATTCTACCTAAAACAAAAAGACAAAAAGACATTAAACTATGAGTATGTTGACTGACAGACAGAAGAAGGAAATTGTAACCTTTATTCAGAGTAAGATATAATACACTTAAATATTATCTAATGGTTAAAAGAAGTCAAAACATATTTTGAAAAAAGTGAAGAAGACAGTAGCTACTGCTACTTGGAAATTAACTAAGAGCATAAACAGGTATAATTCAAGAAAACAAAAATAGAAAAGGGGAGAGGAGAACCTGAATTTGCAAAGGGGAATGAAAGAATAAAATGCAATCAGAATAAAAAGAACTTCTGTAATATGAAACTTCCTTTTGTATAAACTTAATGGTAGCCACACCAAAAAGAAAAAAAAAATTCAGAACTGAGACATATAACGTAAAAAAGAGGAAACATAAGAAAAAATATCACAGAATATCACTAAACTAAAATAACAGACAGAAACACAAGGGCAAAGAAACAATGGAGACACCAAGCTACCAAAAAACAAAAGATAACATGGCCATAGGAAATCCTCATACATCAGTAATCATCCTAAATGTATATGGACTGCACTCACAAATAGAAAGTCACAGAGTAGCAAAACCCAATCATATACTACCTTTTGGAGATACATCTCAGCAGCAAGGTCAAATATAGAATCAAAATGAAAGGGTAGAAAAATCATACTCCAAGCAAATGGCATCCAAAAAAAGGTAGGTGTACCAATATTTATATCCAACAAAATAGATTTCAAGATAAAAAGGTAATAAGAGACAAAGATGGACCTTTTATAATGATAAAGAGGACAAAAATCATGAAGATATATATAATATATATATATATAATCAACATATATACTCCCAATCAGAGAGCACTAAAATGTATAAAGCAACTACTAATAGAACTAAGTGAAACTGACGAAAACACAGTTATGATAGGGGACCTAAATACTCCATTGACAGCTATGGATAGATTATTCAAATAGAAAATCAACAAGGAAATATTAGCCTTCAATGACACATTAGACCAAATGGACATAATTAACACTTACAGAGACTTTCATACCAAAACACCAGATTATATATACTTCTCCAGTGAACATGGAACATTCCAAAGGATAGACCATATGTTGAGAAACAAAACTAATCTCAACAAATTTAAGAAGACTGAAATCAAAGTAAGAATATTCTTTGACCACAATGCTTTGAAACTGGAGATCAACAGCAGATAAGAAAGTGGGAAGAAAAACAAATATGTGGAGATTAAAAAACATGCTACTAAAGAATGACTGGGTTAAAGAAGAAATTGAAAGAGAGATCAAAAGATATATAGACAATGAGAATAATTTTACAACATAACAAAACTTTTGGGATGCAGCAAAAGCACCAATGAGAAAATTATATCATTACAGGCCTATCTCAAGAAACAAGAAAAATCTCAAACAAACAACATAACATTACATCTTAAAGAACTAGAAAAAGAAGAACAAATGAAGCCAAAGTCAGCAGAAGGAAGGAAGTATAAAAATCAGAGAAGAATTACATGAAATATAGAACAAAAAGACAAGAGAAAAAATTAATGCAACAATAAGCTTATTTTTGAAAAGATTAATAAAATAGACAAACCTCTGGAAAAAAGAAAAAATACTCAAATAAACAAAAGCAGAGGGAGGCCAAGATGGCAAACTAGGTAAATGCAGGGTTCACCTCCTTCAATGACCACATTAAAATTACAACCAAATTATAAAACAATTAACTTGGAGAATCACCTGAAGACCAGAGGAACATATCACATAAAATATGAAGACATAAAAAAGGCCACATCAAGACTGGTAGGAGGGCAGAGATGTGAAACCAGCTGGCCCCACACCCACATGTGGCAGCTGAGCACCAGGAGGGATAGTGGCTGCACAGGTCCCCCTGAAGGAGCAAGGAGTCCTAGGGCCACACAGGGGCTCCCAAGCCCAAGGTTTTCATGCCTGGGAGAGGAGTTTCCACAAAACCTGACTGTAAAATCAGTGAGGATTCGACTATCCAGGTGAGACAGAAGGAAACTGAAAATACATTAAAGTAGTTGTCCCCAACCTTTTTGGCACCATGGACCATTGCTTCTATGAGACTATAATGCCTGATAATCTGAGGTGGAGCAGAGGCACTGAGGAGCAGTTGCATATTCAGATAAAACTTCACTCACCTGCTCATTGCTCACTTCCTGCTGTGAGGCCCAGTTCCTAACTAGGCCATAGACTGGTACTGGTCTGTAGACCGGTGGTTGGGGAACCTTGCTTTAAAGGGCCTGCATGCACAGACTCACTCACTTACAGGCACTTGCCCTGGGTTCTGGCAGAGGATCAGCAGCTTGGGAAGCACAAGAGACATATAGGAAAAGACTGAGTTATGTAACATTGAGGCTAGGGCTGGATGGACAGCTGCCATTGTTCTTTTGTCAGTTCCCTCTCCAGTGCAGTCCACAGATGGGAGTCAGCTTGCCTATGTTGAAACCTCCCCCCACATGACCAATTATGAATCTGTATTGGCCCAATGAGATCAGCCAGTTTAATCCCATGAATGAGATTCTGCTGTATCCAACTCACAGTTTGCTCAAGGTGAGCTCATTGCTCAGCAACCATCCCTACCCTGCACTCTTCTCAGGTAGTGCATTAGACAGCAATCAACAGCCAGTTTGCACCACCCTGGGATGTCTGTGCATCTTGGGAGAAAGTTTTGGTGGCAGTGCCAGCACCAGCTGCAATATCTCTTGAACAAATCTCAGGGGTTTGGCTCTGTGTATAAGTTTCCACTTGTAGCAAGGTCGGCCACTGCTCACCTTGGGCCTAAATGTGCTACCCGAGGGCAGGAATAATTGCCTATCAATGTGCAGCAGGCACTTTGTATATTGGATGGGGCAGGAGCTCAGGGAGACAAGGGCTGTCAGGCCAGTTCAGACCCTGCAATTCCCTCAAGAAATATTGCAGCTCGTTCAGGCAGCCGTGGTCTGTCTATAACTGTTTTCCTTGAAATGTGCCCACTGCACTAGCCAAGGTCTGTTGCCTGCGCTGATTGCACAACCCCAGAGCCAAGCAGGGCACAAGAGGCTGTTGTAAATGGGCTGTAGCCACTTTGTGGCTTGGGTGAAGTGGGATGTCAGGGAGCCAAAGTCCGACTGGCCAATACAGCCTCAGTTTTGTTGCAACTCTTTTGCCTAGGTGTTCCCGCTGTAGACACAGATCACAGTGAGACAAGCTGCCATCATGGGACAGTCCCACAGACCCCTGCACTCCTGGAACACAATATTGCAATTCTTGCAGGCAGCAAAGTTCTGCTTGCTATTGAGTTCCCATAGCAGTGCCCATGCTATGTCAGCCAAAGTTTGTTGTCTGTGTGGATTGGGATATCAGGAAAGGGGAGGGACTGGACTTTGGTAATTCACTGACAATGGGCCTGCCTGGGTAAATTTGTGGGTAAGGTGGGGCGGGGTCTCAAAGAGACAATGGCAGTCAGTTCAATACAGCCTCAGTCTTGCTGCAACTTTGGTAACTGTTCAGGAGTTCCCACGTAAGTCCCAGATCACAGCAAGACCAGCTGCTGTCTGGGACTGGCCTACAGGACCCTGTTATCTGCCCAAGTTCATGTTGGCAGCAGTGATCTGCCTGACACTATCTCGGAAATGCGATTCACAGTGCTGGTTGCCCCCTGGAATGAAAATATGGCTCATAGGGTTGGCTGCTGTTGGGATTGGAAATGCGACTCACAGCATGGGCTGCATTCTGGGAATTCTTGGCCCTGAATTGGAGCAGGGCTTGGCAGCCATACAGCAACAAATGCGGGCATTATGTAGGTTGGTTGGGCAGGCTGATCCCCTCTGACCAGCGCTTCCTAATGTCTCTGTGGGAGGGGTCTGCACAGTCAACCTGGTGTGGTCTGTAGATTACCCTGTAGGAGAGCCAAACTGAGGAACAATGGTGGTTGCCCTTCCAGCCCTTGTTCTGGTGCCAGGTAATGCATACTTTCTCTGAATGAATTCCATGCAAGCCTCTGACCCACCACTGGTGTCCCTGGAGAGTGCCATGTCCGCAGGTCAGAAAGCCTGTGTGTGGTCCTTTGAAGATACATCTAAGGAGTTAGTCTCCTTCCTTCTCACCCAAACTGCCAAAATTCCCTCTGGTTTATATAATCAGAGTTGTTGGAATCTCCTCTTCCCTGAGCTGGGGAGACTCCAAATGAGACCAGGAACACCCTCTCCTTCAGGAGAGCCTCTGCAGCCTCGCTCTCTCTCCCAGTGATCCAATATCACCCATGAGTGTGGATCTAGCCCAATTAGTGGCTTTGCCCCTCCTACCGGCTTTGATGTGGCTCCTTTATATTATCAGACAGAGTTATTATGATCAGCTGGACTTCAGATGATTCTCCATGTTGATTATTTTATAATTTGGTTGTAATTTCAATGTGGACCTGGGAAGAGGTGATCCCTGTTTTTACCTAGTCTGCCATCTTTCCTTTGTACCCCAATGACATTAAAAAAAATAGAACCAAAAAACCATCAGATTTATGTGGATCCATAAATGATCCCAAATGACCAAGGCAATCCTGAGAATACAGAAGAAGGCCAGAGGTATCACACTGCCTGACTCTAAATTATACTACAAAGCGACAATAATCAAACAGCATGGTATTGGAAGAAAAATACACAGACCAATAGAGCAGAATTGAGAACTCCAAAATAAACCCACAAATATATTAGGGCAAATAATTTTTGACAAAGGATTAAAAAAACACACATAGAGAAAAGAAAAGAAAGCCTCTTCAATAAATGGTGCTAGGAAAATTGAAAAGCTGCATTGCAAAGAGAGAGAGAGAGAGAGAGAGAGAGAGAGAGAGAGAGAGAGAGAGAGAGAGAAACTAGACTTCTATTTGTCACCAACACCAAAATGAACTGAAATGGATCAAAGACCTAAATATAAGACCTGAAACAATAAAATGCATATAAGATAATATAGGTACTAAACTTATGGACCTTGGTCTGAGAAAAGGTCTTATTCATTTGAGCTCAAAGGCAAGGGAAATAAAAGCAAAAATAAATGCATGGGATTATATTAAATGCAAAAGCTTCTGTACAGCAAAAGAAACCATGAACGAAACAAAGAGGTAACCGACCAATTGAAAGATGTTTGCAAACAACACCTCCAATAAGAAACTATTATCTAAAATATATAAAGAACTCATAAAACTCAAAATTAAAAAAGCACACAAAGCAATTTAAAAATGGGTAGTGACCTGAACAGACACTTTTCTTAAGGAGACATATAAACAACTAACAGATATATGAAAAAATGCTCAACTTCCCTAGCTATTAGGGAAATGCAAATCAAAACTACAATGAGATACCACCTCACACCTGTTAGAATGGCTATTGTCAACACAACAAGAAATAACAAGTGTTGGAGAGGTAGTGGAGAAGAGGGAACCCTTGTGCACTGCTGGTGGGAATGTAAATTGATACAGCCACAATGGAAAACAGTATGGATGTTCCTCAAAAAATTAAGAATATATAATTACTATTTGACCCAGCATCCCTCTTCTGGTTATGTACCCCCCAAATTTAAAAATAGTTATCTGTAAAGATATATATATATATCTATATCTGTATATATATATATATACACACACACACACACATACATACATACATATATTAGTGTGTGTGTATGTATATATATATGTATATACATATATATATTTGTATACATATATATATATATATTTGTATACATATATATATATATATATACATACGCATACATACATATATATCCCTATGTTTATTGTGGCATTATTCATGGTGGCTTAGACAAGGAAATAACCAAAATGCATATCCTCATACACATGTCAGGTACATCTTCTTTTCTTCTTTCCATTATTTACATCCAAACATTTATTGGACACTTACATTCCAGGCTCTGAGTGCTGGGCCCCAGGGGTACAACTGTGAAGAACAACAGCCAGGATATGAATAGCAGCTTACAGGAGAAGTCCTGTTTGCCACAGGAGAAGTCCTGTTTGCAGGGCTTTTCACACAGTAATTCATCAACCCTGTCAACAGCCCTCTGAGACTGATGCTAACATTCTTCTTCTAGATGCAGAACAGGGGCTGGTTCCTCCAGCACCACTCCACTAGGCACATGAGCAGCAGTGAGCCTTGACAGCATAGCTACATCAGCTCTGACCTGTGTGCTATCTCACTTCCAGTGCTGCTCCTTAAAAGAGGCACAGAGGCCAGAGACCACAATGTCAGCTACCGCTAGTCCAAGTCATTAGTCCATCAAAGGAGGGGGAATGTACACAGCTCAGGGAGAGGTTGCCCAACCTAATATTGCAGGGGCTAGAGTGAATGCACAGCTGACTAGCTGGGGAAGAAAGAAGGGTCAGGAGGGTCAATGAGGCTGCAGTGAGAAGTAGAAGCCAGATGCAGTCCAGGGATGTGTGTGACATTTTTCCTGTGATCAATGGGGAACCTTTCAGAGTTGAAAGCAGAAGAGGAACAAGGTCAACTTTTGTCTTAGAATTACCCTTGTGTACTATGATACTTTTTAAAACAAGAGTATGAATTACTGTTTTCGCTTACTAAAATAATTTTATAAGATTTGCACATTAGAAAATCACTCTGGGTGGGGGTAACCAGCAGAAAAACAGACAGTTTGATACCATTTATGTTAAAAATTAAACCAACAAAATGATACTGCAGGAAAAGGCCTGGAAGGTTACCCACCAAGCTGATGACTAAAGGCCATCACTAGGAAGAAGACTAAGATGAGGGGATCATCACAGGGCAATTAAACTTTATCTGTGCTTGAATTACTACAAAAAAAGGTATTTCTAAACTCCTATATACATAAAGATTATTAGAGTTCAAAGAATAGAAGATCACATTGGTGACAGTGGAAGGCATGGCTATGAAAACCATATAAAGGAGGTAGACAAAAATTTTGATGAAATTTGGCTACACCTACCGAAAAATTGTAATCAAAAGAGTGAGACACGATCATATTTCCTGCCTCTGTGCCCTTACTCAGGTGTCCTTCTTTTCTGAAATGTCCTTTCTCCTTCTCATTCCTATTTCTGACCACTAGTTACAAAAGCCAACTCAAATGGCACTTTATTTCCCATGAAAGGTGCTCTGCTGTTCTCAGTGCAAAGTGCTTTTGTGTTTTTTTTCCTTTTCCATACCACGCAAAACATCTTTTTGTGGCTTGTGGGCCTGGCCATTCTGTATAAACCTATGCCCCCACATGCCAAAAACATTTTCTATCTGCAAAGCACCCAACTCTGAGAAACTTAGGCACATGGTAATCAGGCATTCAAGAACCACCTCTTACTGGATGTCAGGATTCTTTGTGAACCACCATGTCTACCCAATATGACACAATGCAAGTCCCACCTTCCACCAAGACTGATAGTTCACATTTTCTACTGAAAAGGCCTCTTTTGAGTGTCATTCAGAAAATTTCTGTGGGTAGATCAAAAGCTTTCTAGTACAGAGGACTTTCAGATACCTTATCTTCAATAAAATGAGTTAATAGCCACCCTGTTCTTTTCCCTCTCCAAGATCTCTGGTTTGTTGTCCAGACTCATTTTTCCGAAACATGATGTTTTCACTGTATTTTCATTTAAGAAAATAAGAAGCCAGTTTCTACTGCTATCTTCACTTACTACAGAAACCAGCCATCTGCTCAGTTGCTTACATTCTCTTGAGTTTCATGCTCTCCTACCACACAAGCTTCCTATATCAGGGGCCACATCCTTCTTTACCGTTGACACTATACGTGTTTCTCTCAGACACCCTATGCCATAATATCTCTTTTTAAATATTTTATTATTACTTAAAGTTTATTGTTCTCATAGTTACAGTCTACAATTTAGAAATTTGAAACATAGAGAAAATTCTATAAAGAGAGAAACCTGAACAAGTATGTAGAAGATGGTTAAAATATTGTAAGTAGTGCCACTTGGTTTGTAATTTTTTCTTTTTAAATCTTTACCTTCTCAGTTTAAAGCAAAAACTTCTCTCTTGTTTAGCAATGCTCCTTCACGTACTTAACTTTTTAGCAGCAACAGAGGCAGTATGGTGCCATGTGGCCAGCAACAGGGCTTTGACTCTAGCCCAGTCCTGCCTCACCTCTGTGGGACTCCGGTGAATCTCTCCCTTTCTCATCTCTGAAGACCATGAATCACCTTACCCCCACCTTCACACATGTCTAGAAAACTCCAAACCAGCCCTCTCTCTACAACTATTTCTTGTTCCAACCAGACTCCCAGACATGTACAAGCCTTCCCTGACCAGACTAGAAGAGGTTCCTGTGCTCTGTCCTCCCACAGTTCCCAAGCACTGCATTTCCAATCACACTATGTTGCAGTTACCAAATCTGGCTGCCCACTACTGAAATCATCTGGTAATGTTTTGCTACTAGAAGTCATTTTCATCCTGAGCCAGACCCTAGCTTTGTTGTTGTTGTTTTAATTGTCTTTATATAAGAGGGGAAGACAAATTTTAGAAGAATTATTCCCATATTCATAGAGCCAGAGGGCAGAAAGCTGAAGAAACCAGATATTAGGTCAGCCAGGAGTAGGCCCAGTACCTGTACTCAGCATATCAGACACTCTCAATCTGAAGAAGGGACAAAGGGATGGCTGGTGGTGGTTGTGTCTCAGTCACTACAGAAGGAAGCTTTAGCTATGAGGTGCTGCTATGCTTCTTGTACCCTTGTGCCCCTTGGTTCCTGCCCATTCTCCCAAGCTGGGCCCTAGCCATCAGTCAGTACTGTGTGTCCCTTTCCTAATTGCCTTCCAACAAGTTCCTTTTTAAGTTGGTTATAATTGGGTCACTTGCTTGCTAACAGGATTCTTAACATGCCTATTAAGTGTCAAGGTTAGACCAGATTGGTACTTCCCAATATCAAATCTTCAGACCAGCTAATTTTCACTACTCTGCTCCACTTCCTCCTGTTTCTGTAGCCCATGGTGGAGAGGCTACAGTTTGAAAATATGTATGAGACACTGGGCTAAAGACTGTCTGAGGATCCATTTGGCCCCAATATCCTATGAGTCTATGCTCAACATAAAGTGCATAACTGAATGGGAGAAGATATTTGCCAATGATACATCGATAAGGGGTTATTATCCAAAATTTATAAAGAACTTATGCAACATAACACCAAAAAAATGGGTAGAGACCTGAATAGACATGTATCCAATGAGGACGTACAGATGTCCAATAGACATATGAAAAGATGCTCAGGGTTGCTAATCATCAGAGAAATGAAAATTAAAACCACAATGAGATGTCCTCTCACACCTGTCAGAATGGCCATCATCAAGAAATAAACAACCAACCAGTGCTGGCAAGGTTGTGGGGAAAAGGGAACCCTTGTGCACTATTTGTGGGATTGCAAATTGGTGCAGCCACTATGGAAAACAGTTTGGAGTTTCCTCAAAAAATTAGAAATAGAACTACCTTATGACCCAGAAATTGCACTTCTGGGTAGTTATCTGAAAAAATCTAAAATACTAAAGGGGTCAACTATATGGTGATAGAAAGAAATTTAATTATGGGAGGTGAACACACAATGCAATATACATATGCTTTACTATTCAATTATACACTTGAAACTTACTGGATTTCAATAACCAATGTCACTATAAAAAACATACAAAATACTAATTTGAAAAAATGTGCACACCCTTATGTTCATTCCAGCATTTTTTGCAATAGCCAAGGTATGGCAGCAACCTTTATCTAATACATGATTGGATAAAGAAGAGGTGGTACATGTATACAATGGAATATTGCTTAGCCATAAACAAGAATAAAATCTTACCATTTGTGACAACATGGATGAACCGAGGGGGCATTATGATAAGTGAAATAAATCAGACAGAGGAAGACAAATATCATGATTTCACTTATATGTTGAATCTAAAGGACAAAATAAATGAACAAACAAAACAGACTCATAGATACAGAGAACAAACTGATGGCAGGGCTATGGGGGGCTGGGTGAAAAAGGTGAAGGGATAAAAAAGTACAAACTGGTAGTTACAGAATAGTCACAGGGATGTGAGTGAGGTACAGCACAGGGAATGTAGTCAATGATATTGTAATAACTATCTATGATGCCAGGTGGGTAGGAGGCTTATCAGGGAGACCACTTTGTAAATTATGTAAATGTCTAACTACTATGTTGTACACCTGAAACTGATATTTGTATAATTATTATCCAAGTGTAAGATATAAATTTATTAAAATATTAGAGGAAAACATAGGAATATACATTTATACCCTTCAGGTAATTCCATAAGTCCTCCTTAGGCAATAGAAAAAAAATGCAGAGGTTATAAATGACAAGGGTAGTTCATTTGACCATAACAAGGTATAAATTTTTCATTGAACAAAGACAGTATAAATAAAGCTAAAAGAAAGAAAACAAGTTAGGAGAAATATTAATATATTTGTAAATTATTTTGAGCAATCTCTAATATATAAAAAATTATAAATCACTAAGAGAAAGACAAACTAAAAGGAACATGATAAACAGGTAATTCTCTAAAAAAGTAAGCAATAAAATAAAATATTAGAAGATAACCAAATTTTTCAGAATTTGGATGTGTGCAAATATGCATTTAAAAAATTTTAAGATATAAGATTGCATGCTGACTAATCCATCTTCTTGTTATGCTTAGAAAGTTCAATTTACATCTGTGAGCCCTCACTTTCCTTGTCAGTTAATCAGAGTTGCTGTTTGTTTATCATGTTTTAAATAATTGTTTCTTTTCTCAGCAAGCCAGGTGGGACTGTTTTTCTGTCACCTTATTCTCTACCAATAACTTCAGAATTCTAGTTACTTTATTTCTACCAGAAAGAAATTCATTTGCTTCTTCCCTGTTAAGAACATCTGCTACTCATCACTTTGCACAAATAATTTTAGGCTTTGGTTTGTTCTTTCTGAGAGGAATGAAAGAAAAACTGATCCCCAGAGAGCAAAAATAAAGCAGATGTACAGAGATAAGTACCATAACTAAGGGGAATAAAGTAGGGAAGAAATATAAAACTTAAATGGTTGATTTGGTTTCTGGTCACTTCTTACTTTGGATTTAAGTTCTTATGAGATTCCATTCATGGATTTAATAAGACACCTTTGAAGACTTCTAAAACATTTCCCTTGTATGTAAGCTAATGCAATTTATATTATTTATACTTTAATTGTCCGTGACTGACACATTTGGTATACAGCACTTAGTGACTATGTTGTTTCTATGGAAAAAGAAATTCATATTCTAATTTACCTACTAAAATTAAATACTATTAAGTTGAAACCACATTTACATGAGAGAAAAATATTTATGATTCCTAATATATTCCTTTGCCAAAAACTATCAGTGGCAAATAATCAAGACTATATTAATAGTCTCTTCTTCCATTTCCTTGGAAACAGAATGAAATAAAATGAAAAAGGGATCCACATAACTCACTAACTAAAATGTCTTTTATTAATTGAGACTTTCATTAGTCAACAGTTACTCACTTATTTATAGAAGTATGGAAAATGTTCTAATGCAGTAGTAATGTTAGAAGGTACATGATTCTTCCCAGAAGTAAATAGTTTGAACTTGTTATAAATTAAACTTTATCTGTCTGTGGCCATGCCACCCTGAACAAACCTGATCCCATCTGGTCTTGGAAGCAAGCAGGATTGGGCCTGGTTAGTAATTGGGTGGGAGACCACCTAAGAAGATCAGGTGCTGTAGGTGTAAAAAATAAAAATTAAAAAAACCCCTAAGGTTTGTAAGCTGACAAGGTCCTTGTAATCTCTGAGGTCAACCAAAGGTTGCCTCACCTAAAAAATATTAATTAAATTTTATCCATGAAAATTATAAATAAAGATAAATTTTAAAATTTATTTTAAGGTTTATTTAAAAAGCAAATTTTCCAAATGCTCCAGAAAAAAAATTACAGACTATAATTTTTAAAGGCTGTATTCGAAATCTATATGGCAAATAACTACTTTTTGAAAAATAGCAAGTGGTCTCCAAAAACATCAACTAAATTTTGGAGGTTAAATACCCCAAATTAATAGGACACCTAAAAATGAATACAAATTATATCAAAGTAGAAGTACTTGTTTCTTTTTCTGCTTCTTTAAATTTTTTTTTCTTCTTTACTCATTGCATAAACTTCTGTTTCAATTCTTCTTCTTTCCTCTGGCACTGATCATGAAACTCCTGTCTTTTGGCTTCATAGATCTCTTGAAAACTAAAAAGGACTTTTTATTACTTTTATATTAAAATGTTAATATAAATAAACGTAAAATATATATCGTATATTAAGTCCCATGTAAGGACATTTACCAATATTCTTTCATGTATAGAAATGGAAATTTTTATATCAGGAGATGTAGAAAATGAGGTAGGTGCAGTATTGAATATAAAAGTATATAAAGAGTGTATGTAAAAAGTAGTAAAAATTTTAAAATAGTTGCATCAGTAATTTTTTTTGTTCCTAACACTTTTTATTATATCATACTTCACATCTTTTCACAATAACATTTGGGAATACTTCTAATTTATGAGGTTCTCAAAATAATTAAAATAAAGCCACATATCTTTCAAACTATGACTCATTTAAGATAGACAGTTCAATTCTGGTTGTCTTCAAAATACCATAACTAATAGAACTAGATTATACCACACTGTCATACTTGAACAGCACAAATCCAATTCATCTTCAATATAGCTAAATATACCTGCTCTCCAAATATTTTCACTTGACTTCCACGACACCACACTGCTGATTTTACTCTTTTCTCCATCCAACCTTCAACACTCTTTGCAACCTTCTCAATATCTTTTGCCAGTCTTTGTTAATATTTGTCAACTTCATTCCTAAACTTCCCTTTTGGATATACACATTAGCACATACATGTTGGATACACATATTTTAGTATCTACATGATCTCTTGCATTATGTTACTCTTAATAATGCTCTCCATTTAAGTCTGACAATGATTACGAAAATGCAAGTTTATGGCATTTTTGGAAATTTATGAAACTATATTCAATTTTATAAAAATAAAATTGTTTTTTTTTTAATGTCATTATGACCCAGACTTTACCCTGGGGCAAAAATTTGCATTTCAATCCAGAGTGTATCTAGAAGTTATATCCAAAGTTTTTAAATGACAATCTGGTTCCTTAACAATGCTATGACAGATTCTTACAAATAAAACTATAATTTTCTTCTGAATGGATTCCATGCCAATGTTAAAACTTGACATGTTGCCTTTGGGTTGGAGAAAATCTCTAATTTATTCAGTTGGTTTTACTGCTATGAATGTAAAGAATATAATAAAAATTAAGGGTTGAAAGTTAAAACTAGAATGCTAATATAAAATATAATAATTTGAAAATACTGTTTTGTTTACAAAACATTATTCATTTTCTATTATCATTATAATAAAATATTTTCTTACATTAAAAAACCAAAAAAAAAAATAAAAAAACACAAACATAAAATTCAGGAAAACCCAGGATGTGAGAAGTACAGTTATTCTTATTCTCAATGATTGTATCTCATAATTGTAGGCACTTTGTAAATCACCCATTAGCTTGTTCTAGAAAAATTTCTACCCACTTAACAGGCTGGTTGTCTAGGCCCACATCAGTAAAGCAAAATTTAAGCAGTTTGCAGCACCTATAACGTTCATAGTGCTGAGTGTGGGTTTGTTCTTTCAGGTTTTCATATTTGTACAAAGAAGCATATCCTGGAGCTTAACAAAGTCAGAGTGATTTTCATTTTCCACTAGACAGAGAAATAATAAAGCCACAACACATTATCAATCTCTGGAACTCAGTAAGTTTTACTGAATAAATGCATGCATGAAAAACTTTTTAACATAGGATGTTAAGAGAGCATTCTGATTAATAGCTACATTGTTTTAACCTTGTAACTATGTTTATGTGGTATATACTAGTTATAGACATTTTATTTATAGACCAGAAAGTTTGCTTTAAATGTGTTAGTCAAAGAATAAATATAAAACAGTGAAGTAATATGTTATATTAGTATATAGCATAAGTTTTCATTAATAATTATGTTCATATTGTACCAACTACCTTTAAGGTATTTTACAGAGTGCTAACGAAGAATATAATGTGCTTCCACTAAAGTAAATAATTTTATCAAATGCAATCCTGCTAACATAAAGATCTTAAAAATTGTACATGCTCGTTATCAAATTCCATTTATTTATTTATTTATATTAAATTTATTGGGGTGATTTAGTTAAGAAAATTATATAGGATTCAAGTGTACAGTTCAATAATATGTCATATGTATATTGCTAAATATAAGACAACAGAAGAAAATTGAACTTTGGGTGGTGAGCACACACGCAATATACAACAAATTCTATTTATATATGATTTTTATGAGATTGAATTAGTCAATATTTAAAACAAATCAGTAAATTCACATGGCTGTCTTCTGTGTTTGTTGTATCCAAAAGACAGCACAACATATTGTGTATTTTGTATGATATTGTAACAAAATTTAATAGTCATTAAATCATATTTTAAAAATTAAAAATTTTCTAATATGTCAATTAAAAGCACAATTTTGAAACTGGTACATAGAGAAAGAATCTAATCTCCAGTAATTAGTATCACAAGCATATGAACTAGATCATAAATGACTGATTATTAGAATACTCCAACTCATTATCATTCTATATAACTAACATAAAAGTCTAGATATAATTTATTCAAAGCTGATTTATATTTCTTTATTTTAAAAATACTTTACCATATTTTTTTAGTAACTACTTTAACATGTTTTATAAATTAGGTAGTGATTAATTTATGTAACATTTTAAATGCTAGTATTTAGGCTTAAATATTATTCAAAGTTCTTTTGTTCAAAGTACTTCCAAATATTCTGAAAGTTATGTTTCATGCATAGAAAGATAATATGCAAATGGTGGATTGGGATACATGAGGAGGTTCTGTCCAGTCTCTGTGGATTTTTGCCTAAGACACCACCCCAGCAAATTCCTATGAGAATAAATTATAAAGTAACAGTTAGCTTAAATAAAACAGAATCTCTTCTCCTTATTTGTAACTGTTAATTTACTGTTTAGCAACAGTTACTAATATTGGCTCAAATTAAAATGATATTTTGGGATAATGATAATATACATATACTATATATATGTATATATATATTATATATAGCTTAAATATACAGTATATATCATTATATATATGTTAACATAATCAGTCTAGAGCAAGGCTGCTCACTATCATGCCTTGTAAAACTCTCTAAGGGTACTGACAACCTCTGACCATCTTTTCCTAACTTTCACTTTATCTATACTCCCCACTATAGGAAAAGGTAAGTGTCCCTAGAAAGAAAGAACAATTTAATCATGTTCCCTTATACCAACATGACATACTGTGTTACTCTGATTTCTATTATGGCAATAACAGAGACAAGCATAATATAATAAGTTTATTCAAACAGAGATCTATCCTGTGTCAGATTTTATGACTTGGCAGTAAATATGTGTAAATAGATTTCTGTGAGCATTGGTGTCAGTTCATGTACACAATTGGAAACTATTCTGTAGAGCCTAAAACCAAGACATAATGCTGTGGGAAATACAAAGTGAAAATATTTTTAGTAGACATATCATTTTTCTCACATTATCTTTACCCTGAAACACAAAGATATTGTTGATAAAATGATATACAAATCACTTTTTAACTTCAGCATAAAGTTAAGAGACAAAGTATTAAAATAACTATAATAATTAGTTAATGTATATGTAATATAAAGTATATTAATAGTTCTATGTATGTATATATACATATTCATATATATATTCTAAATACAATTAAAGGGTAATTCTGGATGGTGATAGAGGAAGTCTGAAAAATGAGGTCAAACAAGAGAGATGTGGGAAGAAGATAAACAAAGTAGAAAGGGTAATCATAGGTAAATACAAAGTTTTGAACAGAATGAAGAGACAGAATATGTAAGATTGTAATGATATGTCAGAAGTTATATAGATTATCTGAATAGAAGAGTTGATATACAGACAATGTCTAAAATTGTTAAAATTTAATAATTAACAATAGGATATTAATTGGTTTTGATGAAAAATTACTCCCATGAATTCCTTGTGAGTAAAATTACATAAGAGAGATCAAAATATTTTAGACAAGTTTTAAAGAAAATATAATACAGAAAAATAAATAAAATTTTATATTATTCAGCTTTTTAATTTAAAAATCTTAGCTTTTGATATATTAAAATAAATGGGAAATCTAAGTCTATTAACTAAAAATGTTATCTTTCAAAATATAATCTGATATCTTAGATCTTTATTAGCATCAAGAAATTTACAAAAAATAAAAAAAAGTTAAAAAATTTTACTTAGTCATTCAGTATTTTCCTGATACCAAAACAAAAGACAGTACAGCATTTCTCATTCAGTCCCCATCTACATATCCATGAGACTAAGTTGTTGGCAGATGTATTTGGGAGACAAGGCTCCCTTCTACCACTCAAGCCCCATTTGTGAAATAGAGGCTCTAACTTGGGTACAGTACATGAAGACTGGGACCTTGATCATCCTTGCTCTAGCTTGTGAGGCAGTAGGTCCATGTCTGATGAGTCAAGCAAAGGAACCTCAGGCTGATGACTCTCCTCACTGAGCACTCAGTTATTAGAGTGGGCTGACACTCAGGGGAAAACTTGCCAATATCCCCACCTCCAACTTCAGAGTCATGCCTCAGAGATTTTTCTTGGAAGGAGAAACAAGACATAAAACAGAGAACATCTAATCTCCTCCTAAAAGAGCTGACTTAATTTGCAATAAAGGATGGAGAAAGAAGTCTAAGGGTGCTCTGAAAAAATAGTGGAGACCTTTTGGACATGTAAAGACCTTTGAAATTTTTGTCCCTGTTCAAACAGCAAGAAAAAAGCTGAATAAACAAATCAACTCAAAATCAATAGCAGAAGAAAAAATGTAAAAATTCATGTATATGTGGAAATTAAATAACACACTCACATAACTAATAGGTGAAAGAAGAGATCACAAAGGAAATTAGAAAATGTCTTCAGACAAATTTTCAAGAAAATACAACATAATAAAACTTATGCTATACATTCAAAGCAATTTTATAACAGTAAAAACATTAAAAAAGAAATACCTTATTAACAACCCAATTTTATACCACAAGGAACTAGAAAAAAACAAACAAAACTCAAAGCTAGAAGAAGAAAAAATATAATAAACATTAGAGCAGAGATATGTAAAATACTGATTAGAAAACCAATAGAAAAAAAATCAACAAAAATAATAATTGTTTTTTAAAAAGATCAACAAAATTGACTGGCCCTTAGCTAGATTAAGAAAAAAAGAATGAAGACTCAGATAAATCTGAATTATAAGAGAGATATTACAATTGCTGTCACAGAAATTACTTGGATTACTATACAAATCCAAGAAAAATGTCACCAGTAAAGTGGATGATCTACAATAAATGAATAAATTCCTAGAAATACCCAACCTATCAAGATGAGATCATGAAGAAATAGAAACAGTGAACAGACTTAGAATGAGGAAGGATATTAAATCAGTTATTAAAACCTACCAGAAAAGAAAAGCCCAGGACCTAATGGCTTCACTGGGGAATTCTATCAAACATTTACTAAAGATTATTTGATAATACAATGGCATTGTATGTATAAGATAATACCCATATATTTTATAGCTACATTCTGTAATATGTAGAGATATGTGAAATAAGTGTGGTAAAATCTTATTTTCCATTTTGGGTCATGGGCATTAAGGGATTCATTTTTTTACTACATTTTGTGCATGTTTGAAAGCTTTTATAATAAAACGTATTTACTGGCAACCCTCAAAAAACATTTACAGAATAATTAACATCAATGTCTATAATCCTCCTGAAATTTTTACAGATATAATGAAAAGTAAGAAACACTCCCAAACCAATTCTATGAAGCAAGTGTTAACTTAATGTCAGATCCAGACAAAATCACAAAGAAAAGAAAGCTATAAATCAAAATCCCTGATAAATATTGATGCAGAAAATATAAATGAAATACAAGAAAATCAAATTCAACAGCTTATACACAATGACCAAGGGGTTTTGTGCCCAGAATACAAGAATGGTTCATTATATGAAAATCAATTAATATAATACACTACATCTAAAAAATGAGGGATAGACACACATAACGCATCTCACTTGAGGCATATAGCTTTTGACAAAATTCAACACTCTCATGATAAAAACACTCAACTAAGAATTAAGGGAAACTACTTCAACACAAAGTTCACAACTTATAAAATATTCACAACTAACATCATATGGAATAGTGAAAAGCTGAATCTTTCATCTAATATCAAGAACAAAGCAAATATACCCACTCTCATACTTTCTATTCAACATCTAACATAATACTGGAAGTCTTAGCTAGAGCAATTAAGCCAAAAAAACCCCCCAAACAAACCCATATATATGAATATATATATTTAATTGAGATATGACATTGTATTAGTTTCTGGTGTACAACATAATAATTTGACATTTGTTTATATTGTGAAATGATCACCACAATAAGTCTAGTTAATATCTATTGCTACACATAGTTAAATTTTTTTCTTGTTAAGAGATCTTTTAAGATCTACTCTCTTGGCAACATTCCAATATGCAAAACAATATTATTTACTATAATCACCTTGCTGTATTTTGCATTCCCAGTCTTTTTTATAATTGCAAGTTTGTACCTTTTGATGATCTTTACCCCTTTTGTCCACTATTAAACCAGATTGATAGCAACCAATCTATTTCCTATATCTATGAGTTCAGGGTTTTGTTTGTTTTTAGAATCCATGTGCAAGTGAGATTATGTATTATTTTTTACTCTGGTCTGGTTTATTTTGCTTAGTATAATAGCCTCAAAGATCATCCTTGTTGTCACAAATAAAAAGATTTCATTTTTTATAACCAAATATTGTGTATATATAAAATTTTTTCTTTCTTTATTAAATTTATCTTTTTTTCCATTTCATAGATTGTCTTTTCATTTTGTCGAAAGCTTTTTTTTATTGTGTAGAAGTTCTTTAGCTTGATCTAGTTCCAATTGTTTATTTGTGCTTTTAGTGACAAATTTAAAAAAATAGGAGTTTTACTTCATTTCCTATTTGGATATCTTTTATTTCTTTTTCTCTTCTGATTGTCGTGGCTAAGACTTTTAATACTCTGTTGAATAAAAGTGGTGAGAGTGGGCATCCTTGTCTTGTTCTTGATCTTAGAGAAAAAGCTTTCAGGTCTTTGTAATTTAGTATGATGTTAGCTGTGATGTTACCTATATAGCTACTGTTGCAGGAAGGAACACCCAATGGAGGAAGTTGGATGCTCAGACAATTTTGTTAGAGGAAGGAGAATTTAATGCTGGAGGAGAGTGTGGGGGCTTTCAACAGACCCAAAGCACGAAGTCCCCTTGGTTAGATTTATTACAGCTTACATACCTCTGTAGTATCTATGCAAGGGGTGTGATTTCTTAGAGATTTCATGTGTGCTTCATGACTTAGGATGGAAGGGGGAGCTTTTGGTGGTGGGGGGGATGTAAGCAGGGAGAAATTTCCCAAACTCTGTCTTACAGGTTGTTTGTTTTGCAACCTTGGCATTATCAACACTGTTATTCCTATAATAACAGAGAAATGGAACATTGAGGCTATAAATAGGAAGAAATACTTACTAATGCCAGCCTATCCAAAGGCTGAGCCCCAATTGTAACACAACAAGCAGTTTTATACAATCTTTTATTCCTACACAGCTACAAAGATAAGAAAGGACATTAGTTGGTTGGCAAGCTGGGAATCAACAGATGTTAGCTGGAGAGTCCTTGGGGTGGGGGAAGTAGCTATGGGAAAACATGTTAGCTGGGGAGTCCTAGAGGGGAGTGAGGGCAATTAGAAATGGGTTGTAACTAGCTGAGTTGGTCATTTCTGCAAGCCCTTTCCCCTGCACCATTTCAGGTGCCTCCTCTTCTCTCTTAATTGTATTAAGAGTTTTTATCATGAATGAATGTTGAATTTTGTCAAATGCGATTTTTTGCATCTATTGAGAAGAGCATGTGTAATTTTTATCTATTTTGTTAATGTGGCATAACATGGTCATATGTAGAAAGCCCTAAAAATTCCACAAAAAACTACTAAAACTAATAAATTAATTCAATAAAGTTGCAGGATACAAAATTAACACATAATAATCAGTTGCATTTCTATACACTAACAATGAACAATATGGAAATAAAATTAAAACAATTCCATTTATAGTATTAGTTAAAAATACTTAGAAATGAACCTAACCAAAGATATGAAAGACTTGTACACTAAAAACAAAATGTTGCTGAAAGAAATTAAAGGATAGCCAAACAAACAAACAAAAAGGATAGGCAAACAAAAGGATAGACAAAAAACTTCTATTTTCATGGATTGGAAGACAATATTGTTAAGATATACATACTATTGAAAGCAATCTACAGATTCATCACTATCTCTATTTAAATCCTAATGTCATAATTTTCAGTATATAAAAATTCACCCAAAACTTTATAGGAAAATCAAAGGATCTAGATAGCCAAATAATCTTGAAAAAGAAGAACAAAGTTGGAGGATCTATGCTTCCTGAATCCAAAACATATTACAAAGCTACAGTAATCAAAACAGATTTGTACTAGAATAAAAACATTTATAGACCAATGGAATCAATTAAAGAACCCAGAGTTAATCCTCATATATTTGATTAAATAATCTTTTACAAAAGTGCCACATCAACTAAATTAGAAAAGGACAATTTCTTCAACGTATGGTCCTGGAAAAACTGTTAATAGGCAAAAGAATAAAATTGGTCTCTTATTTCATAACATAAAAAATTATCTCAGTTAACTAAGAACCTACATATAAAACCCAAAACTATAAAAATTCTAGAAGAAAACATAAAGAATAGATTTGGCAAGGATTTCATGGGTAAGAGATTAAAAGGACAGGCAACAAAAGCAAAATAGACAAATGGAACTAAATCAGATTTAAAAACATCTTTGCATCAAAGTACATAATCAGAAGAGTGAAAAGGCAACTTATGTAATGGAAGATAATATTTTCAAACCAAATCAGATAAGGGATTAATATTCAGAATGTATAAATAACTCCTACATCTCAATAAAAATTAATAAACAAATTTAATAATGTCAAAGCACTTGAACAGCTATTTTTCTAAAGGTGAATTAAAATGGCCAACAAGTATATGAAAGTATTTTCAATATCACTAACCAATGGAGAAATGAAAATCAAAACTATATTGAGATATTATCTCACACTTATTAGTGTGGCTTTAATTTTTAAAAAAGACTATATCAAGTGTTGGTGAAAATGTAGAAAACTGAAACCTTTCTGCACTGTTAGTGGGACTGTAAAATGGGACAAACATAGAAAACAGTATGATTGTTTCTCAAAATTGAAAATGGAATTGCCATATGATCCAACAATCCTTCTTTAGTATTAAAAGCAGAATTTCTGGGAGATATTTATGCACTCATGCTAATTGTGTCATTATTCATAAAAGTCAAGAGATAGAAGTAATTCAAATGCCCATCGACAAAGCAATGACTATAAATATAGCCTTAAAAAGGAAAGAAGTCCTGTCAAACATTGAAACATGGATGAACCTTTAGAATATTATGCTAAATGAAATAAACCACACACAAAAACACAAATAGTATATAATTCCACTCATATGAGGTGTCTGACTGTCAGATTCATAAAAAAAGAAAGAATGGTGCTTGCCACAGCCTGTGGCAAGTAGTTGGTAATGGGTATGCAAGATTAAAATGTTATTGGATATCTGTTGAACAACAATGAGAATATATTTAACACAAAATAACTTGAAAGACTAGAAACTATGCAAAGTATGTTCAAACCATAGTAGAATTAAATTGGAAATCAACAAGAAAAAATAGCTACAAAACTTGAATATAAGATTATATTCTAGTGTTCTAGTCAAGATGGTGGGAGGTACATGCTGTGCTACCTCCTGCCATGACCACATAAAAATTACAAATAAGTTATAGAATAATCAATGTAGAGGACCATCTGAAGAATAGCTGAACATAACTCCTATAACTAAGGATATAAAGGAAAAGTCATGTTGACAATGGTAGGAGGGTCAGAGATACTAAATGTGTTATCCCATAAAAAAAATTGAACAAAAAATATATAATATGTTGTACTATCTTTGTGCCCTTGCAATAAACTCCATTTGATTGTAATGCATATTTTTAAATGTATTATTGTATTCGATTTGTTAATATTTTGTTTAAAAGTTTTGCATCTCTATTTATCAAATATTGTTTTTTTTTTTACGTTACCCTTACAAGGTTTTGTATCATCGTAATGGCCTTATAAAATGAATTAAGAAGTATTGCCTCTTCTTCAATTTTTTGGAAGAGTTTGAGAATGACAGGTATTAAATCATCTTTGAATGTTTGGTAGAATTCACTAGTAAAGCCATCTGGTTCTGGAAGCAAACCAATCAATGAGATACATCACATAAACAAAATAAAAAATAAAAATCATATCCTTATATCAATAGATGCACAAAAAAACATTTAACAATGAATAACAAGTTTTGATGAAGTTGTAAAGAAAAGAGAATGCTTGTGCAGTGTTGAAATTGTAAATTAGTGTAGCCACAATGAAAAACAATATGACTATTCTTCAAAAAATTAAAGATAAAACTATTGTATGACCCATCAATTCAACTTGGAGCTAATACTTGAATTTCTATTTCTAGAATTGGCCCTAGGTTTTGGGTTAAAGTTAAGCTAATGGTGTTTCAAATACTTCCAGGTAAAAAGAAGAATTAAGGATCAGGCAGGGCCTGACACCATATTGTTGTTTTTTGCTGCAATTTTCTCATCTATAAAATAGAAACAATATATTTCCAGCTTACCTCAAGGTATATAGAAGGATCACAATAAATATATAAAAAAGGGCTATACAAATTATAAAAATTTGTATCTTTATTGTTTTTACTTTCTAATGGCATTTATTGCCTTCCAATAGTATATATTCTGCTTTTATGTTATATTCATTTATTATTTATGTGTTTTCTTACCATATTGTGAAGATCTGGAGGGCAGGAATCTGCATTTGTTTTGTTAACCATTCTACACAAAACATACATCAATAGATTTAGGGTTTAGTATATGTTATATAGGAAAGAAATATTTGTTAAATAAATAAAAATGTTGTCTACAGTCATGTGACCCTGAACACGCCCAATCTTGTCTGATCCCAGAAGCTAAACAGGGTTGGGCCTGGTTAGTACTTGGATGGGAGACCACCTAGGAATATTGGATGCTGTAGGTGGAAAAAAAAATGTTAATGCTTGATATTGGGCCAGGAAAAAATGGTGTTGATGATAGAAGCTCTTTTCATCCCTCTTGTGATCACATCAAAGTTGTGACGGAAACACAGAGTAAACAGCAAGCAGAGTCACCTGGGATTTAGATGAATAGAAGCACTACAACTAGGGAGAAAAATAAGAAATTACCCTTCAATGGTAGAAGGTAGGAGGGGGAAAAGGCATGAGGCTGCTTGATCTCCAGCAGCTGAGTGGGCCATAGGCTGCAGCTGCTGGCAGCTGCAGACACTGCTTACAGGGGTCCTGTTCGTGAGTGGACTTTCATGGTGATGGACATGCTCTCTCTTGCACCAGCACCAGCTCAGCTGCTCATGGGGCAATTATAGGGGTACACTGAGTTGTTGGAGAGAGGGCTGGAGGTGAGGTTTTTTCTTAGGCAGAAGTGCTGATGGTATCCATTGTTCCTCTGTTGAGCCCTCCCTTGTCCCAGTGTGAGACACAGGTGCAGATATAGCTAAGATGTCATCCAACTTGAAAACAGGTTGCTCTGCTCAGGAGATTCCCTGAAATTCTGCCTCCCCCAATTCGCAACTTCACCCAAGCCACATCCAGTTGTGTCCTGGGCAAGGGCAGTGGTCCCTGCTGAGCCAACTTTAAGACTAACACTGGTGGCAGCCGGCCTTGATTTCTGGCATGGCCTCTTGAGGCAACTATAAGCACAGCATCCAGTGGATTGCTTGCTGAATCTTAACAGATGGCCCCAGAAGGGCACAGGAAGGGGCTAAAATTAGTTTGCAGCTGAACCCCTCTCAGGACTGTGTCACTGGACACTTATACACAAAGCCATGCTAATAAGACTGGGAGACTTAGGAGCTTTGCTTAGTACATAGAAACAGACACAGAAAGACAGCCAAAATGGGAAGACAAGGAAGCAGAAACCATATGAGAGAACAAAACAGAGGTCCAGCAATAATGGAGTCAAGCAATCTAAAAAGATGCAAAGTTCAAAATGTTGGTTAAAAAAAATACTAAATGAACTTAGGAGAAGTGTAGATGAACTCAGTGAGAATTTTAACAAGGAGATAAAGAACATAAAAGTGGAAATAGAAATTATAAAAAGGAACCAATCTGAAATGAAGAACACATTACCTGAAATGAGGAGTACATTAGAGGGAATCAACAGAATGAATATAGAGAATGGGGAAGCCAAGGACACTCAAACCATAATATAGGGAATGGGGAAGCCAAGGACACTCAATCAGAATGGCAAGAAAGAAGAAGCTGAGACTATAACAATAATTTAAGGAGCCGATGGATCAAAATTAAATGTAAAAATATCCATGTCATAGGGGTACCTAAAGGAGAACAAGAAGTTGAAGAGCTATTTGAAGAAATAATGATAGAAAACTTTCCTAACCTGGTGAAAGAAGTAGACATACAACCACAGGAAGCTCAGAGAGTCCCAAAAAAGGTAAACCCAAAGAGGCCCACATCAAGACACATTATAATTAAAATGACAAAGGTTAAATACAAAGAGAGAATCTTAAAAACAGAAAGAGAAAAGCAGATACTCACCTACAAGGGAGCACCCATAAGACTGGAAACTGATTTCTCAAAAGAAACTATGCAGGACAGAAGGGCACAAAATAGTCAACGTGAAGAAACTCAGGATCTACAACCACGAATACTTTATCCAGCAAAGCTATCATTTAAAGTCAAAGGACAGATAAAGAGCTTCTGAGACAAAAATAAGCTAAAGGAATTTATCAGTATCAAGCTAATATTACACAAAGTATTGGAGGGACTTCTTTAAGAAAAAAAAACATCAAAAACATGAATAAAGGATGGTAATTACTACATATCTATCAACAAGTACTTTAGATGGAATAGCATTAAGTGCTTCAATGAAAAGATAGCATTGTTGAAGTGATTAGAAGACCCTACAATGCTGCCTACAAGAGATTCACTTCAGATTAAAAGATACACAGAAACTAAAAGGAAGGGGATGGAAAGAAATATAGCCTTGATGGATGAAGTAAGTCAGATAGAGAAAGACAAATGTCACATGATTTCATGTACACATGGAACCTAAAAAACAAAATAAACAATGACAACAACAAAAATGAAAACAAACTCATAGATTCAGAAAATATGTTGAGGGCATCTAGAGGGGAGAGGGTTTAGGGGACACTGAAAAAAGGCAAAGGGATTGAGAAGTATAAATGGACACTTAAAAATAGATATGGAAATATGAAGTATAGCATAATGAAAATAGTTAACAATGTTATGTTAATAACATTGTTATTATGTTAATAATAAATATGTAAGGAGGAAGAGGAGTCCTAGATTCAGTGAGATGATCACTTTGTAAGTTGTATAGATCTCTAATAACTATGCTGCACAACTTAAAGTAATATATTATAAGCCAACTATAACTTAAAAACTAATTGAATTGTATAATGTAAATATGAACAATTAATTGTCCATTATAAAGCCAGAAAAAATAAAAAATAAAAATGTTAATGTTTATTATAAAAATAAGTTAATGATGAAGATGTACAAATTGCCATATGTAAAAACAGTTATGGGAATATAAATTACAGCATAGGGAATATAATTAATAATATTATAATACCTATGTACAGTGTCAGATGGATACTTCATAAATTATATAAATAGCTCATCATTATGTTGTATACTGAACTAATGTAATATTGTACATCAACTGTTGAAAAAAATTATTTTAAGTTATTGACAAAGGAATAATTATCAAGGTAGCCAAGGTAAAGAAGACATTAACCCATAAAGAAAATCCCATTAGGCTTTTGGATTTTTAAGCAAAAGCCCTACAAACTAGGAGAGAATGGAATCAAATATTTAAAATAATGAAGAGACATCGCCAGCCAAGAATAATATATTCAGCAAAATTAACTCTTGGAAGCTGTTTTTGATGAGTGCCCTGTAAAAAGGGTTAAAGCTGCTTGCAAAGCAAGAAGTTTGCAGGGCTGGCAGACTTTGTGGTCTGCAGCTGCAGGAGGAGGGAGCTCTGATTAAGACTCAAGGCAAAGAGTTGAACAGTTCTTGACCTAAGGAGCAGGGATGTTTTGAGAACACTTGGTTTCCTGTGTGAATGTTAGCAATTGTTTGCATATCTGTGGGTTTCACTTCTCATGCTCTTCCAAGGGTATAAATATGCTGTGCTAATAAACTCGGGTACACAGCTTGAATCTGTGCTCTCTCCTGCAATCCTGTCTGTCTTCTTTCTTTTCCCCAGTCCACGCTCCCCCTTTCAGGTACCCTCAATTACTTTGTCGGCTGGCTTCTGACAATTAACCTTTAGATATGAAGGAGTATTAGAGGTTTTTCCAGACAAACAGGAGCTGAGAGAATGTACCACCATAGGACCTGCATTATAAAAAAAACTAAAAGGAGCTCTTCTACCAGAAACAAAAACTCAAAATGACAGAACTGTGAGTAAAATGACAGAAGCATAAAATTGTAAATCTTATTCAAAATAAGGTATTAAATATGTAAATATAAGATAACAATTAAAGCTGGATAAGTTTGGAAGTGAATGCACAGCATAAAAAGGGATAATTTGTGACAACAAAAACATAAAAGGAGAAAAAAGTAGAAAACTTACACAGTTGAATAAAAATGAAATCACACACACAAAAAACTATTGTACATACAAAACTCTTGTGTAATAATAACACAAAATATAAATCTAAGGAAAAAAGCCACAATATTTTTTATGAGGAAACAGGTGTTCCAGTAAAGATGGCAGAGTAGGTAAATGCTGTGCTTACCGCCTTCCATGACAGCACTAAAATTACAACTAAAATATAAAACAACAGGCAGTGGCTGATACTGGCCTGCACAGGAGCCCTTCCCAAGAGACCCCAGAACCGAAACATCTGGTGGCTGACTTAAACCACAACAGAACACCACCCAATTATCCTCACAAGCAGCACGTGGAAATAGTAGTTTTGGCAGGCATAAGAGCCACTGGGGCAAAGCCTGCTCCAGGGGGTCAGCTCCCCGACTCCCCTCATAGCATTTTATATGTTGTGGTCATGGCTAATACTCACAGCCAGTAAGCTTGAGGGTCAATCCCATGCACTGAAAGAAAACAGCAAGCAAGTCTCAGCTGCAACAAGAGGGCACTTACAACTCATACAAGTAACACTCCTGGAGCATCTAGATCAGGCAACTTAGGAGAACTACACCACTGGGCCTCCCACATATCTACTACATAAAGCAAGACTACCAAGACTTGGAGACTCAGCAGATCTACCTAATACATAGAAACAAAAACAGAGAGGCAGCTAAAATGAGAAAAAGAAGTCCCAAATAAAAAAAAGAAGAAAACTCCAGAAAAAAGAACTAAATGAAATGGAGGCAAGCAATCTACCAAATAGAGTTTAAAATACTGGTTATAAAGATGCTTAAGGAACTTAGTGAGAACTTCAACAAAGAGACAGTAAGTATAAAAATCATAGAAACCATAAAAAAACCTGTCAGAAATCAATCATGAAATAACTGAAATGAAGGACACATTAAAAAGAATCAACAGAAGATTAGATGAATTAGAGAATCAAATTAGTGATTTAAATGACAAGGTAGCAGAAGTGGCGAGGAAACATGGTGGAGTGAGAGATGTCTTCAGTTCTTTCCCCCTGAAACGACAATAAGCCAAACATCTAAAACTCAACAAAAAACACCTAAACTGTATACCAGCATGTCTGACTGTGGGATCTGTGCATAAGAGCTACCACAGGTCAGAACCCTGGGTATTGGGCAATAGACTGGGTGAAATAAAGAAGCTGCCTCTTGCAGTTATCAGAGCTTTTTACAGGAGGAGGGGGACGGGTGAAGATGTGGTGACTTCCCTGAACAGCTGGCCTGGAAGTGCCAGAACTTCTAGTAGTCGGCAGTAGGGCCCAGTCATCAGGCAGAAAGCAGAGAAGCGGGACGGGACAGCAGAAAGAAACAGTTAATTTTTACTGGCTCCAGTTCCAAAACTGGCTCCAGTTCCAAAACTGAAGTTACCTCTTGCAGTCTCTGGAGTTCCCTGTGAGAGACGGGGAGGGGAGAAGGTACGGCAACTTCCCTGATCAGCCTGCCTGAAAGTGCCAGACTTCTAGCAGCCAGCACCAAGGCCCACTTATCAGGGCAAAAAGCAGAGAAGCAGAACCACAGAGAAACAACAGTTGATTTTATTAGTCCCAATTGCAAAACCAAGGCCAAGTCACAGCTACCAACTCCCAACCCAGAGGGCCCTTCCCACCACACCATTTGAGACTGATCACCACGGAGCTCCAGGGGAATCTGAGCAAATGCTACCATAACTGTTGCTACCACTGACAGGGACTGAAACGAAAAGTAGCAAGTGTGATTAAAATATACAAGAAAATAAAAAAGACATTTAGGCTTTATATGAAGCAGGGATCCAAGAGGCTTATATACCACCTACTGGAAACCAAAAGAAAATTGCCTTCCTTGCAACAGGCTAAAGAGAGGCCTTTATATAATAAATCCTGTTTCTGGAAAAACAACAGAATACACTTCCATTAATGCCTACGCAGAGAAATATTCATTAAACACCATGAACAACCAAGATGACAAGGCATCTCAAAAAGAAAGAGAAAAATTTCCAGAAAATAAGCTTACAGACAAAAAAATATGTGACTTAAGTACTTTTTTTCAGAAGTACTATCCTGAATCCTCTTAAGTGACTTAAGAGGATTCAGGATAGTACTTCTGAAAATAATTCAGTGAGATCCAAAAAAAATCAAATCAACAATTTCAGGAACTGAAAAAACAACTAGATGAGCAGAGCAAGAAGATTGAAACCCTCAAAAGGAACCAAATAAAACTTCTGGAATTAAAGAACACACTGTGAGAGATGAAAAATGGCATAACAAGATTGGGAAATAGAGTCGATCAAATGGAGGAAAGAATCAGTGATATAGAAAACAGAAATCTAGAAACAAATGAAGAAGAAGAGAGAAACCAAACAATAAAAAATAATGAAAGAGAAATTCAAGAGCTAGCTGATACCATCAGGAGAGAAAACATAAGAATAATGGGCATTATCAAAGGTGAGGAAAAGGAGCAAAGACCAGAAAGCATTTTCAGACATAGTGGATGAGAATTTCGCAAATGCAAGGAATGAGCTGGAACTTGGAATTCAAGAAGTCAACAGAACACTCAATTATCTCAACCTCAAAAGGCCTTCAAGACACATTGTATTAAAATTATCAAAAATCAACGATGAAGACAGAATTCTTGGGGCAGCCAGGGAAAAGAAGACAGTAACATATAAAGGAAAACCCATTAGATTATCATCACACTTCTCAGTGCAAACTTTACAAGCCAGAAAGAAATGGAATCAAATATTTAAACTATTAAGTGGAAGAAACTACCAGCCTAGAATAATGTATCCAGCTAAGCTCTACTTTAAATATGAAGGAGAAATTAAGACTTTTCCAGACATACAAAAATTGAGAGAATTCTTCACTATGAGGCCTGCATTACAGAAAATACTGAAAGGTGTCAGCTCATCTAAAACAAAATAACAAAACAAAAATAATACATAATTAGGAGTAAAGTGACTATCATGCAAATAAGACAGAGGAGTGCAATCCATACTAAGAACAGGGCATTATAAGCTTAAATAAGTAACAAATGTTTAGCATACATAAGGACAAATTGAGATCGCAATGACTGAAAAGGGAAGGATTCAAAGATCCAAATTTGCAAAGGGGAAAAGAGATAGAGCACACACAGAAGGAAATGGATTTTATATATATATATATATATATATATATATATATATATATATATATATATATACATACATACATACATACATACATACACACACACACATATATTCGTAATGGAAAGCACACATATTGTAATGGAAAGCACACATCAAAGATTGAGAACTGAAGTATATAACTTAAAACAAGAAGAACAAACAAGAAGCAAAACTCCAAAAAGCGAACAAAAATAAAGAAAATAGAAACACAAGGACAAGGAAGCAATGGAAATACCGACCTACCAGAAAGCAAAAGATAAAATGGCTATAAGAAGACCTCATAGTTCAATAATTGCCCTAAATGTAAATGGACTGAACTCACCAATAAAAAGGCACAGAGTTGCAGATAGGATCAAAAAACAAAACCCAGACATATGCTGCCTCCAGGAGACACATCTCAGTTCTAAAGACAAATATAAACTCAAAGTGAAAGGGTGGAAAATGATATTTCAAGCAAATGGCTTCAGTGAAAAGCAGGAGTAGTGATACTAATATCAGATGAAATAGACTTCAAAATAAAAAAGGTAAAAAAAGATACAGAGGGACACTTCATAATTATAAAGAGAATCATGCATCAAGAAGACATAAACTTATTAATATCTATGCTTCCAATCAGGGAGCCCTGAAATATGTAAAGCAATTACTAACATAACTAAAAAAAGAAACAGACCAAAACACTATCACAGTAGGGGACCTAAATACCCCACTGTTGGATAAGTCAATAAGGAAATAACATCCTTAAATGACACATTAGACCAACTGGACATAATTGACATATACAGAGCATTCTATCCCCAAACAGCTTCTTATACTTTCTTCTCTAGTGGACATAGAACATTCTCAAGAATTGACTACATAACTGGGACACAGAAATAGCCTCAACAAATGTAAGAGCATTGAAATCATACCAACCGTATTCTCTGATCATAAAGCTTTGAAACTAGAAATCAATTACAAAAAGAAATGAGGAAGAACCACAAACACATGGAGAGTAAACAACATACTACTGAAGAATAACTGGGCCAGAGAAGAAATAAAAAGGGAGATCAAAAGATACATAGAAACAAATGATAATGATAGTACAATATCATTGTACTATCTGCAAAGGTGGTCCTAAGAGGAAAGTTCATATCATTACAGGCCTATCTCCCAAAACAAGAACAACCCAGATAAGCAACCTAATGCTTTATCTTAAAAAACTAGAAAAGGAAGAACAAATGAGGCCTAAAGTCTGTAGAAGGAAAGAAATAATCAAAATTAAAGTAAAAATAAATGAAACTGAAAACAAACAAACATATAAAAAACAATAGAAAAAATAAATACAACAAGAAGCTGGTTCTTTGAGAAGATTAATGAAATTGACAACCCCCTGGCAAGACTCACTAAAGAAAAAAGAGAAAGAACACAAATAAACAAAATCAAGGATGAAAGAGGGTTAATTACGACTGACAATACAGAAATAGGAAGGATCTTGCAAGAATATTATAAAAAAGTTTATAATAACAAATTTAATAACCTGAAAGGAATAGACCAGTACTTAGAAAAATACAGTCTTCCTAGACTGAATCAAGAAGAACCAAAAAATCTAAATAGACCAATCAGCAATATGGAAATTGAAATAATCATCAAAAACCTACCAAAAAGTAAAAGTCCAGGACCAAATTGCTTCACCAGTGAATTCTACCAAACATTCAAAGAAGATTTAATACCTATTCTCCTCAAACTCTTCTAAAAAATTGAAGAGAAGGCTATCCTTCCCAACTCATTTTATGAGGCCAATATTACCCTGATACCAAAACCTAGTAAAGGTAACACAAAAAAAGAAAACTACAGATCAACATCTCTCATGAACATGGATGCAAAAATCCTAAATAAGATACTAGCGAAAACAATACAGCAGCATATTACAAAGATTATACATCATGATCAAGTGGCTTCATCCCAGGGGCAAAGGGATGGTTTGACATATGCAAATCAAGTAATCACATAAACAAATTAAAAAATAAGAATGATATGATCATATCAATAAATGCAGAAAAAGCTTTCGAAAAGATGTAGCATTTATTTGTGAAAAAAACACTTAACAAAATCAGTATAGAAGGAAAGTATCTCAACATAATAAACTCTCAGGCAACATTATACTTAATGGTGAAAAACTCTCAGGCAACATTATAGTTAATGGTGAAAAACTAAAAACCTTCCCTCTAAGATCAGGAACAAGGCACGGCTGTCCATTTTCACCACTCTTATTCAATATAACATTAGAGGTCATAGCAAGTGCAATCAGACAAGAAAAAGAAATAAAAGGCCTCCAAATAGAAAATGAAGAAGTCAAAGTGTCACTATTTGCTGATGACATGATTCTCTATATAGAAAACCCTAAAGACTCCACAAGAACACTACTCGAAACAATAAGCAAATACAGTAGTGTATCTGGATCCAAAATCAAAGTTCAAAAATTCATAGCATTCTGTACTCTAATAATAAAGTGTCAGAAAGGAAGTGAAAAAAATAATTCCTTTTGCAATTGCAACAACAACATAAAATACCTAAAAATAAATTTAGCGAAATATGTGAAGGAGCTGTATAATGAAAACAACAAGACCCGTTAAAAGAAATTGAAGAAGATAGAAAGAAATAGAAAAATGGAAAAATATTATGTATTCTTGGACTGGAAGAATTAACATAGTTAAAATAATCATATTACCTAAAGCATTATACAGATTTAATGCCATTCCCATCAAAATCCCATTGACATTTTTTAAAGAAATAGAACAAAAAAAAATCATCTGATATGTATGAAAGCACAAAAGACCCTGAATTGGCAAAATCATCCTGAGAAAAAAGAACAAGGCTGGAGGCATCACTTTGCCCAACTTCAAATTATGCTGCAAAACAACAGTAATCAAAACGGCATGATATTGGCACCAAACAAACACATGGACCAATGGAACAGACTTGAGAGTCCAGAAGTAAATCCATATTTATATTGGCAAATAATTTTTGACAACAAAGCCAAAAACATACACTGGAGGCCACCTGCAAAAAAATGAAACTAGACTGTTGTCTATCACCACACACCAAAATTAATTTAAAATGGATTCAGGACCTGAATATAAGACCTGAATCAATAAAATGCATAGACAAAAACATAGGAACTAAACTCAAGGACCTGGGACTTAAAGAGGTTTTTAAGAATTTGATCTCAAAGGCAAGGGGAGTAAAAGAAAAATAAATGAATGGGACTACATGAAACTAAAAAGCTTCTGCTCAGCAAAAGAAATTGTCAACAAGGTAAATAGAGAACCACCCAAATGGGAAAATATATTTGCAAGCAACGCCTCCAATAAGGACCTATATCCAAAATTTACAAAGAACTCATATGACTCAATAACAATAACAACAAAAAATGATCCAATCAAAAAATGGGCAGAGGACCTGAATAGACACTTCTCCCTAGAGGACATACAAATGGCCAACAACTATATAAAAAGATGCTCAACATCACTAGCTATTAGGGAAATGCAAATCAAAACCACAATTGATACCATCTCACACCTGTTAGAATAGCTATAATCAACAGAACAAGTAATAAAAAATGTTGGAGAGGATGTGGAGAAAAAGAAGCCATCATATACTGCTGGTGAGACTGTAAATTGGTACAGCCACTATGGAAAATAGTGTGGAGGTGCCTCAAAAAACTAAGAATTGATCTACCATATGATCCAGTAATGCCTCCACTGGGTATTTACCCCAAAGACTTGAAAACACATTTACGAACAGATATTGGCACACTATGTTCATAGCAGCACTATTTACAATGGCCAAGACAGGGAAGCAACCAAAGTGTCCTATGGTAGATGATTGGCTAAAGAAGCTGTGGTACATATATACAATGGAATATTACTCAGCCATAAGAAGAGATGAAATACTGCCATTTGCAACAATCTGGAAGGACCTTAAGATAATCATGCTAAATGAAATAAGCCAGAGAAAAAGTTGAAAATCACATGATATCATGTACACGTGAAATATAAACCTAAAAGTGACAAATGAACAGGATATACAGAAACTCAGGGTTATGGACAATGAACTAGTGGTTGCCAAAGGGTAGGGGGTGGGGGAGAAGGGAAAAGGTAGACAGGATAAAGAGGGTTAAATGAAGTGGGTAGGGGTAGGGTGAAGTGGATAAACAAGATCAAATATATGGTAGCTGAAAGAAACTGGATTCTGGATGGTAATTGCACAATAGGATATATAGATGTCAAATTATAATGTACACCTAAAAAATATATAATTGTATTAAGCAATGTTATCCTACTAAACTTAAAAAAAAGAAAAAAAAGCAAGGGTAACTGAAAAAAAAAAGACAAGGTAGCAGAGAACAGCAAAATCAGAACAGCAATAAAAAATGGATTTTGAAAAATGTGGATAGTTTAAGGGACCTCTGGGACAACATCAAGCATAGCAACATTTGCATCATAGAAGTGCTAGAACAAGAAGAATAAGAACAAAAGATTAAGAACCTATTTGAAAAATGACTAAATACATCTGTGACCTGCAAAGAAAATAGACATATATGTCCAGGAAATGTAGAGTTCCAAAAAAGATGACACCAAACAGGCCCATACCAAGATAAATTATAATTAAAATGCCGAAAGTTAAAGACAAATAGAAAATCTTAAAAGCAGCAAAATAATAGCAGTTAGTTACCTATAAGAAAGCTACCATAAGACCATTAGATAATTTCTCAACAGAAACTTTGTAGGCCAGAAGGAATTGACAGAAAATATTCAAAGTGATAAAAACCAAGAACCTACAACCAAGACTACTCTACCAAGCAAGGCTATTACTTAAAATTCAAAGAGAGATAAAAAGTTTTCCAGACAAGAAAAAGGTAAAAGAATTCATCATCACCAGACCACATGTTAAAGGGAGTTTTTAAGAAGAAGAGGAAAAAATAAAACATAAATATGAATAATAAAATGGCAATTACTAGTTACCTATTAATAATCACTCTAAATGTAAGTGGATTAAATGCTCCAATCGAAAGACATAGGGTAGCTGAATGGATTAGAAAACAAGACCCATACATATGCTATCTACAAGAGAATCACTTTAAATAGAAAGACACAGATTGAAAGCAAAGGGATGAAAAAATATTTCATGCCAATAGAAACAATAAAAGTTGAGGTAGAAATATGTATATCAGACACAATAGACTTTAAACAAAACTATGAGACAAAAACATCTCATAATGAAAAAAGAATCTTTCCAAGAAAAGGATATAATCCTTGTAAACATTTATGCACCCAACATAGGCACACCTAAATATATAAAACAAATAGTAATCAACATAAAATGAAAGA
Source organism: Macroglossus sobrinus (assembly GCA_004027375.1). Taxonomy (NCBI): domain Eukaryota; kingdom Metazoa; phylum Chordata; class Mammalia; order Chiroptera; family Pteropodidae; genus Macroglossus; species Macroglossus sobrinus. The sequence goes on along the minus strand of PVKZ01001410.1, from coordinate 260,860 downwards.
TCAATAATAATGCAGGAATAGTAGAAAACATTAATACCCCATTGACATCAAGAGATAAATCTTCCATTCAAAATCAACATGGATGCAGTGGTCTTAAATGACACATTAGACCAGATGAACTTAATTGATATTTTTAGAGCATTTTACACCAAAGTAGCAGAATATACATTCTTTTCAAGTGTGCATGGACCATTTTACAAGATGAACCACATTTTAGGACATAAATAAGTTAAGAAGATTAAAATCATGCCAAGGCTCTTCCTTGACCACAATGGTATATAACTAGAAATTAATTACAAGAAAAGAGCTTAAATAACATACTATTAAACAATGAATAGGTTAAGAATGAGATCAAGGACAAAATCAAAAGACACTTTCATACAAATGATAATAAAAACACAACAACCCAAAATCTATGGGACACAACAAAAGCAGTCCTAAGAGAAAAATTTATAGCAATACAGGCCTACTCAACAAACAAACAAACAAACAAACAAACAAGTCAAACAAACAATCTTTATACTTAAAGGAACAAGAAAAAGAACAGACAACAAAGCACAAAATGAGTAGAAGGAAAAGAATAGTAAAGATCAGAGAAGAAATAAACAAAATTTGGTCTAAAAAATACAAAAGATCAATGAAACCAAGACCAGGTTCTTTAAAAAGATAAACAAAATTAATAAACATTTAATCAGACTTAACAAAAAAAAAAGAGAAAAGACCCAAATAATTAAAAACAGAAATAAAAAGAAGTGACAACGGACACCACAGAAATTCAAAGGATTATAAGAAAATACTACAAGCAATTATATGCCAACAAATTAAAATCTGGAAGAAATGAATACATTCCTAGAAACACATAATCTTCCAAGACTGAATTAGAAGAAAAAAAAAACCTGGAAAAACTGAACAGACTGATTACTATTAACAAAATTGAATCCATAATAAAAAAATTCCCAACAAATAAAGTCCTGGACTGGATGACTCCGCATGTGATTTTACCAAAAACTCCAAAAAGGACTAACACCTATTTTTCTCAAACTATTCCAAAAATTGAAGTAGAGAGAAGACTCTCATACTCTTTTTATGAGGTCACCATTACCCTGATTTCAAAACCAGACAAAGACAATACAAAAATATAAAATTATAGGCCAATATTCCTGATAAACACTGATGTAAAAATCCTCAGCAAAATATTTGCAAACTGAATTCAGCAATGCATTAAAAATATCAAACACCATGATCAAGTTGGATTTATTTCTGGAATGCAAGTTTGGTTCAACATCCACAAATCAATTAATGTGATAAACAACATTAAAAATTTAAAAGATAAAAATCATGTGATCATATCAATAGATGCAGAAAAAGTATTCAACAAAATCCAGCATAGATTTATGATAAAAACTCTCAACTAAGTGGAAATAGAGGGACCATACCTCACATAATAAAGGCCATATATGACAAACATACATCTAACATCATATTCAATGGGGAAAGGCTAAAAGCATTTTCCTTAAGATCAGAAATAAGGTAAAGATGTCCATTCACACCACTTCTATTTAACATAGTATGGGAAGTCCTAGCTATAGCAATCATACAAGGAAAAGAAATAAAAGGCATCCAAATTGGAAAGGAAGAAGTAAAACAATTATTTGCAGATGATATGATACCATATCTAGAGAACCCTAAAAATTTCACCAAAAACTGTTAGAACTGATAAATGAATTCAGTAAAGTAGGATACAAAATTAATGTCCAGAAGTCAGATGCATTTTAATACATCAATGATAAACTATCAGAAAGATAAATTATGAAAACAATCCTACTTGCAATGGCATCAAAACAGTGAAATACCTAGGAATCAAATTAAGCAAGGAGGCAAAGACCTGTTCTTGAAAAATTCTAAGTCATTGAAAAAAGAAATTCAAGACAATACAAATGAATGAAAGTATATTCTGTGCTCATGGGTAGGAAGAATTAACGTTATTAAAGTGGCTATACTACCCAAAGCAATCTATAGATTCAATACCATCGCTATCAAAATACCAGTAGTATTTTTCAGAAAACTAGAACAAATAATCTAAAAATTTATATAGAACCATAAAAGATATCGAATAGCCATGGTAATCTTGAGAAAGTAGAACAAACTATACCAAACTATAGTACAAGGTTATAGTCATCAAAATAGCACAATATTGGCAGATATATAGATCAGTGAAACAGAATAGAGTCCAGAAATAAGTCCATGCCTATAGAGTCATTTAATCAATGACAAAAAATGGTAAGAATATACAATGGGGGTAAGAACAATCTCTTCAACACATGTTGAGAAACTGGACAGATACATGCAAAACAATGAAACTGGACAGATACATGCAAAACAATGACAATGAACTAGCTTCTTACACCATATACAAAAATAAACTCAATAAAGATTAAAGACTTAAATGTAAGACCTGAAATTATAACACCTCTCGAAGAAAACATGCAGCAAACTCTGATACTGCTATTAGTAATATTTGTTTTTCTGATATATCTCCTCAGTCAAAGAAACAAAGAAAAACAAATAGGACTATATCAAACCAAAAATTTTCTGCAAAGCAAAGGAAACCATCTACAAAATGAAAAGACAACCTACTAAATGGGAGAAGCTATTTGCCTATGATACATCTGATAATGTGTTATATCTGAAAATTACAAGAAACTCATACAACTCAACAACAAAAAAATCAGACAATTAAATTTAAAAATAGGTAGAAGACCTGAATAGGTATTTCTCCAAAAAGGAAATATAGGTTGCCAACGGACATATGATAAGATGTTAGAGGTTACTAATCATCAGAGAAATGCAAATTAAAACAGTGATATCATCTCACACCTACTTGTGGACCCAGCTCTGTCTCCTGTCAATGGCCTAAACTATTAGGCTCACCTGCAGTTACCCCTTCCAGCTATGCAACTGCATGCAATCAGCTCAAATCTCTACACTGGCTTCCAGTTCCATGCACACATGCATGGGAAAACCCTGCAGTCACAAGAGTGTACACCAACTGCCTGAGACCCCCATAGCTACCAATGCACCTACAGTTGGCTTTGTTCTTACTGCTGGGTCTGCCCTCCACTACTATATGTGTGCCTGAAAATGCTCCATACCACTAGCCAGTCTCTGTGGCTGGGCCTTGCAGCTGAGTTTGTGCATTACACTGACTCTTGCTGGTACTTCTGCCTGGCCTGGTTCCTAGTAGCTGTGCAGGGAGTTTGGGTTCAGCTCAAGAAAAAGAATAAAGGTCCTATTTTCTTCCATGTCTTTCATGTTTCTTATTACTTTCATTTGAACTCCCTTTTAGGAAGTACAATCCAATGTAAAAGATATTACCCCTTAAAAGAAACATTTACTGAGGCCTTATTTTTTTTTAAATTTTATTTTATTATTAGTATCAAGTATACAGTACATTTGTTAGACATTTGTATAACCTGGCTATTTCTCCTCTGGCTCTCTACCTCACCATTAAATTAATGCTAACTGCATTTCCTATGCCATGCTATCAAACACTGAGCTCATCTATCAACTATTGTACTGCACCCCACTGCACTGAATTAAGTGGACTAGGTCAGACCGAACAAGACAGGGACCTTATCACTTCACTCCTACCTGGGTTACTCAAGGGAGCAAGCAAGAGATGAGCAAAACAAACAGACCACAGATTACTGGTGACCAGAACTTAAGGGCAGTGGGGGAAGGGTGGTTATGAAAGGTGACAAAGGGGTCAACTGCGGTGTGATGTGTGGGATCCTGATTTTGGTTGCCAAGCCTGCAATGTAGCAGGCAGCTTTGGGCTTATGAAGTAGTGCCCCTGACTTTTTAATGGGGGATTGACTGAAGCATGCCCAAGGGATTTCTATGGGAACAAACATGAGCACAGGTTTCGGCCTTCAAAACTAGAGACAGGAATTTTGTTGATGAAAATGTATTGCAAAGAGGAACAGTCGTCACACTCTAATGAATATTTTCTTTTCATTGTTAGGCAGAGAGGTTGAGTAAAGGACATTCAAGTCACCTGAGGGTGCTTTTCAAACGACTGACATGACATGCGCAGCACTGTTTTGTGAACACACGTCCAGCATGATCATCCTCGGTCTTGAAAATGAGACCTACTATAAAAGGACACGTGCAGCTCTGATGGGTAAGTCTTCTTTTTTTAATGTCTTAAGAGTTAAAGTGTGATCATTTGCTGTCTGGGGTATGAAGAAAGAGTGAAATGCAAAGAATGCCATGATCCTGCATACATTCGCTGTTTCTTAACAGGCTTCCATGATGGAACTTTAAGAAGAAATGAACTCTCCCAGTGAGTCACAGGTGCCCTCTGTTTCCTGAACCTTGGCTGAAAAATGGCAGCAGGGGACAGAAAGAGCTCTCACATTGTTGATATAAATTTCTGCTCTGTAGATGTGTTGGGCTCTGCCTGCAGTGCTCTTCTGATTTCTGAAAACAATCCGGAATCCCTTCCAAACCACATGGGAAGCTATGAATTCAACAATGAAAACTTGTCTAAGGTAGATCCTTGAGCACATTTTTGTTAGTTTGCCTAAGGGGGAGGGGTTGGAGAGGGCGAGGGCCAATGAGGCGAAGGGGAGTCATCCTAATGGTGGTGGATGTTAACTAGACTTCCTGCCCACTGTTCATAAATCCCAAATCCTCAAGCCATCCAATGGAAATGCATGTCAAGTTGGAATACCATCATCCCACCATCACAGCACATTCATTAATACATGATACCAGAAAGTAAGAGAGGAAGCATGAGTTGGCCCTTTAGCCAATGAAGCATTCTGGACCGCCGATTGTGAAAACCACCTGAGTGAAGCCAGTGCCAAGCCCCCTTTTCAGCCATGAGGGCCCCAAATCCAGCTTTGGCCTCAGAGAGTCTGGGCCTCCACCTGGGAACGGAATTTGGGCGAGGATTCTTCCTTCTGAGGAGAGGAGGTTCTTGTCATTCTGACAATTAGTTCTGCCCTGCCTGATCCATGCAGGTCAGCCAGCCTTAGTTCAAAGTAGTCCAGACAGGACAGTCAGTGCATCCCCGGATGGCCCTGGGTGGTAGCGCATGCAGCTCTAGTCTAGTGATTGGGTTGTTAGTTTTGAGGATGGGAAGTTTTATTTCTGGCTGATTTCATTTCTTTCACATTTTCCTAGTGCATCTACTTGCTTTAAGCATAGATAGTTGACAAGTTTAGAGTCGTTTCAGGTACCTAGTGGAGTGATGCAACCTTTCCCTACCTTATCATGGGTTTACCACCTGAAATCTGTCAGCTGTCACTGTACCAACTATCACAAATGATGGAGCCTCACTCCCCTCACCTTTTTCACCCAACCTTCAGGCCCATGCTTAAAGAAATATTGATATATCTTAGAGGGGACCAACACATGACACCCTCAGACACACAACTGAGTAGACTGTACCCATGCAGATTTGCACTCACACTTAAGCACACACACAGTATGCCCATCTCATGACACATCCATTGGAATCCTCTTGGACACTCATAGAAATTCTGATACACACACCCAGCTGTACACACTCAAGCTTTGACACATGTCTGGAGTTTGAGGGGCAGGCATCTCACACACACACTTTTAGTGCCAAGCTGATTGAGAAGAGAAGGTTTTGGTGGGGAGATGCCCAGTTGGAAAAGTGCTCAAGAGGCCCACATGAGAATAAAGTGGCAGGCACCAACATTATTGTGGGGAGTGCACTTCTGTTGTGGGAAGTACAGTCTATTGTGGGGAGAAGACTTCTGCTTTTGCCCTTCTTCTGCTCCCCTTTCCTGTGCTACTCTTTTGCTCCTCAGGGGATTGCATGGCTCCACACGTATCAGAGTGCAATAGTAGTGTTCAGCCACACATGCATGATACAATAAGCTGAAGTATGTTCACATACTTCACTACTACACTAATGTAACATTCTAAACCCGGGGTCCTATTCCTAGTCTTGAGCCTTGATCAGAGCCAGACTTGAAACCTACCAGCTTGGGACACACACACACACACACACACACACACACACACACACACACACGAAGCACTGAGACAAAGACCAACAGTGATCAATATCAGCCAGGTGCACATTTGAACCCAGTGTCCCACACACTCAGTGAACTGGCATATCCGCATGGCACCTCCAGCAAGACAGCCCTGAGTGGGAAAGCCATGGCTTTCCCTTAGTCCCATAGAGGTCCCTGGAGTCAAGCGTCCCAACCAGGACTTTAAGCCACCATGCCTTCACCTTCAACATCCTGCATGCCTTGGCCATTTACGGCCTCTGCAGCCTTGTGGCTGCTATAGTCCCAGAAAGAAAGTAAGCCTGGCAGTGTGGCTGGTGGAAGGAGCTTGGGGTCTGCACTTTCTGAGCCATAGGCTAGACTTCAAAGGGTAATTAGCAGACCTCATGCTCCCAGAACCCAGTTTCCTGCTACCCCAATGAGGCTGGGCAGAGGGCTTGACTGAGAGTCTAGATGCCAGTTACCGGGGGACCTTGGCTTGGACTGCAAGTCCCTCTATGAAGGTGAAGAGTATTCAGGTTGAGTATGGGGGAGTGGGCAGATGACTTGGAAGAGGATGAACTGGATGGATTGTGGATGCTGAGGCCTGGTGGGAAGGTGAAAAAGATGGTAGAGGGATTGAGGGCAGGGAGGAAGAGGGGCTGCAAAGGTGAATGGAAACCAATGAGAGGGGGTAAGTGGAGTATATGACTATTTCATGGGAACATGCTGAACACATGAAACCCCTGAATTGAAAAAGAGATGAACTCAAAAGGGAGGGGTTTGACTCTTAGTGAGAAGGCAGCTTCTCAAAGGCTAGAGGTGTTACATTATCTCCCTTTCTGGATTGGGTAGCCTGGAATGGAGGCATGAAAAGAAAGTTGTGATGCTCCTTTTCTCAATAGTTGACTAGAAAAGGAAGCTTTGTGGGAAAATGAACATTCTCATCGAGGACAAAGGGTACTGGGAAGGCACTTCTGTCCTAAGAGTCGGGTAAAAAAATGTCACTTTCTCAACAGTTGGACATTTTTGCACTGTCAGGGTTTTTGCCTTCGTCTGCAACTCAGCTCTGACTCCTCTCTGAAACGTTCCTGAATCCATAAGAAAGAATCCAAGATGCTCTGATTCTGTAAGGCAAACCCTTGTAAGTGGTTCCAGGGCAAATGCAAATCAAGGATAGATGAGAATGGGGGTGAGGCAGGGCAAAAGGGGTCCAGGGTATCGATTGTATGGAGATGCGTGATCCAGAGTCTTCTTGCCCACAGCTGATGCATTGGGAATGCTTGAATTGTAAGGCTGGCCACTAGAAATGAAGGTCATCTAGGACAACCGGGTTCCCCCAATCACCTGAAATTCACCAAAATATTATGAGGGAAAGGCTAGGATGAAGGCCGAGGCCACTTCGAAACAAAGGAAAGGTTCTGTATTCACTATGTAGGAAAGCATGTGAGACAAGCTACAGCCAGGCTCCCGCCTCAGCCATTGGGCGGGACCAAGCTTTGTCCTCAGGCTGACTGGGGCGGCTTTGGCTCCAAAGGCGGTGGCAGGGTTCCCTCCAGTTGGGGTCAGGAGGCTCCGGTTCTAATGTGGATTCTGCCCTTAACCTGGGCAGGCCCACAAGAGGAAGCAGGCTGTGCGCCTCCCGGTGGCCGTTGGCATGAAGCGCACGAAGCTCCAACGGAAGGATGCTGGGTTGTGGTGTGGGCAGCGGTACTTTTTGGGCAGATTTCTTGCATTAAATTCTTGGACTATTTGAAATTGAGATTCTTGATTGAAGTATGGACAGAGTCCAAGTTTATATTGGTTTCAGGTCCACGACGTTACGAATTGATAGTTACACATCTCCTAATGTGTTCTCCGCAAGGAGTCCAGGCATCATCTGCCATCTAGCAAACTCTCACAACAGGACCGAGATGATTACCCTCCCTTTTGACATCCTTCCTTCAGACCAGGTTCAGCCCAGTGTTTACAGGTCTTTCTGGGGAAAAATATATGAGACACTCACATACCCATCTGGACAACAATACACGCAAAGGGCACTTCATGCTCACATGAGGATTTACACTCACACTTTAGCAAAGACACCAAATGCCCACATCACCAAACACCTGAAAATGTACCCAGACCCTCAAGAAATTTCCACATAGGCACACACATGAAGACATTCATGCATTTGCACCTGCCTGGACACTCACAGGCCCGCATCTCTCTTCAATCTCTCTCTCTCTCTCTCTCTCTCTCTCTCTCTCTCTCTTTCTCACACACACACACACACACACACACACACACAAGCACATGCACATGCACAAACACACGAGTAATACCTAACATACCTAGCATGGCAGTTATTTGAACTCAGTTCCCCTGGCACAGCTACACACAGCAGGAAGGGCCATCAAGGCAGGCCATGGCTGTCCCTGTTTGACCCAGACACAGGAAGACATCCAAAGTCACGCTAGCATCCCAGCCAGACCCTTGAGGACACCTAGTGTTTTACTTTGGGGTCCCTGCAGGCCTGGGCCTTCCACACTCTCCTCAGCCTCTGGCATGCCTTGTTAAAGGACAAAAGGGAGTGTGCCTGATGGCACAGCCAGGACAAAGACATGTGGTCTCGCTTTCTGAGCCCCTTGCTAGGCTAAATGAAACATTAGTAAACTCCATGTCCCCAAAATTCAGTCCCTGGCTGCCCCATCCTGACAGAGGAGTGGGCATGAAGACAGGCCTGCTTCCAGAAGCCAGGCACTTTCTTGGGTCCCACAGCCCTTCTGTGGGGGGCAAGAGTGTCTGGGTGAGGATGGAGGATGGGGGCAACCAAATAGAAATAGGCTTTGAAATAGGTGGGGTGAAGAACATAGGAGTGGTTGTCAGGGGGATGAAGATGGGTGAATGGGGGAGTGGAGGAATATGGAATTGCCTGTAAGTGTCAAAGAAACCTGAAGGAAAAGGGAGATGACCTGCTTGAAAATTTACATGAGTTGGAATGAAATGCGGAGTGAAGGTAGAAGCTGGAAATAGAAAGCAAATGGAATGAGGGAATTAGGGAAAAGAACAGGGCTTGAGGGTGATAGTTTAACACAGTAAAAGGTTGGCCACGGCCTGGCCAGCATCAACTGCATACACAACAGCTGCGATTTATTAAGAGCTAGTCCTCCTTCCTAGGAGCATTAACTGGGCAATTCACCTGAGACAGTCCAGGGACTCCCGAGAGTCTGACTTGATGTCAACTGACCCCTGCCTGGCCAGAACTCCCCTCTGGGCTTTCACTTGCCCTGTGCCAGGCCACTTCGAGATTGCAGAAGAGCCAAGTGAAGACAGGGCCAGGGAGAAAGAAAAACCTTGAGAGGGGAAGATACTGGGCTGAAAGAGTGGCTCTGGGTCTGTCGTTTGTCAGCCCAGAGTCTTGGAGTGGAAGCAGGAATATTGGTGAACTGGACAGTTAGGCAGGGAGGGAACTGGAATCCAAATGGTCGGCTCCGGCACACGTGCCTTGCAGGTGTCTGGCCAGGTGCTGATTTCCCAGGTGGGGGCAGGGCACTGACTCCCAGACCCTCCAGTGCAGGAGCATTTGCTGGCCTGTCCCTCAGAGTGAAAGAAATCACCTGGCCAGCTCTTGGCCTTGGCCTTCCCTGAGATCTGGTTTCTTCATCCCTGCTGACATTGAAGGTAGGAAGCCAGTGATGGCCGCCATGGCAGAGCCATGAGCAGAGGGCTAAATTCAACAGCCGAGGTTGCATTTGTGTGTCCTGAACTTCAAATGAGTGCTTAGTATTCCTGCATACAGCTGAGACTCCATCAATACCACACTGTGCAATGGCTCCCACACTACTGAGTCACACCATCTCTTCCCCAGTTTTATTACAGGCCAGACGAGAAGAACAGGGTGTGCACTCTCCACTCGTCCCAGTGTTCCTGGAGTCCACATGAGAACCAAAGCTCAGGCCTCCTGCCAGAGGGCCAGGCATCAGAAGCTGGTCTACTGGGAGGCCATCCTCATCTGCCTTACATCGAACTCTTTTTCCATTCAAGTTCTGTCTGCCTCTGCAACCTGTCTGCCTGAATGCCACAGGCGGACTCCTTCAGCCCAGCGGCTTGTGCAGCCTCCAGTCCTTAGTCCAAAAATAGGTAGTCACTGAACAGCCCTGGGAATTTCAGGCTGCATTTTTCTGGAACTCCAGCCTCTGCCACTTACCGACTAAACACCTCATATTAACATGCTGTGACTCTGGCCCTTTTGACTGGTCCCTCAGCTCACTAAGGGAGGGGAAAGAGGTCACTGAAAGAAGGAGGGCCTTTCTGGTTCCACTTCCATGAGGACCTGGGACAGAGGGCAAGACATAAAGAAGGAAGACAAACAAAAGTGAATTCGGAGGCTCAGACAATAGATTGGGGCTCACCAGAGCCTTAGGGCAGTGGAAAGACAACAACATGTGTAAAGTGGGTCAGCACCAGGGTGACTGATGGTTAACCACCTGGCAGCTGGTGCTGAGTATGTGATGGATTAGACAGCCACTGCCTAAGGAGTTAGCACACCTGACATTTTCCCAAGGTTCTGAAGCCACGTATTTCGCCTAGGTTTCATTGGGTACAAATGACAGATCGCAACAGAGTGTGGGGCGTCAACCTCAAGTAGGGCTTTCTGGTGATGACAGAACCATAGACAAACTGTATCGCTGTGTGGTCTGAATGGGATGGTTTTGAGTTGAGTCACAGAGATGGTAGCAAAGGACAATAGTGTAGGGTGAGAAAAAGATGAAAGTGACTGGTTGACTGCGAGTATGACCATTTCATGGGAGCATGTGAACATGTGAATACCCTGATTGAAAAAAGAGATGAAATCCAAAGGCTGACTCTCAGTGAGAAAGCGGCTTCTCAAAGACAGAGGTGATGCAGCCTAATTCTTCTGGATCGGTTAGCCTGGAACAGAGACGTGAAAAGAAAACTATGAGTCTGCCTTGATGCTCCTTTTCTCATAGTTGACCAGAAGACGAAGCTTTGTGAAAAAATGAACATTCTTGTCAAGGACAAAGGGTACTGGGGAGGCACTTGTGTCCTAGGAATTGGGTGAAAATATGGCTCCCAGGACCCAGGCAGTTACTATGAGTTGGATATTCCTGCCTTGTCAAGGTGAAAAGATAGCTGTGTATGGTTCCATGATCTAGCACTAGGACTAGTAATGTACAGCTTCTGAAATGATATTATAGAGATCACATTAATTTGAAAATAACATTTCTCAAAATAAGCTTTAGAATTCTTTTTGACATAATACAACTTATCAAGAAAGTGATAAATCATAAAAGCTATTTTAGTAATAAATAATATACAGCCATCACATCTTAAGACTAAAGTTTGCGTTATTTGAACAATTTCTGCCATACAGTATGAACTAGGTTATATATGTTGCCTTTGTTTTTAAAAGCATGTATATTAAAGCATGTTAAAATACCGACTTCTAATTTTGTCCTCCAGACTAAGTATTTTTGCCCTATACTCCTGCATACAATTAATTCATCAGAAAAATTAATTTGTTTTTATTGCAAGTCAATTAACTTTTTGCTATCGATGTGACTGAATTTAACACTTTCAAATAAGTGTCAGTGCTTATAAAGGCACATGTTTTCACTGTAAGCACCAGTGGAATTGTGGAAAAGGGTTTATCATTGGAGATATGTTGTATCATATTCCTGCTTTACTGATAGTTTTTTTTTATTATAGTGTTAGCAACTCGATTTCCTTGAGTTCCTCATCTGATAAGTAAAAATAAAAACATCTACCTGGTGGGATTATTGTGAAGATTAAATGAAAATATATGTACCTTACACTAGTACAATGTCTGCTAGTGTAAGGTACATATATTTGCAGTGCTCTCTTTTCTGGATCCAGGCAGCCCAGTGATTAAAATATACATAGTAAAATGATGCTTTATTTTCTTCCTGTTAATAAGTTTTTTAACTTGAATTTTTATTACTCTTTAAGTTGGTGGTTGTTGCTTTTGATGATGGTGAGAAGTGATGTTTAGCAGTGCTACAGTGGAAAATACTTGTCTTACATCCTGGAGAAATCCCATGCTTCACACAAGAGGAATATAGGTCTTGGTTCCTATCAGGTTTTATAATACATGAAGGTTTTTGTTTTGCTTTGTTCTCTAAATATTGATGTGATATGAATTTATCAGTGAGGTAGACTTCGAATTTAATTCAAGCTTTTCTAGTATCTATTTTAAAAGTTAATATAGTTAAAATGACAATTTTGTGTAAAGAATATAAGTTTTAGTAATGCTTTGATAAATAATGGATCTGTTAAAAATTATAAAAACAAACTTTGAAAAATGCATTATGTTTTTGGGTTTAAATGCAACTGACTAATAATCTCAATAGTGAGAAGCAGATATTTAGTTTCTTACCAGATACTCTATCAAAAGATATGGTGCATATATATGGTGGAATATTACTCAGCCACACAAAATAAAATATTACCATTTGTGACAACATGGATGGACCTAGAGGGTATTATACTAAGTAACATAAGTCAGACTGAGAAAGACAAATAGCACATGTTTTCACTTCTATGTGGAATCCAAAGAACAAAATAAATGAACAAAATAGAAACAGACTTATAGATACAGAGGACAAACTTATGGGTGCCAGAAGGGAAGAGGGATTGGGGTACAGGTGGAAAAGGTGAAAGAATTAAGAAGTGCAAGTAAGTAGTTACAAAATAGTCACTCATCACAAGGATGTAAACTATAGCATAGAATCTATAGTCAATAATATTATAATAACTATGTATGGTGCTGGGTACTCGACTATTGGCGGGAACACTTTGTAAGTTATATAAATGTCTAAGCACTAGCTGTATGTCTGCAACTAATATAATCTTGAATGTCAGCTGTAATAAAAAAGGAAATAACATTAAAATAAAGAGATTTCAAAAAAATCTTTTAAAGATTGAAGAGTATGTATGTGTTTATGTGCATATATTATATAGTATAGATATAGATTTAGTGTGTACACTCTCTTAGTCAAGCCAGACTGCCATAACAGAATATCACAAACTGGTTATCATATATATTTTCTCATCATTCTGGAGACTGGAAGCCTGTGATTAGGGCACTCATATGGTCAGGTTCTGGTGAGGACTCTCTTCCAGGTTTACAGAACTCTGTCTTCTCACTAGTTGTCACAGAGGAGAGAGAGAGCAAGCAAGCTCTCTGACATCTGTTCTTGTAAGGGCAGTCATCCCAAGACAAGTGCCCAACTCTCCTGGCCCATGTAAACCTAATTTCCTGGTAAATGTCCATCTTTAAATACTTTTCTAGTGAGGGTTAGGGCTTTAATGTATGAAATTTAGGGGGAAACAATTCAGTCTGTAGTGTGTGTGTGTGTGTGTGTGTGTGTATCTGTATTTTTGGGAAGTGAAAAATTTATTGAAAAATAATGAAAATAAAATTAATGTATTTTAGGTTTGCTTCATAATAAGATATGTGATAGAAAGATTTAGAATGCTCTCCTGAAAACACAGTAGAATTTTCTTTCATGATTGTTTTATTTTTGTCTCCAAGTTAAAATATTAATGTACTTATATTAGTATGTTAAGATTCACAGGAGATAGTTTTCTCACAATGATTTACATGTTCTGGGCATATCATTAAAAGGTAGCCAGTCATTTTATTCCAGAGGTTTTCAGCCATTGGTGAAAACAAAGAACTATTTGAAAAATACAATATACTGTGAAACACAATAACAGAAGCTTATAGTACTGAGGAAGTATGTTGGAGAAATATTTAATTTTGTCTGAACACAATCAGCATAGATTTGAACTGTATTTAGAAGGAAAGTAGAGTTTAGCCACTTCACAAAAATGTGGATAGATGTTCTACACTAAAGACTCAGCATATACAGAAGTCTAAATAAGAAATATGGGCGAATTCATTGATTCCAGAATATTTTAGTAATTTAGTCCATTTAGAGCTAAATTGGAAGTTACATTATAACACTAATTGAGACTCAAGGAAAATGAAGATTTCATATAATAGACCACTTTATCATATTCTGGAATTTAGATTTCTTTCCTCTGATAATTTCTAAAAGCACCTAAGAATTTTAAGTTAGAGCAGGGGCTAGCTGTAGGAGGTAGGTGATGCATCTGGGAACATTTACTACACTCAACCAACTAGTTTTCTTCTTTCATAAAATGTTGTCTTTATAATATCTAAGCACTAAATTAAATTATGTAATATAAATATAGCAGAAAATCCTATATAACACATATATAAGACATTGAGATGTAAACTATATTTATAACAATAAGAATTATTGGTAATCTCTTTAAAAAGCTATTTTCTTCATTATGTATGTTATTACCAAATCTCTTACTTTTTGGTTGACATGGTAACCTGTGGACTCTAATTCTTTCCTATGGAACATACAGTTTTCTATATTTTGAGAACTTCCTTGAATGTCTTCATTTTGGTCTTCTCAAGAATCAAGATAGGTGAAAACTCACTTGTGTTTCTCACTAACTTATCTAGGAGATACTCCTAAAACAATGTATTTAGTATTTGAGATGCGTCCAAAATTTCCTTACAGTTTCAGCCCAATAAAATTCCCATCTTCGTTCTCCAAAACTTCTTGCCCCATGTCTAGTCATTCGTTGGAAGAGAAGGAAAAACATGATGCAAAACACTTTCTCTTTAAATAAACTCAACCACTTATGTGCCTTTTCTCTGAGCTTTCATTTGGAGCTCATTTCCTTATTAATAGAAGTATGTTTCCAGTCTTCCCTAACTTTTCTAGCTAAAACATTGTGACATTAAGGCCAAGGTCATAGATCTCATCAGGGCATTGCTTCTTTAGCTTTCTTTTCTTCTTCTTTTTTAATTGTCTTTATCTACTGCCACCTTTTAAAAATAATTTTTGTCAATGAATAATTTACTATTTTTTACTTTCTCTGCATAGAACTACTACCTGCAAGCTGATTTTATTAATAAAGTAGAGAAGAAACAACTAGCCAATTATCCAGTTCTAAAATTAATAGCAGTCATTTGAACACATAAGGAAGACTATTTGACTTCCAGAAGAACATTTCTAACAATTGGAAATAGTGCCCTGACTGTCTCCGTTCATTTCTTATTCTAACCCATAAAGGCAATTTGGTAATCTGATTGCATCCTGCAGATTATGAAGGAAATTCTATGTTAAGAATTAATAGAATTGCCATAATGAATTCAGTAGTACTTGAACAGCATTGTTTTGTTTTATATAAGGCATCTAAAAATTTCCACAATAAAAAAGTCATATTAAGTATTGGTAGGTTACTACTTTTTGAATTAATGCAAACAACTGAATCTAAATGTATAGGTAGGCTTAACATTGACCTAAAACATGGAAAGAACTATTTTAAAAAAAACTAAGGCTGATGATTATCTTCTTCCTCAATCATCTCTTTATCATTTATCAATTATTATGCATTTGAAGATTTTTAGAGAAGTACATAGCAGAGAGCTCCTGGGCCTCCTAATTGATTTCCTTTTATTTCTAGGCATACAATTAGACTACGTTCTCTAGCCTCACTTTCTAGATAAAGCCATGTGACTGAATTCTGGCCAGTAAAATGTGGAACAATACGGTCTGCATCATTTCCTAGTCTGACTTAAACTTCTCCCCTGTTGGATGTGTGAAATGGCAAAAAATCTGGTAAATCTTGGGAGCCATATGTTGGCAATTGTAGAAATATGATATAAAAGGAGCTTAGTTTTCTGAATCACAGCTTAGAGAATAGCTACCTTACTAGCAATGCTCTCAATGGACTGTGATGTAGCACCCAGTCATCAGGGCAGAAGACAGAAAGTGGAACGAGACCATAGAGAAACAATAGATGATTTTTACCTTTCCTGGTTGCAAAACCTAGACTGTACTGCATATTCCAATTCCAGAGGTTTCCTACCCCATAATGTCTGAGACCGATCACCATGGAGCTCCAGGTGAATCTGAGCACATGCTGCCGAGACTGTCGCTGACACTGGCATGGACTGAAACTGAGGGTAGCAAGAGTGATTAAATATCTACAAGAATTTTTTTTTAATTTTAAAGACTTTTTAAGATCCAAGAGGCTTAGAAGTCACCTACTGTAAATAAAAAAAAGCACCTACTTTGCAACAGGCTAAAGAAAGACCTTTATATAATAAAACTTCTTTCACAAAAACAGTACAACACACTTGTATTAATGCACGGGGGCAGGAGAAAACAGTTTATAAAACACCATGAACAACCAAGATGACAAGGCATGTCACAAAGAAAGAGAAAAATCTCCAGAAAATGAGCTTAAAGACATAGAAATATGTGACTAAGTGATAAAGGCTTCAGAATGCTACTTCTAAAAAAAATCAATGAGCTCTAAAACAAGCTATATCAACTATTTAGGAATTAAATAAACAACTAGATAGACAGAGCAAAGAGATTGAATCCCTCAAAAATAACAGAATAGATCTTCTGGAGATTAAAAAAACCTGCAAGAATTGAAAAATGAAATAGCAAGCTTGGGAAATGGAGTTGACCAAATGGAGGAGAGAAACAGAGATATCAATGACAGAATTCTAGAAATAAACCAGGAGGAAGAAGAGAGAAACTGAAGAATAAAAATAATGAAAGAGAAATTCAAGAACTAGCTGTTACCATCATAAAAGGAAACATAAGAATAATGGGCACGATCAAAGGCAAAGAAAAGGAGCAGGGACTAGAAAGCATTTTCAGACAAATAATGGACAAGATTTTTCCAAATCTAAGGAATGAGCTGGAGTTTGGAATTCATGCAGTCAATGGAACACCCAATTACCTGAATGCATAAAGGCTTTCATCAAGGCACATTGTATTAAACTTATAAAAAATCAATGACAAAGAGAATTCTCAAGAAAGCCAGGGAGAAAATAACGATAACTTATAAAGGTAAATCCATTAGATTATTGTTGAACTTCTCAGCTCAAACCTTACAAGATGGAAAAGAATGAAATAAAATATTTAAATTATTAAGTGAAAGAAACTATTAGCCTAAAATAATGTATCCAGCTAAGCATGAGTTTTAGATATAAAAGAGAAATTAAGATTTTTCTAAACATACAAAAACTGAGGGAATTCTTCACATGAGACCTGCACTGTAGGAAATACTGAAAGAGTTCAGTTCACCTAAAACAAAATGACAAAAAAAATACGTAATTAAAGGTAAAGTGACAATCAGACAAATAGAAGGAGTGAAACCCTTACTAAGAACTTTATAAGCTTATAAGCTATTATAAGCTTAAATAATGAGAAAAGAATTGTTATAACAAGATACTAATGAACGCTCACATTACAAAGAGACAAATTGAGGTAACAATGACTGAAATGGGAGGATTCAAAGATCCAAAATTACGAAGGGGAATGGAGACAAGACAATTTGGTGCAGCCACTATGGCCATTTCTCAAAAAACTAATAATTGATCTACCATATGACCCAGCAATCCCTCTACTGGGTATTTACCCCCAAATACTTGAAAATCCATATCCAAAAATTATTTGCACATCGATATTCATAGCAGCACTATTCACAGTGGCCAGGACATGGAAGCAACCAAAGTGTCCTATGATAGATGTTTGGCTAAAGAAGCTGTGGTACATATATAAAATGGAATGTTACTCAGCCATAAGAACAGATGATATACTGCCACTTGTAACAACATAGATGGACCTCGAGATAATAATGCTAAGTGAAATAAGTCAGATAGAAAGGTTGAAAATCACATGATATCACTTATATGTGGGATATAAACCTAAAAACAATAAATGATCAGGACAAACGGAGACTCATGGAGCAGAAGATAGACTAGTGGTTATGAGAGGACTATGGACTAGAGGTTACTAGTGGGCTGGGGGAGAAGGAAGGAGGTAGAATGAATAAAGGGGGGTCAAATATAGGGTTTAGGTGGAGGGTGAAGTGGGTAAATGGGATCAAATATATAGTAGCTGAAGAAAATGGGACTTAGGGTGGTAAACACACAATAGAACATACAGATGTCAAATGATAATGTACACCTGAAAAATATATAATTGTATTAACCAGTGTTACCCCATAAACTTAATTAAAAAATGTTTTTTAAAGAATTTTTAATGATTGAAAGTATGTAACATTGCAATGGTTTTATTACTAAGAAGCAAATTTATAAATCTTACTCACATTTGGGGGAAATTAGAGCATTTTCAATTCTCAGCTAATTTTCTAAAAGTATTTCAATAACTTTTAAAAATAGCTTTTAACATACATGCATAAAACCTACATTTTCCTAGTTAAAACCAGCTATTAATTGCCAATAGTTTTGCACATGAACATTTTCCTTTCCTTCCCTATTTCCAGAGCTCTTCTTTCATGTAGTTTTATCACCTTAAACACCCTAAGAGAGAGAAAAATCAACCAAGCAAATAAAACTTGCATAATAGCTTGTTGTGTGTGCAGATTGGCTCTTCCACAGCGTTAAATACTGAATTCTGATCTGAATGACCACTTAAGATTAAGATTTACAAGTAACCCCCTTTGGGTGGAATTTTTATTTTATGTTTTAATTCCATTAATTATTGATAGATTCAGTTCATTTATTTAATCAGTAAATATTTTTTGAGTACTTGAAGTGTACGCTGTTCTAGAAGTTGGACATAGCAATCAAACAAAGAAAAACATTACCACCCTACTAATATAAACCATGGAAATACACAAATAGTATATCAAATAAATCAGTGACTATTTAATACAATTATGTGGTCAAGAGAAAGACTTGTGGATTCCTAGGTATGGAGCATTCTGGGCATTCCAGTATAAAGATCCTGAAACTAGAGGGAGCTTAGAGGTCAGGGTGACTGAAAGACTGGTTGGAAAGGAAATGTAGTCCAGGACTACAATACGAGATTTATTCTAAAAATTTTAGAAAGGAAGATGTTGAATGGTTTTGTCCAGATGGGTAACATAATCCAATATTAAAAGGATTAGACTAGATTTGTGCAGGATTGGAAGTGTGGATGAGTAAGTGTTATCAGACAGGATTAGAAACAGAGCATAAATGTGTTACTTTCCAGGTAAGATTTGATAGCAACAGAGATGCTGATAAGGGAGTCAAAAGACAGCCAAAAGGATTTGCTGATGGACTATAAGTAATATATTGGAGAAAATAAAAAATGACTCATTAATTTTTTGTTCTGAACATTTCTCCCCCCAGGTGTGGTGGTGGCAGAAATCAAGAGTTCATTTTTGGAGATTTTATGTTTGTGAAGCTTTTTCAATATGCAAGTATAGTTCTTGGCATGACCATCACAGGTGCTGATCTAGGTTTGGGAAAGAAATCATGGTTCAGAATGAAGTCACCTAGAAAATAGGTGCAGATAGAAAAATCCAAAGACTGTTCTCTCATTACTTAACACTTAGAAGTCAAGAAGAGGATTCATCAAAGGATACTGAGAAATCACTTTCATGATGTAGCAGGAATACTAGGAAAATGTAGAATTCATGCATCTAGAATGTGAAGAACAAGATTTATAATGGAAAGGAGTGAATAGAATGCCCCTGTGGTTTTATTACATGATCACTTATGATAATAAAATTATATTGCAGTGAGAAAAAAACAAATAAGTCAATTGCTAAAATATCCCATTAATCAAGGGGTCATTAAACAGATCTGTAGATAACTATTGCAAGAGAGTTTAGTGGGTAATAAAATTCAGATGACAGCATTTACTTCAGAGGAATTGGGAAAGGTGGCAAAGGAGATTGAATAATATTCTAGAAGCAATTCAGAGACAGAAATATACCTGCTATGGACCCACCCCTAGGGTCTGTGCTACATAAAGTATGGGAGCAACTGTTTGAGATAGCAATGTCTTCTATTAGTGAGAGGTGCAGGATGGGAAGAATTAGAAAGTAATATTCATAGGTAAGATTGAATTTTTAGGAGATATTGTAAGTAATAGACTATAAATTTCAGTAGGTCCTGGGGAAAGTTTGGTGGTAGAGGTAAAGGTGAGCTGGAGAACTGAGTCATATTAGGATGTTTAAAGAGCTACATGGAAAGAAGTATCTGGGTGGTGAGAGATCTCTTAGAGTGAACACCTGGATTTCTTGTGATAAATAAATGCAATGGAATTGAATGTTTCTCTAGGACTACTGAGAACTCTCCACAACATTCTTCCCCTCAGACTATCAGTGGGTCATTCAAGCTAGGAAAAGGGGTGTTTTTCAGAAACCAATTTTATGTGACGTAGTATTCTATGTAAATTGGAGAGGGAGAAATAAAGAGATAGAGATTTTAGCACCATATTGAAGCAAGTATGTGCTATAATAAGTAATTCAATTAGGAAAGCACAAATTGCCGTGTGGATTCCAAAGAAGGAGACATTTCAGTTGGTGAAATAATATAAATGGTTTCCTAGAGGGTAAAGAATTTGTATGAAACTGAAAGGTGATTAGGATTATTAAGTGAATCTTTTTTTTAGTAGTTTATTTTATTATTAGTTTAAAGTAAACAGTAGATTGGTTAGACATTTATATAGTTTAAGAAACAATCCTCTCGGTTACTCTATCTTCCCTCTGGCTCTACATATAGCCATTACATTACTGCTGACTACATTTTCTATGCTGTGCTCCCCATCCCCATGACCATCTATCAACTACTAATTTGTTCTTTAACCCTTCACTGCTTTCTCCCAGCCTCAAGACCCACTCCCCTCAGGTCATCACCAGATTTTCCTCTCTATTTGTGAGTCATTTTCAATTAGTTTGTTCCTTTTGTTTCTCCAATTCTGTATATAAGTCAAATAATATGGTATTTATCTTTCTCTTTCTGATGTATTTCACTCAGCATATTAACCTCAGTGAATCTTAAGCAGAGAAAACACAATGAGCCAAAACCCAGATGAAACAAAGTGCAGAGTGTGTTTTTGGAACAGTGATAAGAGGCAGGTACCTTGGGAGGAGATGGGAGTAATAATCTTTAAATGGTAAACATTTTCATGTGCTGCTTTTAGCCTTGAAACCTAGAATCTTCTGTCATTTCAAATTTAATCAGAGTGAAAGTGAGTTAAGTAATTCTCAACTCCTACTTAGAGCAGCAAAAATCTCATTGGAAATGACCCTGAATCAGGGCCAACCAAGCTCTGGTGCTTGATAGGAAGATGATTTAAAAATAAAAAAGAAGCCCAGGATTTTTAAAAAGGCTTTTAAAAAAACCACATACTATTTAATATTGGTGTAATGTAGTATTTCATCTACCATACATGCATGTTAATTTTTTAGTTCATCATGAACTGCATAGTGCAAAATTTTAAATTAAAAATGGTGTTATATATATATTCTATCTATAGAATTGACCACGAAAGATGAGACTCAATTAGCAATGAATAAAACTATACTTAATAGCTTAAACTATGGATAGTGGATAAGGAAGGGCATTATTGAAAATATGTTAGGGGAAAGGCAACACAATGAGAGCATTACTGAAATGAATTATCCAATGTAAATAATGGTAAAAGTTGTATATATACATTTATGCTCTGATATTATACATCTAATGTGCTTAGAGACTGCAGAAAGTTAATTTTAGTAAATATGTATTGTGTCCTTAGTATGTGCTAAAAATACAAAGAAAAACAATATTGACGGTCTCCCTGCCCTTAGAGAATTAACATTCTAGTTAACAGACATGTGGAAATTTAGTTTCTGACTCAAAAATGTGAATGTTCATATCATGTTAAAGTAATTCTTGGATGGTGTCAAAAGGACACAGAACAAAAGAATTAATTTGGGAATATCTCCCGTATTTACTATGGGTTAAGGCTATTAACTTACAACTAGATCCACCAATTTGGTATTCATTGGTCACAAGCAATCAGTCGTTTTAATTGCAAGAAGAGGGAGAAAAAAAATACAGTGGCAATTTTTCTCTTCATCCTTTAATACAAGAATTAATATCAGCTAAAATATAGCTCTTGAAATATATCCAAAAGAATTAAAAGCAGAGACTTGAAAAAATGTTTGTATGTCAATATTCATGGCATTATTATTTACAGTAACTTAAAATGGTTGGAAACAACCATTAACAGATGAATAGATGAACAAGATGTGGCATATACATGCAATGGAATATTATTGTCTTAAAAATATATATGCTAAGTGAAATAAGCCAGACATGGGACAGATACTATATGGTATGAGGTTCCTAGAGTAGTCAAATTCATAGAGACAGAAAATAGAATGGTGGTTACTAGGGGCTATGAGGAGGGTAGACTGAGGAGTGATTAGTTAGTGGTCACAGAATTTCAATTTGAAAAGATGGAAAAGTACTAGATGTAAGTGGTGGTGACAGTTTCAGAATAGTGCTCATGTACCTAGTGTAACTGAATTGTGCACTTTAAATGGTTAAAATGGTAACTTTTATGTGATGTATATTTTAGCACTGTCAAAGAAAAATTCCAAATGTGGGGAGGAGCATCATTAGTACTGTTAGAACATGAAAACTGTTATTTTCAAAACTGTTATTCTTCAGTGGTATCCATTTTTCCTAATTTGGTTTGAATGTGAATCTCATATTCACATTCAGAAGCAAAGATTTGTGTCACTGTGTTTATATTTCTTAATTATATAACTGTGGTTTTTAACATTTATTCTCCAACACATCATCAGTGATATCAGTAGCAATTGTAACAGTTTGGCAGTGATGCCCACTGTGGGGTCATACCTCCACTTCTCAGGCTGCAAGGAGTATGTGTCAGAATCTCCCAGAAGATTCTTATTTAGACTTCTTTGGGTAGGCCATTAGTTGAATAACACTCACTGAAGTCTCCAATTCTAATGCAAAATGACTGACAAATTTGGTTATAGACCACTGTGACAAAGATACTATAAATGATTACAATATATATATTTTTTATACTCAAGAAAACAGTGTCCAGATGTAGAAAGAAATTTTGAAAACAACTCTTTGGCCAACAGAAACAAAACTGAAAAGTCGTGTATATTTGTCATATGACACATAATTTTCTGTGTGAGATATGGAAGACTAAACTTAACCTTTAAGTATTAATTTTTTTGTTTCTCTTGGGCCTTTGAGACATATTAACCAATATATATTCCTTACTAATAACAATAGCTGCATGTATTTGTCTTTATTACTTTTTGAGAACTGTAAAAAATTATTTACTTATTTTAGCCTACAGAATTTATTTAAATAAATACACAAACAAAACAAACAAGTAAATAAAACATCTAATTATAAGATAGGTGCAACTATTCCTAATTGTATTGTAAAAATGAAGATTAGTAAAGTTGGGTAACTTTCCAAGTATTATTCAGCCAGTGGAGACAGAATTCAAAGTTAGATTTATCTTAGTTCAATGGCTTTTCTTATAATATCTATATCATTTGTTGCTTCCCGTGGGAAAGGAGGATTGGAATCTTAGCAGAAGTAGAATGTTGGCAGGAAATGACAGGATATACTAAGGTAAAAACTTAGAAAATATCAAGGCAACTAAATGATATTCAAATTAAGATGTCTTATGTGAATTTTGATTCCCTCTATTAAGGTAACAAGTCAGATCTGGTTTTAGAAATACCTTTCACTTTATTAGCCAACTTTTATAGTTTATTATGTGTCTTTTTAACTGCAACCAATAGCCTAATTTAATGCAAATATAAGAAAAGACAAAATATGATCAGGATTAATTTTTTAAATCTCTGATAATTTTCTAGAAGTTAATGCAGTAACTATTAATCTCTTCTTCTACAAGTTGCAGATATGAAAAACTCAGTGTCATAAAAATTGAATTAAAATGTTGATAACATCTCCTGGATGTCAAAAAGACTATGAACATTGCATTTTTGATTTATTAAAGAAGACATGTTTAAATTTATGGACAAGAAAATAATATTTTGAAAAAGCATCAAGAAAGGGAGAGTTCTCACTCACAAATCTCCAATTCTTTATTACATTTCCTAAATAAGCATAAATGGGAACAAGAGGTTTTAGGAGAATGCTGCTATTGAGAGAAAAAAAGCCACAGCCACTAATAGAGGATACAAATTTTCTTAGTGGCAAAATATGGAAATATGCAAGGTTAACAATGCAGAGAGCAATAATTTTGCTTCTTGATAGAGAATTGGGCTTCTGAGGGTTCCTAGTACCCAGCCCTAGCCTTACAATATGAGACAGATGAAAGGAAAATAATCGCAGCACATTCATGTGTTTCCCCAGTGTAGCATTTTTACTAGGCCAGACTCACACATAGCTCATGTCAAAAATGATACCCATAGTAAACTCTTACCTAATGTTTTCACTGTTGGGAGGTTGAATTTTTCCTCTACCTTTCTAGGTTCTTCTTGCTGGTCTAAGAATTAAATTGATATAAAAGAAATTAACAGAAGAAAATCAAATTTGATTATATATGTACATAAGGAGGTCTCATATATATGAGTTAAGGAAATGACCAAAGAAGGCAATTTTTGTACTTTTTAGAGGACGAAACAATTAATTGATGAGGATTTTACAAGACAAAGAAATTTAGGTTTGTGTGCTTAATTAGTAAGAGATAAGTAGAATTTGGGCTTGGGGTAATAAATTACAAAAAATAACAAGGTTTGTTTATACAGGCTTCTCAGCCCCCAATTCTTTATCTCTGGTGCTACAGATGTTTCTCATTCCTTATGGTACAGGGAAGGTACCTTCCTGGGATATTTATTTTCTGCTTTCAGGGGGACATAGGGGGATCAGAATGTCCTTTTTGTGTTGGCTGCTTTTTGTATAACTTTAATTCAAAATATCAATATGCCTCTTTGTTATATTATGGGGGGCCCACACTAAGCTCCAATAATGCTGTGTTAGCTACTCTAAATACTTCTCAGGAAATTAACTCACTTATTCCCCTCAAAAGCCTCATGAGATAGCTACTATGATTATTCTCAACTTACAAATGAGAACACTGAGTCACAGAAATAACAAGTAACCTGCCTAAGGTGTACAACTAGTCATTGATGAGGCCAGGATTCACAGCCATGAACTTTGGCCTGGAGACTATGCTCTATGCCTCCCAGATGGAAGAACACTGGGCTGGGAGTCAAATCACCTGGATTCAGGCCCAGATCTGCTCTTAACTCTCTATAGGAAGCTATATTTTATTAGTCTGGGCCATAGTTGTCTTCTATTATGCCAATATTGCTTTAGAACTAGGAGCCCTTGAATGTCTTTAACCATTTCTGATAGTTTGTACGTTATTTACCTTAGGAAAATAATGGCATGGGGAAAAATGCCAAGTGCTTTAAAAATACTATTATATTTAAAAGCTACATTTTAAACATCAAAGGATCTAGATTACTTAATTATGAAATTTAAAGCATCATTTATGTGTCACAGATTTTGTGGTCTATGTCACTTAAAACTAGTGCAATATTTTGTGACAATTTTCTTCCTAGTTGCTCTAGATAATGAAGATATAAACAAGTACCAGTTTGAATTAAGGTCTCATTAAGTATTAATTCTGATCCTCCTTTGCCAGCTATGGGACACCCAGCTTTATACAAACATTTCTCATTGTATCAAGAGAGTGGTATCTCAGGAGATCTTACTAACCACGGTTTTCTTCATGATTGTCATGTCATCTGACCTCAAATAGTTTGTACCTTGAACAAAGTGAATATACAGAGGCGCCTCAGGGTTCATTGCCTTCTGGACTCTTACCCTATAAGTGAATTAGCATGTGTCTAATTGGGCTCTTACACATTATACTGTTATCATATATCTGTGTGCCAATTTTCTCTACTAGAATTCAAATTTCACTTAAGCAGGTGTCATGTTACCCTATAAACTTAACATCTCAAACTGATATTCATTTTAAATTTTATATATTCATTTAGGTGTACATATAGGCATGCCTTTTAAGCTGTTTAATCCAGACTTTCCATGTAATACTTGAAATAATGATTTATTTTCAGGTAAGTAAAATATTCTTTCAATTACTTTCTTGGGCCTGATCACAACGTTAAGAGTAACATGACCCATCATTCACCTAGAAATGTCCCTTCTTGTCAAAGGTAGGAGGTTAGATTTGATAATATCTTTGTGGAAGTTGTATATCTATCGCAGTTTTTAAAATTTAATCCAACTGGATAAACCAAATGTCAAGAAAAACATTTTTTTCCCCTAACAACTGATGTATTTTTGTTATGTGATTACAGCCTATGTTGTAGCTAATAATGTTTTCCTTTTGATCTGCTGGAGCCTCAGAGTCAAATATTTGATTCAGCTATGCAATTTTACAAGTTGAATGCAATACATATGGATCATGATAACTTTTTTTTCTGGTTTCCATTGTAGTCTTTTCTTTCTTTCCCTTTAGCTATTTTTATATTCTTATATGTTATGTATTTTTAGAAAAAACTTTATATTTATTTTGGAATTCTGTGGGGTATATGCAAACAGATGACTACAAAATACTCTGGTTCTAAGATTCTTAAAAGAAGCCTACATTTTCCCTCTGTTTAAGTTGAGAGCTGTGAGGTATTAGCACCTGTTTCTGATATATATTTGTCTTAATGGTCTGAACAAGCATAAATTTTAGTTTTTTTTTTTTTTTTTGCCATTACTAATAGTGGGCAAACCCAAGTCTATTTTTGTAGGTACAAATAAAGTGTTCAGATAAGATAATTTTGCATATTTAAATTTTATTCTAATTCTTTTACTTTTCCCCTTATCTACATAAATCAGTCTTTTTATTGTCACAGAAGGGAGATCTCAAACCATTTCATTCATATAGTAGTAATTCAATCTATACTTGTTAATTTTAATGTAATTTAATTAAGAATGTCTTAAATTTGATTGCTTAAAGTAGAAATGGGACTATTTTTTTCCAAGCTTATATATAGAGAGAGAAAGAGGAAACTTCAGGCCCTTAAAAGTATATGAAAGGTGGCTTACCTAGCTAAATATTTTCTTACGAGTAAAAAGTTTGAAGATGTTTTTATGGGTTTTAAGCCATTGGACATGATACATTAGGAAAAATAGTTTATTTAGTGAATGGCCAAATCATGTTCTCTTTCCTAAATTCACTGGTTGTGCATATGTTCCAAAGTGTGATCATATTCTAGTAGCTTTAGACATTTATTTAATACCTGCATGTCTTTCAGATAATTAAGTGTGTAACAATCCAGAATATGATATGGAATATTATCTTTTAAGTCAAGCTTGCATTTTTTTGTAGCAGATTTTATATGTTGTAGAAGAGTGATAATTTTGGGTACTTTCCTATATTATGTTTCAAAAACTGTATTTAGCATCATCTGGTAGAGATCTGTCTGGAATATTGACAATCAATTAAAAAATCTCAGAATTTTTTTTAAACTAAGGACTGCATTGTAAGACACAATTCCAAAGATATTTCAGGCAAATACAAAATACTTTAGTCTGAAAATGTCCTGTAACTTCTCTTTTTAAAAACTTAAGTTTATTTGATAATATTGGTTAATACAATTATATAATTTTCAGGTGTACATAATAATTTGACGTCTTTATATTCTATTGATTATTTACCACTCTAAGTCCAGTTTCCTTCAGCTACCATGTATTTTATTCCCTTTACCCACTTCACCTTCCACCTACTCTCCTATATTTGACCCCCTTTAACTGTCTGTCTACCCTTGTCTCCCCAATTTACTACTCTCTGGTAAGCACTAGTCTATAGCCCATGTCTTTGAGTCTCTGTTTGTTTGTCTTGTTCATTTGGTCCTTTTAGGTTTATATCCCACATATACGTGATATTGCATGATTTTCAATTTTTTTGGGTTAATTTCACTTAGCATGATTATCTCAAGGTCCATCCATGTTGTCGCAAATGGCAGTATTTTATCACTTCTGATGTCTGAGTAATATTCCATTGTATATATGTAGTACCGTTTCTTTAGCCAACCATCTATCGTAGGACATTCTGGTTGCTTCCATGTCCTGGCCACCATGAATATGAACATTGGTGTGCCAATATCTTTTTAGATATGGGATTTCAAGTTTTTGAGGTAAATACCCAATAGAGGGATAGCTGGATCATATGGTTGATCAATTTTTAGACTTTTGAGGAATCTCCATAATATTTTCCATAGTGGCTGTACCAAACTTCAGTCCCACCAGCAGTATACATTGGCTTGTTTTTCTCGGCATCCTCTCCAACATTTGTTATTTCTTGTCCTGTTAATTATAGCTATTCTAACAGGTGTGAGATAGTATCTCTTTGTGGTTTTAATTTGCATTTTTCTAATAGCTAGTGATGCTGAGCATCTTTTCATATATTTGTTGGCCACTTGTATGTCCTCTGGGGAGAAGTGTTCGTTTAGGTCCACTGCCCATTTTTTGATTGGATCATTTTTGTTGTTGTTGTTGTTGTTGTTATTGAGTTGTATGAGTTCTTTGTATATTTTGGATATTAGGCTCTTATTGAATGTATTGCTTTTTAAATAAGTTTTCCCATTCAGATGGTGGTTTCTTTACCTTGTTGATGGCTTCTTTTGCTGAGCAGAAGCTTTTTAGTTTGATGCAGTCCCATTAATTTATTTTAGCTTTAACTTCCCTTGCTTTTGAGGTCAAATTAATAAAATCTTCTTTAAATTGAAGATCCTGAAGTTTAGTTCCTATGTTTTCTTCTATTCATTTTATTGTTTCAGATCTTATATGCGTTTCCTTAATGCATTTTGAGTTAGTTTTGGTGTGTAGTGATAGACAACAATTTAGTTTCATTCTTTTGCAGGTGGCTTTCTGGTTTTCCCAGCACCATTTATTGAAGAGGGTTTCCTTTCTCCACTGTATATTTTTGGCTTTTTTTGTCAAAAATTATTTACCCATGTAAATATGAGTTTACTTCTAGACTCTTGATTCTGTTCCACTATTCCATGTGTCTGTTTTTCTGCCAGTACCATGCTGTTTTGATTACTGTAGCTTTGTAGTATAATTTGAAGTCAGGCAGAGTGATGTCTCCAGCATCATTCTTATTTCTCAGAATGGCTTTGGTAATTCAAGGTTTTTATGCTTTCACACAAATCTGACGATCTTTTGTTTCATTTTTAAAAAATGCTGATGAGATTTTGATGGGGATTGCATTAAATCTATATAATACTTTAAGTAATATGGTCATTTTAACTATGTTGATTCTTCCAATTCAAGAACACGGAATATCTTTACATTTCTTTGTAACTCCTTCAATTTCTTTTAATAGGGTCTTGTAGTTTTCATTATTTAGATCCTTCACTTGTTTTATTGAATTTATTCCTAGGTATTTTATTCTTTGTGTTACAATTGCAAAATGAATTATTTTTTTCCCCACTCCTTTTTCTGATGCTTTATTGATTTTGTACCCAGAGACTTTACTGTATTTGCTTATTGTTTCTAGTAGTGTTCTTGTGGAGTGTGGGTTTTCTATATAGAGAATCATGTCATCTGCAAATAGTGACAATTTGACTTTTTTGTTTCCTATTTAGATGTCTTTTATACCTTTCTCTTGTCTGATTGCACTCACTAGGACCACCAATGTTAAATTAAATAACAGTGGCAATAGTGGACAGCCTTGCCTTGTTTCTGATCTTAGAAGGAATGTTTTCAGATTTTCACCATTAAGTATATTGTTGGCTGAGGGTTTGTCATATATGGCCTTTATTATGTTAAGGTACTTTCCTTCTATACCAATTTTGTTAAGTGTTTTGATCATAAATGGGTGCTGTATCTTGTCGGAGGCTTTTTTCTGCATTTATTAATACGATCATAAGATTTTTATGTTTTAATTTGTTTATGTAGTTTACCACATTAATCAATTTGAGTATGTTGAACCATCCCTGAGTCTCTGGGATAAAGCCCACATCATTGTGGTGTATAATCTTTTAATATGTTGCTGTATTTGATTTGTTAGTATCTTATTCAGGATTTTTGTATCTGTGTTTATGAGACATATTTGTCTATAGTTTGTGTGTGTGTGTGTGTGTGTGTGTGTGTGTGTGTGTGTGTTATTTTTACCAGATTTTTGTATCAGGATAATATTGGCCTCATAAAATATTTTGAGAAATATTACCTCCTCTTCATTTTTTTTTGGAAGAGTTTAAGGAAAATAGGTATTAAATCTTTAAATGTTTGGTAGAATTCACTGGTGAAGCCATCTGGTCCTGGACTTTTAATTTTTGGTAAGTTTTTGATGATTGTTTTAATTTCCATGCTGCTGATTGGTCTATTTAGATTTTCCAGATCATGATTCAGTCTAGGAAGGTTGTATTTTTCTAAGTACTATTCCATTTCTTCTAGATTATTAAATTTGGTGTTATATACTTTTTCATAGCATTATATGATTCTTTGTATTTCAGTCATAATTTCCCCTCTTTCATCCCTGATTTTGTTTATTTGTGTCCTTTCTCTCTTTTTTTAAAGTGAATCTAGCCAGGGGTTTATCAATTTCATCAATCTTCTCAAAGAACCAGCTTTATGTTGCATTTCTTTTTTGTTAGTTTGTTTTCAATTTCATTTAGTTCTCCTCTGGTTTTGATTTTTTTTTCTTTCTGCTGACTTTAGTCTTTGTTCTTTCTTTTCTAGTTTTTTAAGATGAAGAATTAGGTTGTTTATTTAAACTTGTTCTTGTTTTTGGAGATAGGACTGTAATGACATGAACTTCCCTCTTATGATCACTTTTGCCATGTCCCAAAAGTTTTGATAGGTTGTACTATCATTATCATTCATTTCTATGTGTCTCTTGATCTCTCTTTTTATTTCTTTTCAGACCCAGTTATTCTTCAGTAGCATGTTGTTTAATCTCCATGTATTTGTGCTACTTTCTGATTTTTTTCTGCAGTTGATCAGAGAATATGGTTGGTATGATTTCAACCTTCTTATATTTGTTGAGGCTATCTCTGTGTCCCAGTATGTGGTTGATTCTTGAGAATGTTCCATGAGCACTAGAGAAGAATGTATAAGCAACTGTTTTGGGATGAAAGGCTCTGTAAATGTCAATTATGTCCAGTTTGTCTAATGTATCATTTAAAGATGTTATTTCCTTATTGATTTTCTTTTTGGAAGATCTGTCCATATTCAACAGTGGGGTTACTGGGTTCTCTACTATGATAGTGTTTTGGTCTGTTTATCTCTTTAGTTCTGTTAGTAATTGCTTTACATATTTCAGAGCTCCCTGATTGTGAGCATAATGTTATGTATTCTTGGTGCATGATTCCCTTTATCAAATATTTTGAGTAATTCTTTATTTCTTTTGAAGTCTATTTCATTTGATATTAGTACCACTACTCCTGCTTTTCTCTGAATGCCATTTGCTTGAAATATCATTTTCCACCCATTCACTTTGAGTCTATATTTGCCTTTGGAGATGAGATATGTCTCCTGGAGGTAGCATATGGTTGGATTTTATTTTTTGATCCATTCTGAAACTCTGTGCCTTTTTACTGGTGAGTTTGTCCATTTACATTTAGGGTGATTATTGAAAAAAGAGGCCATTGTATGTTTTGCTTTCTACTAATTTGGTGTTTCCATTGTTTTCTTGTCCTTGTGTTTCTTTTTTCTTTATTTTGGTTGACTTTTGTAGGTTTTCCTCTTATTCTTCTTGTTTTATAGTATATACTTTGGTTCTGAATCTTTGCTTTGTAGTTACCATTAAAATATGTAAAGAATAGTTATATATATAGTCATCCATTTTCTTCTGCGTGTACCTTATCCCTATTCTCCTTTGCAAATTTGGATCTTTGAATCTACCCTTTTCAGTCATTGTTATCTCAATTTGTCCCTATGTATGCTGAACTTTATTTACTATATTGTTATAACAATTTCCCTATTATTTAAGCTCACAGTTCCTTGTTCTAAGTAAGGGTTGCACTCCTCTGCTTCTATTGGCCTGATAATCTCTTTACTCCCAATTATGTTTTTTTTTTTGTCATTTTGTTTCAGTATTTCCTGTAGTGCAGACCTCATAGTGGAGAATTCCTTCATTTTTTTTTTATGTCTGGAAAAGTCTTTATTTCTCATTCATATCTAAAGGAAAGGTTAGCTGGATACATTATTCAAGGTTGGTAGTTCCTTTTATTTAATAGTTGAAATATTGATTTTATTTCTTTCTGGATGTAAAGTTTATGCTGAGAGATTTGAGGATAAGTTAATGGGTTTACCTTTATAAGTTGCCGTTTTTTTTCCTTCCCATTGTATAATTTTAATACAATCTGTTTTGGTGAAGGCATTTATGGGTTGAGATTACTCAGTGTTCTGTTGACTTCTTGAATTCCAAGCTCCAGCTCATTCCTTAGATTTGGGAAATTTTCATCAACTATTTGCCTGAAAATGCTTTCTAATTCCTGCTCCTCGTCCTCGCCTTCAATAATGCTCATTATTCTTATGTTTCCTCTCCTGATGGTATTAGCTAGTTCTTGTATTTCTCTTTTATTATTTTTTATTCTTAGGTTACTGCCTTCTTCCTTCAGATTTATTTCTAGATTTCTGTCTTCGATATCACTGATCCTTTTCTCCATTTGGTTGACTCTATTTCCCAAGCTTGCTATTTCATTTTTCAATTTTTTTCAAGATGTTTTTTATCTTCAGAAGTTCTATGTGGTTCTTTCTGAGGGTTTCACATAGGTGTTTTTTCTATTCCTGAAATTATTGATATTACTTGTTTTAGTATTCACTGAGTTTTTTCAGAAGTACCATTCTGAATTCTCTGTCATTAAAGTGGTGTATTTTTATGTCTGTAAGCTTATTTTCTGGAGATTTTTCTCTTTCTCTCTGGGATGCCTTGCCACCTTGGTTGTTCATGGTGTTTAATGGACTATTTCTTCACTTAGGCCTTAATGGAAATGTGTTCTGCTTTTTTTTTTTTCCCCCCAGAGGAAGATTTATTATATAATGGTCCTTAGCCTGTTGCAAGAAAGGTGTTTTTCTTTTGGTTTCCAGTAGGTGGTGTCTAAGCCTCTTGGATCTCTGCTTTATATAAAGTCTTAATAATATCTTTTTTCCCCCTTATTGATGTTTAATCACGCTCACTACCCTCAATCTCAGTTCCTGTCAGTGTTAGTGAAAGTTTTGGTAGCGTTTGATCAGATGCCCTTCAGCCGCTGTAGTGTTCAGTCTCAGAGGTTATGGAGGTAGGGACTCTCTGGGATGGGGGGTAGGGGAGCTGCAGCTCAGCCTTGGTTTTGCAACCACAACTGGTAAAAATCAATTGCTGTTGCTCTGTTGTCTCTGCTTTTATCTCGTCTGGGTTTTTCTGCCTTTGCCCTAATGACTTGGTGCTGCTGCAGGTCATGGGAAACTCACAGCTTTCCCAAGTAGGGCTGTTCTGGGACTTCTTTCCCCTCCTTCTCTTCCTACAGGGAGCTCCAGGCACAAGAGGCAGCTTCTTTGTTTCTCCCAGTCCAGAGTCTGACACCTGGGGTTCTGACCTGTGGTAACTCTTATGCACAGATCCCATGCTCAGATGTGCTAGTGTGCAGTTTGGGTGTTTTCATTGAGTTTTAGATGTTCAGCTTGTTGTTGTTTCAAAGGGCATCTGGGCATCTCTCTCACTCCACCATGTTTAATCCCCTTTTAACTTTTTTTCAATATGGATTGTGTGTTAGTTTTTCTTTTTAATTTTAAAAATATTTGACTAAATATTTTATTTGTATAATTAAATTTATTAGAATTGAATCATTAATCTCTGATGTTGAACTGTGTGGAAAAGAATGTTCTTTTATTTGTCTTGAATTTACCTTTATCCACTTTAGGAAATGTCTTCTAGTTGTTAGGTGTCACATTTTGTCACAAAACAAAAGAATGTCTTAAGGATACAGTACCTAATAGAGAAAATGAAGGTCAGGGAGGGTAACATGGATAAACCTGTAGGGCACTGTACTAGGAGAAATAAGACAGAGAAAGAAAAGTAAATACTGTATGATCTCACTTATAGGCAATAAAAAAAAGTCAGCAAAAACTATTGAGCATAGGTCAAATACCAGTAATTATTCATGTATGCTGTGTTACTTTATATAAGTCACCCATTTTGAGCTAAAGTTTCTCATCAATAACCTAGTAATCAAATATAACTAACTAGAATAAATGAACAAATACATGGCATTAAATGGCATTAAATACATAGTAGCTTCACTCTTTCAAATACGACTCAAAGCTTACTGACTCGCAAGGTGGAGAGAAAATATCACTAATATTGTCGTTATCATCATCATCATCATCATCATTATCGTCATCATTCTCATTATTATTATCAGAAAGAGGAAAATATCAATACTATGGAATTTTAAAAAGTCCTAGTACTGAATTATAAAAGAAAATTGATTTCACATGGGGTATTATATAGGGAATATCAAATAATGTAGTCTACTTTTACTGTAATTAGAAATTTTAAATAGTAATAAACACTATTGAAAAACATATCAAAAGTGCCTTATTAAATATCCATACTTTTGTTTATATGGCAAGACTACAAATTTACAGAAAACTCATTTTAAAAAATCAACAGTCTTTGAGAAAAACAGACACACGCTAAAAACTATTTGATGTAAAAATATTCTGACATTACAAAACTATAAGAATTATTTTATTTTAAAATGCAGAACTGTAGCTGAGACAAAAAGTGTTCAAAAGATCATTAAATAAATAAAAGTATATTTTAAGCCAAAAGCAATAATTGACACAGTGGCTTTCTGTTCTGCTCAGCAATGAAACAGTTGTATAGGACATCTTTTAAACATCTGCTACTATAAACTACATGGAAGCTGCCAGTGTATTAGTACCTTCTCAAGAAGTCTATGCAGAAGATAAGTACAGGTACATGGATCTCTAATGAATGTTTCCCACCAGCTCTTCAGTACTGAAACTGGTCCCATCATAAATAGAGCTACATTTGTATTGAACTGAACTAGAAGTTCACTCCAGTCAAGAACACTGGGGCCAAGAACTTACTCAAATGTAAAATGTATTACATGTGTTACAGGTAAGAACTATAATCCCTTCTTCTACATTGTTAGAGTGCTGCCTTAGACATCTCTGCATACCCCAATTTTATCACCAAATTGTTGAATGAACTTCTGGATTACAGAACACAGGTATTCAAAAACCTGTTTTTTTTTTTTTGCATGTGCTGCTGACTTTCTCTGAAGTTTATAATTTTTCAATCTCCTCTTCATGGCAACCAATGAACTACAGTGTTAAAACACCATACCTTATTATTTATCTCAATGGTTGAGTTCTCTTCAAGACATATATGCTCCCTTTCAAAACATGGCAGCCTGATCCCCCTTGGTACAAATTTCCACCATGAAAACTGCCAGTTTTCACAAATCACCATCACATTTTACATGTTGGAGGAGTTTAAGTTTGCTTCACACACTACAGATGTCAAGTTGCCTCTTAGAACAATACTACCGATGATGCAAATTATGAATTGATCACCTGGCATAGAAGATACTTTTGGAGCCACATGATAAAACAGAAGCATGAAGACTAGACTTGGTTCAATGGAAAGCCATTGTTGCCTCAAATATTATTTGTCAGAGTGATCTAACTTACTGTTTGAATATATTTGGATCACAGCTTTTAGGCTCCACCAGTGTGTAAGCGTCTCATCAGAAACATCTTTGGGAGACAGTTTCAATTTCATATGCTTTCCAAAACATTTTCACTGTTCCTTTATGGAACAGTGCTGCTGAGGACACAGATTACAAGCATATCCTCACCATAAAGATTTTCCATCACATTCGCTTGTGACATACATGCAAGACACAGTGGCTTTCTGTTTTGCCTGGCAAAGAAACAATGTATGGGACATCTGTTAAAAACTACTACTATAAACTACAAGGAAGTTACCACTGTATTAGTACCTGCTCATGCAGTCTATGAAGATGGTTAGTTCGAGATCATGGATATCTAAAAGTGTTTCCCACCAGCTCTTCAGTACTGAAAACTGGTTGCATTATAAACAGAGCCACA
Source organism: Macroglossus sobrinus (assembly GCA_004027375.1). Taxonomy (NCBI): domain Eukaryota; kingdom Metazoa; phylum Chordata; class Mammalia; order Chiroptera; family Pteropodidae; genus Macroglossus; species Macroglossus sobrinus. The sequence continues at coordinate 224,830 of PVKZ01001410.1, read as the reverse complement.
TTCATATCAGACTGAGTTAGAACTTCATTCTGGTAAAGAACACTGAGGTAAAAAAGTAGCACAAATCAAAAATGTATTACATGCTTTAGTAAAAACTGTAATTCCTTCCTCTACAGTGTTAAAATGCCAATTTAGACTTCACAGCATACACCAGTTCTAGCACTGAATCATTGAATGGACTTCTGGATAACAGAATAAAGGTATTCAAAAACCCATTTCCTTTGCATGTGCTGTGAGCTCTCTCTAAAATTCATAGTTTTTCAACCTCCACTTCATGGCAACTAATAACCCACAGTACTGAAACACCATTCCAAATTGTTTATTGCAATGGTTCGAGTTCTCTTCAGCATATACAAACCATGGCAGCCTGCATGCACTTCGTATGAAATTCTACCATGAAAACTTAAGTTTTCCCTAATCATGTTAGCACTTTGTAGATGTTGGAAGAGTCCAGGTTGCTCCATACACTGCACATATCAATTTGCCTCTTAGAACAATACTGCAGCCAATTCAGAGTATCTATTTATTACTTGGCATGTAGGATGATTTTAGAGCATCACTACAAAAGATAAATTTTAGTATAGAAGTGAATCAATTCAAAGCCACTGCTGCAAGTATTTTTCATTAAAGTTATCTAACTTCCTTATTAGGCATATTTGGGTCACAACTTAGTCTCCACCAGTAGGTAAGGGCCTTCAAAAATTCATTTTATATTCAGTATCTAATTTATCAACCAATAAATAGGGTTAGGGTTAGGATTAGGGCTAGGGTTAGGGTTAGAGTTAGAGTTAGGGTTAGGTTTAGGATTGGGTTGGGATTAGGTCTAGGATTTGGGTTAGGGTTAAAGTTAGGGTTAGTGATAGGGACAGGGTTAGAGTTAAGATTAGAGTTAGGGTTAGGGATAGGGTCGTTATTTGCCAAATGTTTGTATTATCCTTCATTTACAATGTTATTTTAGAAAATTGAGTTAGGACTAAAGTTAGGGTTATGGTTAGTGTTGTGTTTAGGGTTAGGGTTACAGTTAGGATTAGGGTTACAGTTAGGGTTAGGGTTAGGAATAGGTTTGGGTTAGAGTTAGTGTTAGAGTTAGGGGTTACTATCCAGTGTGGTTTAGGGTTAGCATTATGATTTGGGTTAGTGTTAGGGTAAAAGTTAGAGATAGGAACAGAGTTACAGTTAGGGTTAGGTTTAGGGTTATTATTTAACAAATTTTCATATTATTGTTCATTTACAGTGTTATTTTATATTTATTCTTTTGAAAATTAAAAATTTTATGACCTATCTTAACATTGTTGCATAAAGAATATAGGCTCATTATGCTGTTTTAATGAAATTTAAATTCATAGGACAGTCTTTTCTAATTTATTTTATATTCAATATTGAATCTATCTACCCATAAATAGGGTTAGGGTTAGTTTTAGTGTTTGGTTAAAGTTAGGGTGAGGGTTATATTTAGGGTAGGTTTAGGCTTAGCTTTACTGTTAAGGTTAGGGTTAGAGTTGGGTTAGGATTATGGGTTAGATTTAAGGTTAGGTTTTGGTTAGGTTTAGGGTTAGGGTTAGGGTTAAGATTAGGGTTAAGGATGGGTTATGTTTAGGGTTAGGGTTAGGGTTTGGGTTAAGTTTGGGATAGGTTTAGGTTAGTGTTAAGAACACGGGATTAGGGTTAAAAGTAGGATTAGGGTTAGGGTAATGTTAATGTTCACTTTAGGGTTGGTGTAGTGTTAGTGTTAGGATTATGGTTGGGGTTATTGTTAAGGAATTTGTTATGGTTAAGATTAGGGTTATGAGTTAGGGGTAAGATTAGTGTTAGGGTTAGGCTTATGGACAAGGTTAGGGTAAGGTTTAGGGTTAGGGTTATTGTTAGGTTTAGGTTTAAGGTTAGGGTTGGGTTATAGTCAGGTATAGGGATAGTGTTAGATTTAGAGTAAGGTTTAGTTTTAGCATTAGGTTTAGGGTAGTGATTTGCCAAGTTTTCATATTATTCTTCATTTACAATGATATTTTCTATTTTTTCTATTTAAAATTATATCATGACCTATGTAACATCATTGCATAAAGATATAGGCTCACTCTGCTGTTTTGATAAAATTCAAATCATAGGGCATTCAAAAAATTATTTTATAACCAGATTCTAATTATTCTACCAAATATAGAATTAGGGTTAGGTTTGAGTTAGGGTCAGGTTAGGATTAGTGTTAGGTTTAGGGTAAGGTTAACCATTATGTTAGGGTTAGTGTTAGGGTTAGTGTGAGGGTTAGGGTTTGGGGTAGGGTGTGTGTTAGGGTTAGTGTTAGGTTTAATGTTAGGATTATGTTTAGGATTAGGGTTATGGTTATGAGCTAGGGTTAAGTTAGGTTTACTGTTATGGTTAAGAACAGAATTAGGGTTAGCATTAGTCTTAGAATTAGGGTTCTTATTAGCCAATTTTTAATGTTATTCTTCATTTAAAATGTTACTTTGAATTTTTACTATTTAAAATTAAAATTGTTATGTCCTATGTAAACATTATTGTATAAAGATATAGGCTAATTCTGCTGTTTTTATTAAATGTGAATTCATAGGACATTCTTCAAAAAAATTATTTTATAACCAGTATCTAATTTATATACCCTAAAATAGAATTAGGGTTAAGATTAAGGTTATATACATGTTAGGGTTGGGATTAGGGTTAGGTTTAGAATTATTATTTGTCAAATTTTTATATTATTCTTCATTTAAATTGTTATTTTTATTTTTTCTTTTAAAATTGTTTTTTATAACCTATTTAAACATTGTTGCATAAATAATTTAGGCCCATCTGCAGTTTTGATGAAATTCAAAATCATAGAACAAATTTCAAAAATTTATTTTATATTCAGTATCTAATTTATCATCCCATAAATAGTGTTATACAGAGTTAAGGTTAGAGTTAGGGTACTTTTTGGGTTAAAATTAGGGTTAGAGTTAGTTTTAGGTTTATGGTTAGAATTAGTTTTATGGTTAGTGTTGGTTTTATGGTTCAGGTTTAGGGTTAGGTTTAGGGTTAGTGTTAGGGTTAGGGTTACATTTGGGTTAGGGTTTGTTTTAGGTGTGCTGTTAGTTTTGGGGTTAGGGTTTGGGTTAGGGTTGTTATTTGCCAAATTTTCATATTATTCTTATGTTACATTATTATATTCTATTTTTTCTATTTAAAATTAAAATTTTTATGGCCTATCTAAGTATAGTTGAATAAAAAATATAGGCTCATTCTGCTGTTTTGATTAAATTCAAATCCATAGGGCAGTCTTCAAACATTTTTATTATATTCGATATCTTATTTATCTACCTATAAATATGATTAGGATTTGGGTTAGGGTTAACGTAAGGGTTAGGGTTAGCCTAAGGGCTAGAGTTAGTGTTAGGGTTAAGGTTAGGGTTAGCATTAGTGTTAGGATTAGGGTTAGGTTTAGAGTTAGGGTTGGTATTAGGGTTAAGATTAGGGCAAGAGTTTGGTTAGTGTGAGGGTTAGGATTAAAGATAAGGTTAGGGTTAGGATTAGAGTTAGGGAATGGGTTAGGTTTAGGGTTGGATTAGTGGTAGGATAAGGGTTCGGGTTAGAATTGTATTTGTCAAATTTCACATTGTTTTTCAGTTACAATGTTTTATTGTATTTTTTTCTATTCAAAATTATAATTTTTGTGACCTATCTAAACATTGTTGCATAAAGATACAGGCTCATCCTGATGTTTTGATGAGATTCAAATTCATAGGGCAGCCGTCAAAAATTTATTTTATATTCAGTATCTAATTTATCTACCCATAAATAGGGTTACAGTTAAGATTACAGTTAGGTTTAATTTTAGGATTCACATTCGTTTAGGGTTATGGTTAGAGTTAGGTTTAGTGTTAGAGACTGGGTTAGTTTTAGAATTAGGGTTAGGGATAGGGTTAGGGTTAGGGTTAGGGTTAGGTTTAGAAATAGATTAGTGTTACAGTTAGGGTTAGGGTTTGAGTTAGGGTTGTTATTTGAAAATGTTTTATATTATCTTCATTTACAATATTATATTTTATTTTTTCTATTTAAAATTAAAATGTTTATGGACTATCTAAACATTGTTACATAAAGTATATAGGTTCACTCTGCTGTTTTGATGAAATTCTAATTCATAGGGCAGTCTTCAAAATTTTTATTTTATATTCAGTATCTAATTTGACTACACATAAATAGGGTTAGGTTTATTGTTAGAGTCAGTGTTAGAGTTAAGATTTGGGTTAGCGTTGGGTTAAGGTTATTGTTAAGGTTAGGGTTAGAATTAGATTTAGAGTTAGTGTTAGGGATAGGGTTAGGATTAGAGATAGAGTTAAGATTAGGGTTAGGGTAAGGTTATGTTTATGTATATGATTATGGTTAGTGCATGGTTAAGGTTATGATTAGTGTTGGGTTAGGGATAGTGTTTGGATTAAGGTTAGCATTGTTATTTTTTGAATTTTAAATTATTCTTCACTTACAGTGTTATTTTTTATTTATTCTTCATAAAATTAAAATTTTTATGGCATATCCTAACATTATTGCATAAAAATATAGGCTCATTCTGCTGTTTTGATGAAATTTTAATTCATAGGGCAAACTTCAAAAATTTGTTTTATATTCAGTATCTAATTTATCTACTCATAAGTAGGGTTAGGTTTAGGACTAAGGTTAGGGTTAGTGTCAGGGCTAGTTACAAGGTCAGGTTTAGTGTTAGATTTAGGGTTATGGTTAGGATTAACATTAAAATTATGTTTAGGGTTAGTCTCAGGATTAGGGTAAAGGTTAATGTTAAGGTTATAATAAAGTTTTGGTTTACGATTAGTGTTAGGGTTAGGGTTAGTGTTCAGTTAGGGTTAGGGTAAAATTTAAGATAGGGATAGGGTTAGGGTTAGGATTATGTTTAGGGTTAGGGTTATTGTTAGGGTTAGGTTTAGGGTTAGTGTTAAAGTTAGGGTTAGGGTTAGAGATAATGTTATGATTAGGGTTGGGCTATGTTTAGAGTTATAATTAGGGTTAGGTTTAGGTTTAGGGTTAGGGTTAGGTTTAGGTATAGAGACAGGTTTAAGTTTCAGGTAAGGGTTAGTGTTAGAGTTCAGTTTAGACCTGTTATTTGCCAAATTTTTATATTATTTTTTATTTTCTATGTTATTTTGTATTGTTTGTATTTAAAATTAAAATTTTTATGATGTATTTAAACATTATTGCCTAAACAATATAGGGTCATTCTGCTGTTTTGATGAAATTGAAAATGATAAGGCTGTCTTCAAAAATTTATTTTATGTTTAGTATCTAATTTTCTACCCATTATTAGGGTTTGGTTATGGTTATGGTTATGGTTATGGATAGGGTTTGGGTTAGAATTGGGTTAGAGTAAAGGTTAGGGTTTAGGTTAGGGTTTAGAATTAGGGTTAGGTTTCAACTTACTATTAGAGTTAGGATTGAGGTTATGTTTAGTGTTAGGGTTAGGGATAGGGGACAAGGTTAAGGTTAGGGTAGGGGTTAGGTTTTGATTAGGAAAAGGGTTGTTAATTACCAAATTTTATATTATTTATCACTTACAATGTTATTTTGTATTTTTTTACTCAAAATAAAATATTTATGACCCATCTAATTATGTTGCATAAAGAATATAGGCTCATACTGCTGCTTTTATGAAATTATTATTTATAAGACTGTCTTCAGAAATTTATTTTATATTCAGTTAAATTTATCTACCCATGTAGGGTTTGAGTTAAAGGTTAGGGTTATAGTTAGGATTAGTTTTAGGATTTAGGTTAAGGCTAGAATTCGATTTAAATTTAGAATTTAGGTTAGGGTAAGTATTTTCAAAATTTTCATATTATTCTTCATTTACAAGTTATTTTTTATTTTTTCTATTTAAAATTAAAATTTCTATGATCTGTCTAAACAATGTTTCATAAAGAATATAGACTCATTCTGCTGTTTTGATGAAATTCAAATCCATAGGGCAGTCTTCAAAAGTTTATTTTATATTCCATATCTAATTTATTTACTCATAAATAGGGTTAGCGTTAAGGTTAGGGTTACTGATAGGGTTAGGGTAAGGAGTAGGGAAAGGACTAGGCTTATGCTTATGGTTATAGTTATGGTTAGGGTTTTATTTTCCAAATTTTTATTTTATATTCAGTACCTAAATTATCTACCCATAAATAGGTTTAGGGTTAGGGTTAGGGTATGGTTAGGTTTAAGGTTTGTGTTAAGGTTGGGTTAGGGTTATGGTTAAGATTAGGGACAAAATTAGTGTTAAGGTTAGGATTAGGCTTCGTTTAGGGTTAATGTAAGGGTTAAGGGTTAGGGTTAGCTTTAGGACTACTGTTATAGTTAGATTTATGGTTAGGGTTAGGTTTAGAGTTAAGGTTAGGGTTAGGGTTAGGATTTGTGTTGGTGTCTAGGGTTAGCATTAGGGTTAGGGTTAGAATTGGTGTTAGGGATAGGGTTATTTTAGGATTAAAGTTAGGATTAGGAATAAGATTGGGATAGGGTTAGGGTAAGGGTTAAGTTTAGTTTTAGACTTGTTATTTGCCAAATTTTCATATTATTCTTCATTTACAGTGTTTTTGTTTTATTTTTTTCTATTTAAAATTAAAATATTTGACCTATCTAATCATTGTTGCATAAAAAATATGTCCTCATGCTGTTTTGATGAAATTCAAATTTATACAGTGATCTTTAAAATTTTGTTTTATATTCAGTATCTAATTTATCTACCCATACAGGGTTAGTGTTAGGGTTAGTTTTAGGGTTAAGTTTAGCTTTAGAGTTGGTTTAGGGTTAGGGTTCTGGTTAGAGATAGGGTCATGTGACATTAGGTGAGAGTGTGGTGCTTACTTTGGAGTTACCCTTCTACATTACTTGGTAAAATTCACATAAACAATGAGAAAAGGAGAGTTAGTGTGTAAGAGAGAGTGCACGAGACAGCAACTCACTGCTCTTTCATCAAAAGGTCAGGTCTGCATGACTAGACTTGCTTAAGGACAGTGGTGTAGGCTACCAGATAATGGTCGTTAGGTAAGTGGCCTGAGGTTTTGACTCTGGTCAGCTAATCTGCTGGAAGGCAATATTAGAGGCTCTGGTCAGCTAACCTGCTGTAAGGCAATATTAGCAGCTTAGCACATTAACTGTGTTGAAATTTGGAATCAGAGTCTGCTTGAGGAAGGTACTTTAGAGTGATGAAAACAGCAGCGGTCATGTTGCTGTATTGTAACAAAAATACTGAGTCATTGTGAACATAACTCCTAACAGCTTCAGGTGCAAGGTCCCACACTATTCTTGGATGTAAACTTCAGGCCACTACTATCGTGAGGGAATTTACATAATAGCTAATGGATCAATGCTGGAATAGTGAAAATGTACAGTTTATGAGATGTGTTTTTAGATCTCTTGACTGAGGATAGAGGAAGAGGAATAAGGTGGAAGTCACCTGAAAATCACTTAGAAGTCATTAGGGAATTATGCAGTGGTCATGTGAACATTTTGTGGGTTTCACACGGCAATCTTGTAACATCTTGCAGGAATAGTTTGTCTAACAGGTGACTAGCCTTCTTTTTGTGGGCATAGATTTTCACTCTACTTCTTAAAATGAACCAACTTGAGTGCATGAAATGTTTTCCATTGGAGTAAACCTTGCAAATGAGACTGGCATGGTGTCATGTTTTCAGACATTCACTCTCCTTCCCCTGATCCAGGCAGGGGACTGGGTCATGGGTCAAGGACTTCTATTGACTTTTTATTTCTACCAAGACAGTCTTGTTACCATGTGCCAAGTCCTCTACCTAAGGTCTCGTATTGTAAATTTAGGCTTGATCCTGTGGGCCAAGGTCTCCACTACACTTCCTGGAAATTAGGAACATTTTTTGCAGTTCTTCCAAGCTCCACAATTGGGTTCATAAAGAAGAGTCCAAGTTTGTGCTGTTTCTAAAATTCCATACTACCTTCTATTATGAGAGCAAAGCCTTGGGGCTTTAGGTTATGGTCACCTTTCGATAACTGGCAAAAGGGAAAATTGGTGACATACAACCAGGTTGTACTGAATTGAGTGTTAGGGTGATGTAAGTTTGGTGCCATCAGGTGAAATTTCTATTACAAATGTTTTATAGGGAGGATAGTCTTGATGCCATGAACCAAGTCCTACTCCTAGGAGATAACATCTTGATTCTGTAGGCTAAGTCCTCATCAAGATTTTCCAGTAGCAGGAGCTGGGCTGAGTGTTGTAGGGCTAGGTGTTCAGTCTGAAATTGTTACCAATTGGATGGTCATAGTCTTGTGCCAACTAGTTCCTTTTAGGGGATCCAGGCCTGATGCTGATTTCAAGAGTCTCCATTCTAGTTTCTCTTCCATTAAGAAGGCTTGTTGCTGTGTACCTAGGACTCCAGGCCACATTCGTTCAGACAGGACAGTCTTAGAACTGTGGGCCCAGACAATCTCTTCAGTCTCTGTTAGGGAAAAATAGAAGAAATGCTTTGGAACAATTACTCAGCTCTACTTCCTGGAAATAGGGGAAGGGATAGAACTGCAAACCAAGGTCAGCACTCTGGTTCCTGATTAGAAATCCAGGCAGTAGACAAGATCTTAAGTCTCAAGTTAAGATTCTTTTGTTTGAGGACTTACCTGGGTAAGTTCTCTCTACTCATTTTCAGACAGGACAGGTTTATTGCCATTGTTCTCAGTCACCTTTGTAGTTATTGTTAGGAAAAGACAGTCTTTGTGGTTTGGGCTCAGATCACCACTCCACAACCTTTCAAGTAAAGACAGTGTTGCTGGTGAGAAATGAAGCCTTCATATTTCCTTTTGTTTGGAAGATCATGAGTTTGGAGAAGACAGTTTTGTTTGTGGGCCTTGTGTTCCACATAAGTTTCTGTTCACAGGGGCTACCATAGGTGTAATGAGTGTAGTTGTTTCATCTAGTCTGTTATCAATTAGATGGTCTTGACCTTGGGAGTCTGGGCCTGCCCATAGTTCCTTTGAGGAGAGTCTTGGCTTGGTGTCACAGGCCTAAGTCTCCATTCTAGTTTCCCTTATAGAAAGACAGACTTGTTTCTGTGGACCTATGAAACCACAAGACATTCAGGGAGGACAGACTTAGAAACATGGGCCTAGGCCACCATTTCGGTCTCTATTAGGAAAAGACAGAAGAGATGCTGTGGGATGAGGTCTCAGCTCTAACTCCTGGAAAGAAGAAGGGATTGGAACTATAAGCCAAAGTCAGCCCTCTTGCTCCTAAGAGAAATTCCAGACATGGAGTCAAGGTTCCAGTTCTCCAAGAAAGATATTTTTACCCGAGGAAAGATTGGCCTTGCCATTTAAGGTCACTAATCTACTAAATTTCAATGAGGACAGACTTAGTAGCTTTAGAAAAGGGCTCTGCTGTATTATTGGTAGGAAGACAATGGCTTTGTGCCATGATCCCTATTCTCCTCCAGTCTACATCAATTGAAGGAAGGACAGTACTGTTATCATGAACAGAGGTCTCCTTTCTTTTCTGTAAAAATAGACAACTTTAGTCTGTGGACCATACCATGCTCATTACTTTTCGTAGCAGGGTCTATGTTGTTGGTAGTGTGAGCAGGTGTTTTGCCTAGTTTGTTCAAAATTAGTCAGTGTTAACACTAGGACCATACCCCTGAGAAAGTCATGACAGGATCACGTGACTGTACCATGGAACTCATGTGCCCATCAAGAGACTGGCTTGTATAAAACACAAGGAGATCAAGTGACAGATGGGGATAATGTAGTGCTTCGTTTGAAATGGCGAGTGCATACCACTTGACAAAATTCACATAGACACTGAGGAAACATTAGGCACTGTGTAACAGATGGGTCTGAGACAGTCTCATAATTGACGTCCAGTCAAATGTATCCACATTACAAAACGTACTTGAGGTCAACAATATATGCGGCCAGACAGCTTTAGATGAGACTCCCACAATTCTTGGATGGGGACTTAAGGCCACTACTGTCGAGAAGGAATTGCTTAAGGGCTGATGCATTAATGCTAAAATGTGCACTTTATGAGACGTGTTTTGAAAATGCTTTTTTGAGGAGAGGGGAAAGAAATGAGGTGGAAGTCACCTGAAAATCATGTAGAGGTTAATAGGGAATTATGTGGTGGTAATGTGAACAACTTGCAGGACTCACATGTGGATTTTGGAAGATCCCATGGGAATCATTTATCTGGTAACTAGGCTTCTTACTGTGGGTGTAGATTTTCACTCTACTTAGAATAAACCAGGCTTGAGTGTGTGTGAAACAATTTCCACCTGAGTTTATCTTGAAAATGAGACTGGTATAATGTGTTTTCAGACATCCACTCTACTTTCCCCAGTCCAGGCAGAGGACTGGATCATGGGCCATGTACTTCTATTGACTTTTTATTTCTATCAAATGGCCTTGTTACCATGTGCCAAGTCCTCTACTAAGATTCTGTTATGAAAACTTAGGCTAGATTTTGTAGGCCAAGGTATCCACTCTACCTCCTGAAATTAGGAACAATGCTTGGCTGTTTTTCCAAGTCACCAATTGAATTCCTGAAAAAAGAGTCTAGGCTTTATTACAAGTTACTATGTGCTTACAATACCTTCTCTTATCAGGAAAAAGGCTTGGTGCTGTAGGTTATGGTTACATTACAATAATTGGCAAAAGGGAAAATTGATGACTTGCTACCATGGTTGTGCTGAATGGAGTGTTAGTATGACACAAGGTTGGTGCCATCGACTCAAATTTCTTTCATAAATGCTTTAACAAGAGGACAGTCTTGGTGCTATGAATCAAGTCCTCCATTCTTCCTCCTACTAAGAAAAGACATCTTGGTTCTGTGGGCCAAAGACTCCCCAAGGGTTTCTGGAAGCAGGGTCCAGGCTGGGTCTTGTGGGGCTAGTTCTACAGTCTGGACTTTGCTACCAATTGGATGAACATGACCTGCTGGGCTTGGGGCTGCCAACTAGTTACTTTTAGAAGGTCCAGGTTTGGTGCCAATTTCCAGTCTCCATTCTAGTATGTCTTCCATAAAAAGATTTGTTGCTGTGTGCCTAGGTCTCTATGCGACATTTGTTCAGAGAGTACAAGCTTAGCACTATGAGCCCAGGCCACCCCTTCAGTTCCTGTTAGGGAAAGACAGAAGAAACACCGTGCATCAGTTTCTCAGCTCTACTTCCTAGAAACAGGGGAAGAGATGGAACTGCAAACCAACATCAACACTCTGGTTCCTGTTTAGAAATCCAGATAAGGTACAAGGTCCTACATCTCGAGTTAACATTCTCTTAACTGAGGACAGGTTTGACCTGTGTGTAAGGTCTCCTCTCTACTAGTTTTCATAGAAAACAGGTTTTTTTTTGCCATGGTTCCTATCACCCTTGTATTTATTGTTGGAAAAGACCTGCTATATGCCTTGGGCATGAGTCACCACTCCACATCCTTTCAATAAAAGCCATGTTGGTGGTACAAACATATAGAGAAGACAGCTTTGTTTGTGGTCCATATGCTCCACATGAGTTTCTGTTCACTGGGGCGACCTTTGGTGTAGTGTGAGTAGTTGTTTTGTCTAGTCTTTTATCAATTGGATGGACTTGACCTTGGAAGCCAGGGCCTACCCCCTAGTTCCTGTGAGGTGAGTCTAGGCTTGGTATCACAGGCCTACGTCTCCCTTCTAGTTTCACTGTCATAAAGACAGGCTTGATACTGTGGGCCCAGGATACCAAAAGACATTCGTTCAAGGAGGACAGACTTGGAACCATGGACCTAGACCACCCCATTGGTCTTCATTAGGAAAAGTCAGAAGAAATTCTGTGGAATAAAATATCAGCTCTACCTTTTAAAAAAGGTGATGGGATAAGAATTGCAATCCAAAGTCATTCCTATCACTCCTAAGAGAAATTCCAGACATGGAGCCAAGGTTCTATTTCTCCAAGAAATATATTCTTACCAGAGGAAAGACTGGCCATGCTGTTTAAGGTCATTAATCTACTAGATTTCAATAAGAACAGCCTTGGTGGCTTTAGAACAGGGCTCAGTTGTGTTACTGGTAGGAAGAGAATGGCTTTGTGTCATGGGTCAGGTTTTTTTGTCTACATCAGCTGAAGCAAGGACAGTACTGTTACCATGATTGGGGGTCTCCTTACTTTTCTGTATCAATAGACATCTTTGATCTGTGCGCCATGCACTACCCATTAGTTTTCGTAACAAAGTCTAGGTTGTTGGTAGTGTGCACAGGTCTTTTGCCTAGTCTGTTCAAAATTAGACAGTATTAACCATGAGACCATGGCCCTGTGGGAGTCATGGCAGGATCATGTCACCATCCCATGGGAATCTCGAGCCCATAAAGAGACTGGCCTGTAGGAAACACAGGGAGATCATATGACATGTGGGGAAGACATAGTGCTCTCTTTGGCATGATGCGTGCATATCACTTGATAAAATTTACATAAACACTGAGGAAATATTAGGCTCTGTATCACAGAAGGGGACTCAGACAGCCTTGTAACTAACTTCCAATTGAATGTCATGCCCACATTTCAAAACTTACTTGAGGTCAACGATATATGTGGCCAGAGAATGGTCCTCCATTTGCCTCAGGATTTGTCTGTTGTCAGGAAACCTGCTTTGTGACAGTGGAGGAGGTAGTTGAATATTAACAGCTTTGAAACTTAGAGGCTGAGTGTGCTGTAAGGAAGGGAATAGTAATGGTGAATACAACAGCTGCCATTTTGCTATATTGTAGGTAAAATGCTGAGTCATTGTGAGGCTACCTCGTTATGGCAGAAGGAACGGCTGTCTCTGAATTTCTCCATAGCAGACCTCAGATTACAAATTGTGATAGGGACTGGCTTAACAACCATAAAGAGAAAGCTGAGACATTGACATTGAGGCAATTCCTTCAACATGTTCTAGAAACCCTTGGTTTAGGACAGCTAAGGAAAATGAGGTGGAAGTCAACTGAAAGTCTCTTTGCAAGAACGTGAGAATCATGCAATATTCATGTGGTTGCCCTACGAGAATCACGTGGTGATCAGGAGATTGGCCTGAGGCCATCAGAGGGAGATCATGTGACTTAGGGTGATGGTGTTGCACTCACTTTTGAATTACTCTTCTACATCTCTTGGTGAAATTCACATAACACCGAGAAAAGGAGAGTTCATGTGTAAAAGAGAATGGATGAGACAGCCAACTCACTGCCTTTCAAATGAAAGGTCAGGTCTGCATGACTAAACTTGCTTAAGAACAGTGGTATAGGCTACTAGACAGTGATCCCTTGATAACTGGCCTGAAGTTCCAACTGTGGTCAGCCAACATGCTGAAAGACAAGGAGAGTGGCTATAGCACATTAACAGGGTTGAAATTTTGAGTCTGAATATGCTTGAGGAAGGTTCTTTAGAGCGTGGAAACAGCAACAACCATATTGCTTCATTTTAGCAAAAATTCTGAGTCTTGTGAGCATAACTCTTATTGGCTTCAGGTGCAACTTCCACTCTATTCTTGGATGCTTATTTCAGGTCACTAATGTTGACAGGGAATTGCTTACCAGCCAGTGCATCAATGCTGAAATGTTGAAATGTGCAGTTAATTAGATGTGTTTTAAAAACACTTGGTTGTGAATAGGGGAAGAGGAATAAGTTGTAAGTTACCCGAAAATCACATAGCAATGACTAGGGAATTGTGCATCAGTCATGTGAACATCTCATGGGATTCAGATGGGGGTCTTGGAAGATCCTGAGGGAATCATTTTTTTACCAGGTTGTTGGGAGCCATTCTTGCTGAATGCCCTATAGACAGGGTTAAAGTTGCCAGCAAGCTAGAAGTTTGCAGGGCAGGTGGGCTCTTTAATAGATAGCTCTTTACTGAAGGAGGAAGTTTGGCTTAATGGAAAGAGTTGAACGTTCCTTGCCCCAAGGAATAAGAGACAAAAACAGGAACAAGGATGTTTTAAGAGAATTTATGTAAAGGTAAGCAATCATTTGCATATGTGTGGGTGTTGCTTCTCGTGCTCTTCCAAGGGTATATATATGCTGTGCTAAATAAACTCGGGGCTCAGTATTCACTGTTAGCCCTCCTGACTCTATCTTCTGTCTCTCTCTCTCTCTCTCTCTCTCTCTCTCTCTCTCTCTTTTTTTCTCAATCCTCACTCCCCCTCTTGGGAACTGTTCGATTTAAGCCGGCTGGCTCCAGCACCAGGTGACTGACTAGTCTTATTATTGTGGGCGTAGGTTTTCACTTTACTTCATAGAATGAACTAGATTTGATTGTGTGTGATCATGTTGTATTTTCAGACATCCACTCAACTTCCCCTGATCCAGGAAGAAAACTGGGTCATAGGCCATGGACTTCTATTGACCATTTATTTCTCCCTAGATGGTCTTTTTGCCGTGTGCCAAGTCCTTCACCTCAGTTCCATTATGAAAATTTAGGCTACATTCTGTGGACCAAGGTCTCCATTTTACTTCCTGCATTAGAAACAATGCTTGACTGTATTTCCAAGCACCCCAATTGGATTCCTGAAAGAAAAGTCTAAGCTTTGTGCCAAGTTTCTAAGTGCCCACACTACATTATTTTACCAGGGGAAAGCCTTGGTGCTTGGTGCTGTAGGTTATGGTCACCTTTCAATAATTGGCAAAATTAAACATTGGTGACATGGGTGTTGGGAGCCATTCTTGCTGAATGCCCTACAGAAAGGGTTAAAGTTGCCTGCAAGCTAGAAGTTTGCAGAACAGGTGGGCTTGTTACTGAAGGAGGAAGTTTGGCTTAATGGAAAGAGTTGAACGTTCCTTGCCCCAAGGAATAAGAGACAAAAACAGGAACAAGGATGTTTTGAGAGAACTTATGTAAAGGTCAGCAACTGTTTGCATATCTGTGGGTGTTGCTTCTCATGCACATCCTAGGGTATAAATATGCCGTGCTTAATAAACTTGGGGCTCAGTATTCACTGTTAGCCCTCCTGACTCTATCTGCTGTCTCTCTCTCTCTCTCTCTCTCTCTCTCTCTCTCTCTCTCTCTCTCTCTCTCAATCCTCACTCCTCCTCTCAGGAACTGTTCGATTTAAGCCGGCTGGCTCCGGCACATTGGACAGGATTAAGCAGAATGGAGGTTAAGAAGACAGAAGATTGGTGTCATCGGCCCAAATACCTATTGTAAATACTTTAAACTGAAGACAATCTTGGTGCCATAAACTGAGTCCTTTGTT
Source organism: Macroglossus sobrinus (assembly GCA_004027375.1). Lineage (NCBI taxonomy): Eukaryota > Metazoa > Chordata > Mammalia > Chiroptera > Pteropodidae > Macroglossus > Macroglossus sobrinus. Next base: position 209,649 of record PVKZ01001410.1, on the reverse strand, counting down.
CTTCCTCCACCTAGAAGACGACATCTTGGTTCTGTGGGCCAAGGTCTCCCCAAGAGTTTCTGAAAGCAGGTGCCAGCCTGGGTGTTGTTATGCTAGATATTCAGTCTGAACTTTGTTACCAATTAGATGGTCTTGACCTTGTGGGTGTGGGTCTGCCAACTAGTTTCTTTTAGGAGGTCCAGGTTTGGTGCCAATTTCCATAGACTCCATTATAATGTCTCTTCCATAAAGAATGCTTGTTGCTGTGTGCCTAGGACTCCAGGCAACTTTTGTTTAGAGAGGACAGGCTTAAAATCATGGGCCCAGGCCACCTTTTCAGTCTCTGTTAGGGAAATACAGAAGAACTGCTGTTGGCCAATTTCTCAGCTTCACATCCTAGAAATAAGGTAAGGGGTTGGAACTGAAAACCAAGGTCTGAACTCAGGTCCCTGATTAGAAATTCAGACAGGAGACACTATCTATGATCTCGAGTTAAAATTCTCTTTCCTGAAGATAGGCTTGCTGTGAGGGTTAAGGATTCCATCTACTTGTTTTCACAGAGGACAGGTTTATTTCAAGGGTCCCACTCACCCTTGTAGTTATTGTTAAGAAAAGACATGCTTTGTGCCTTGGGCTCATGTCATCACACCACATTTTTTTCAAGGGAAGATTCTCTTGCTGGTATGAAGGGAGGCCTCTGTTCTTCCCTTTGTTTAGAGAAAACAGCTTTGTTTGTGGGCCGAGAATTCCAAATGAGTTCTATTCACAGGGGCTACCTTGGGTGTAGTGCTAGTGGTTGTTTCACCTAGTCTGTTATCAATTAAACAGTATTAACCTTGGGAGCCTGGACTTGCAATCTAGTTCCTGTGAGGAGAATCTAAGGTTGAACTTACAGGCCTGAGTCTCCATTCTTGTTTCCCTTGCATAAGGATAGTCTTATTGCTGTGGGCCTAAAATAGCACATAGCATTCATTTGGATAGGATAGGCTTAGAACTGTGGGCCCATGCCACCACTTCAATCTCAGTTAGGAAAAGACAGAAGAAATACTGTGGAACAAGATATCAGCTCTAACTCTTGAAAAGGGGAAAAGATTGGAACTCCACTTCAAAGTCACCCTTCTTGCTCCTAAGAAAAATTTGAGACATGGAGCCAAGTGTCTAGTTTTCTAAGAAAGATATTCTTAGCAGAGGAAAGTCTCACTTTGCAGTTTATGGTCTCCAATCTACTGATTTTTAATGAGGACAGGCTTGGTGGTTTTACACCAGGGCTCTGTTGTATTATTGGTAGATAGAGAGTGTCTTTGGGTCATGGCCCAATCCACACCATTTGAAGGGAGGACAGTACTCTTACCATGAACAAAGGTCTTCTTTCTTTTCTGTAACAATAGTTCATTTTGGTCTGTGGGCCATGCACTGTCCATTAGTTTCCTTCAAAGGGTCTATGTTGTTGGTAGTGTGAGCAGGTGTTTTGCCTAGTTTGTTCAAAATTATACAGTATTAACCTTTGATCCATGGCCCCACGGGAGTCACGACAGGATCTCTGACCTCTGTGTGGGAGTTAGGTGCCCATCAGGAGACTGGCTTGTATGAAACAAAAGGATATCATGTAACAGATGAGGATAATGTAGTTCTCCCTTTGGAATAATGAGTGCATATCACTTGATAATATTCACATAAACACTGAGAACACATTAGTCTCTGTGTAACAGAAGGTGACCGAGACAGCCTCCTAACTGACTTCCAATTGAATGTTGTTTCCACATTACAAAACTTACTTGAGGTCAATGGTATATGTGGCCAGACAATGATCTTTAGTTCTCCTCAGGTTTTGTTTGTTGTCAGAAATCTGCTTTGTGGCAGTTGATGCGGCGATCTCACACTGGCTGTTTTGAAACCTGGAAGCCGAGTTAGGTACTGGTTAGAGGTGGAAACAAGTGTCACAATTTTGCTGTATTATTGTTAAAATATGAATCATTGTGAGTATACCTCTTCATGGCAGAAAAAATGGCTGCCTCCGAATTCCTCTATAGCAGACCTCAGACTACAAATTCTGATAGGGACTGGCTTAATGACCATAAAGAAAGCTGAGATATTAACATTGAAGCATTTTCTTCAACATGTTCTGGAAATTCATGGTTTAGCCCAGCACAGGAAAATGAGTTGGAAGTCACCTAAAAGTTTTGTTGCAAGTAAGAGGGAATCTCGTGATAGTCACGTGTCTCGTCCATGGGAATCACATGACCATCAGAAGACTTGCCTGAGGGCATTACTGGGAGAGCATGTGACATTGGGTGATGGTATGGCACTCACTCTTTTATTACCGTTCTACATTCCTTGGTAAAATTCATATAAACACTGAGGAAAGAAGAGTCCATTTTAAGAAAGTGGACAAGACAGCCAACTCATTGCCCTTCAATCAAATGGCCAGGTCTGCTTTACTAGACTTGCTTAAGAACAGCTTTTAAGATTACCAGACAATGATTCTTATATAACTATCCTCAGGTTTCGGCTGTGGTAAGGATACCTTTTTGGAGGCAATGGGAGCAGCTATAGAATATTAACTGCATTGAAATTTGAAAGCTGATTCTGTTTGAGGAAAATAATTTAGAGCAGTGGAAACTGCAGCTGCCATATTGCTGTATTGTAGTAAAAATGCTGAGTCATTGTGAGCATAACTCGATGGCTTCAGGTGTGACTCCTGTACTTTACTTGGATGCAGACCTCAGGCCTTTACTGTAAAGAGGCAATGCTTAATGGCCAATGCATCAATGCTGAAATATAAAAAATGTGCAGTGTGAGATGTGTTTTGGAAACACTTTGTTGAGAATAGAGGAAGAGGAATAAGTTGGAAGTCATCTGAAAATCAGGTAGCAGTCATTAGGGAATCTTACGGTGGTCACATGAACACCTTGTGGGATTCACATGGGGCTCTTGGAAGACTATGCGGGACCATTTGTCTACTAGGTGACTAATCTCCTTACTTTCAGCATAGGTTTTCACTCTCCTTAGCATGAACCAGGCTTGAGTTTGTGTGAAACATTTTCTGTGGAGGGGAGGTTGCAATCTGACAATATCCTTGCAATCTGTGAGGCCAACCAATGGTTGGCTCACCTCTACAATTCCTTCTAAGAATGAAAAAGTAGGCACTGATAGAAAATTGAGGGTTTTGAAATGCAAATGATTATAGCAGGCTGTGTAGGGTGTGGGTAATCTATGGATATACAAATGATTATAGTAGGATGTGAAGGTTGGGTAGAAATAATCTCATTTTAGCCAGCAAATATATGCTCTTGTACCAAAGCAACTTGCAAAAATAAAATCGCTCTCTCCATTATCAGTGAATAGTGGGCCTCCTGATCCCAACTTTCTGTCTTCTCTGTCTTCTTTCTTTTCTCAATTCCCTAATGTTCCCACTCAGGATTATTTTCCAGGCCTATGCTGGATGTGGCAGGATTTACCACTTGCTGGATGTGGCAGGTGGCATCTGAACAGAGATCTAAGTAGGGAAACACTTGTAAATAAGGTAAGGTGAGGAGACTCCCTCGGGTAAAGCATATACAAAAGAGGAGGAGGGAGAAAATGCAGGTAACAGCCCAGTAAAATTCAAGAACAAACTCGTGTTAAATAAATTTAAAGAATAGGCTGTAATAGTCGGGAGTAAAATAGGACAAGGGTGAAAAGACCGCAATATTTTTGTACAAATGCTTAAGACTATTATTTCTGTACAAATGCTTAAGACTATGCTTAGAGCTAGAAACTACAAAATGCAGAGCTAGAAACTACAAAATGCAGAGCTAGAAACTACAAAAAGAAGAACAATTAACAGAATTTTTAAGTTTTGTGCAAGGAATGTGTCCTTTGTTCCCAGAAGAGGGAACTGTAAATAGTCAGACCTGGTAGAAGATAAGGAAGCCATTATGAAGGCACTGCACCTATGAGGGGCCTGCTAAGATCCCCATTTTTACATTCTCCTTATGGGCTTTAATGAGAGATTGTCTTGATTTTACCTGGGAGGATCTAAAACTTCTGGGAGGAGAAGGTAATGAGTTAGTTGCTATACTGTGAAGAACTTCGGAGGGGCATGAGGACCTTCAGACTACTCTGCCACCTTCTGCTCCTCCACCACCATTGCCTCATGAGTATGAGCAAGAAACAGGGAGAGAAGCTCACAGAGATCAGCAGGCTAGGGGAGGAAAGGACAGTCAGGAATGGACTTTAACTGGCTGAGTGGGCCAGTTAAAAATAGGGAAGTTACAAATACTGATGATGGGGATATATGAGTATGTGTATAAACTCTAATCTATGTTTGTCTGTGTTATATGTAATATGGTGGTTCAGTTCATTCTAATCATGATGGAAAGAAAAATGTCTGTTTTTTGCTAACAGAAAGTATGCAGTATAGATTTATTTTTAAGGAAATTAAAGGAAAGGTGTTTGTCTTAAAGTTGGTCATTTCTGAATGAGTAAAAAGAGGCAAACTGAAAGAATGAAGAAAGTAGTAGGTTTATAAAAAAAATTCCTGAGAGGAAATTTTATGTGATTAAACTAAACAAGATTTGAAATTTAAATGCCAAAATTATACTAATGCAAAATTAAAGTTGTGTTTTAATGTTTCTTAGATTACTAGTCTGCTACTGATATTATGGAGAAGTTTTTTTGAGTAGAAAACAAAGATTCTGTGATTCATCAAAGTAAATTTGTGTTTTATGTTGCCTTAACCAGTTTTCTGAGACTTTTAGGAAATATACTAACATTAGACCAAAATCTGAGGGCCAGACACTCCTAGCTATACATTTTATAACTCGGTGTGTGCCCAATATTTAAAGGAAGCTCCAAAAGATGGGGCCTAAACTCTAACTCCTCAGGGGGCCTTGGTGCCAGAAGGCTTTAAGGTGTTCAATATCTGGGACAGGACAGAGAAGAAAGCAGAGTACAAAAAGGGTGTAAATTTGAGCAGCCTTAATACAGGGACCATCTTGAGGTGATCCTAGGCAATAAAATCCTTGCAGATCTGGATGGCCTAGATCTTGGTTGGCTGAGTGGCGTTGTTGGGAATGAGGCATAATCAAAGTGCAAACTGCAGAAGGCAGGGCACTAAAAGGACGAATGTTCATCCAGCCCTGGGAATTTGGGGAGGGGTGGATCTCATAAGCCCTCTCCCCACAGAGCAAGCCTCTCATGAAGGGGCTGCTCTCTCCTCCAACAACGAAGGCACAAGAGGTTGTAAGGTCCAGTCCTAGGAAAATCCCCTATAATCATAACAGTGAAACCTCAGGTCATCCTCAATATGGCAAGAAGGAAAAAGTGAATTTTTGCTAGATACTACAGCTACCTACTCTGTCCTGACCCATCCCATGGGCCTCTCTCCAATGCTAACTTCACAGTAACAGGAATAGTTTGCCCTCAAGGCAAATAGAAAGACCCTATCAAGTTTTGTTAAGTTCCCAAATGCTGTGAAATTACAAGGAGTCAATGGCTGCATACATTTATCTTGAATTAGACCAGTTTCTTAGGAGACCTCACAAGTTCCTCCAGAAAATAAACCGGAAAGAACCCATGGAAGATCTTAAGCTCTTGTTCTGGAAACTAGATAAGTCCACATGTCCCAGGAAATCAGAAAATTTTTGTGTACCTTGAATTAACAAACTGCCATGAAAAAGTGATTTCATTGTCAATTACCTCAACTATTAACTTTGACTTGTCTTTTCTATCTTTTTGCTAAGTTTATACTCTCTATGTTAAAAGGCTTCTACATGCTGGAAAAACCTCATGTTTTCTCCCTCTGGGGACCTTAGAATAGAGTTTCAGAGATTTTTATTCCCAGTAGGCAGGGACTACAGCTCTATCTAAGCTTTGAAGAAGTTACAGAAGACAGACCTTCCTCCTTCAACATCCCTTTAAGATTAAAGGAGTAATTTCTGTGAAGGGAAATAATGCAGGGAGGAGGCAGGAAAATTGAGATGTTGATTGGGTCACATTTGGAGACTACAATGCCTCTGAATGGGATTAAAATAAAGTTAAATTACCAAGGGATTTATTGTGGATCCTGCAAAATTGGCTGAGGAAACTTTAGATGATTTGAGAGGCTTTAACCCCTACACTTTTCTTAAACATATTGCCTGGTACTTATTTCGTCTGCTATTGTTGCTGTTAACATATATTAACTACAAAAACAAAAAGGGGGAGTCACCTCTGTAACTCCTCAGAATATCTTAAATCATGTACTCTTTACTTAAAATTTTTAAACATAGATGATGATAGTCGAAAAGCTGCAGAACGGCCTGGTCCCCGTCAAGGAATCCATAAGCAGTAGTTTGTTGGAAAGATCCATTAACTAATGAATGGCATGGCCCTGATCCCATATTAGTATGGGACCAGAGACATGTTTGTGTTTTTCGCAGCGGTGCAGATGGACCTCATTGGCTGCCTGAAAGACTAGTCAGGCATTATGAAGATGGCAGATGGATCAGACCTAAAGAAGCTCACCTGGTGAGTATATAGCCTCTTTGATAACCTCCCCGAAAAGACACATTCAGAGGGACTTGTGGCAAGCTTTTGTAGCCTTGGAATTTGTTAATCTATCTGAATCATCTATAGCTGATTTGAATATTAAGCATTGCTATGGGGTTTGAGCCTGTGTTGTTGCTCCCTGTGTTTTTTATTGGACAATTGCAAACAAATGCTTCAAATGGACTTCTTAATGTATCTTGTACAAATTGTAGTTTTACTAATTATGTGAGTCCCCATAATGAGGGGGTATGTGTAACTAATGTGCTCTATAATCAATTTAAGTGGAATTGGCAACAGGTGCAATTGCATTTACAAGGTATTTGACATCATAATAATTTATGTTTAGATTTTCATAATTTACATCAGGAGTTTGGACATACAGAATATAAAGGATACTATTATTAATCTAAAAGATTTAGCTAAAGATTTTTTGGATAGTTTACAAGAGTTTAATCTTTTGAATATACTTAAACATACGTTTTAGATTTTAGTGGGAATTATAAGTTTACTAGCTGTGTTCTTTTGTGCTTTTTCAGTTGGCAGCTGTATTCTCCAACAACAAATAGAACAGTCTCATATTACATTGCATGCTCTGCGGCTTAAAAATAGGAATGGCGATGTGGAGAGCAGGTGCAAGTTGATAAGATCTTGCAATCTCCGAGGCCAACCAAGGGTTGCCTGACCTCCACAAATCCTACTAAGAACTGGGAAGTAGAAACAGATGGGAGAACAATGTGAGTTATGCAATGCAAATGATTATAGCAGGCTGTGTAGGGTGAGAGTAATCTACAGAAATGGAAATGATTATAGTAGGATGTGGAGGTTGGGTGGGGACAATCTCATTTTAGCCAGTAAATGTATGCTTTTGTATAAAACCAACTTGCAAAAATAAAATCACACTACTTCATCATCAGTGGAGAGTGGGCCTCCTGATCCCAGGTTTCTATCTTCTTTCTTTTTCAAACTCTCACTATTTCCACTTAGAATTATTTTCCAGGGCTGCGCTAGACATTGCAGGATTTACTACTTGCTAAATGTGGTAGTTTTCCACTTGAGTTTACCTTAAAAATGAGTCCGCCTAGGTGTCGTGTTTCCAGACATCCACTCTACTTCCCCTGATCAAGGCAGAGGACTGAGTCATGCGCCATGTACTTGTATTGATTTTATTTCTACTGAGGTGGTCTTATTACCATATGCCAAACCTCCACCTAAGGTTTCGTTATGAAAATTTAGATGAGATTCAGTGGGCCAAGGTACCACTCTACTTCCTAGAATTAGAAACAATGCTTGGCCATGCTACCAAGGTACCCAACTGAGTTCTTAAAAGAAGAGTCCAGGCTTTATGCCAAGTTTTTAAGTGCCCACAATACCTTCTCTTACCAGGGGAAAGCCTTGGTGCTGTAGATTAAGGTCACCTTTCAATAAATGGCAAAAGAAAAATTGGTTTCATGGGACCAGGTTATGCGGAATGGAGTGTTAGGATGACACAAGGATGGCACTATTGGCTCAAATTTCTATTGTAAATTCTTAAAAGTGAGGATAGTCTGGTGCCATGAACTGAGTCCTCCATTCTTCCACCTCCTAGGAGATGACATCTTGGTTCTGTGGGCCAAGGTCTTTCCAAGAGTCTCTGGAATCATAAGATAGGTTGGGTATTGTGAGGCTAGATCTTTAGCCTGAACTTTGTTACCAATTGGATGGTTATGATCTTGTGGGCTTGGGTCTGACAACCAGTCCATTTAAGAGGTCCAGGCTTGGTGCCAATTTCTACAGTCTCCAGTCTAATGTGTCCTCCATAAAGAAGTCTTGTTGCTCTGTGCCTAGGACTGTAGATGACTTTCTTTCAGAGAGAACAGGTTTAGAATCTTGGGCCTAAGCCACCCCTTCAGTCTTTGTTAGGGAAAGAGAGAAGAAATGCTCCACTACCTGGAAATAGGGAAGGGATTAGAACTGAAAACCAAGGTCAGCACTCTGGTTCAGGATTGGAAATCCAGGCAGGAGTCAAGATTCTCTTACCTGAGGACAGGATTGCTCTAAGGGGATAAGTCTCCTTTCTAGTACTTTTTAGAGAGAAAGGTTTATTGCCATGGGTCCCAGTATCTTTTGTATTTATTTATAGGAAAGACAGAATTTGTTCCTTGGACAAGGTTCACTTCTCTACATCTTTTGAAAAAAAGACAGGCTTGCTGGGATGAAGGGAGTCCTCTGTTCTTCCTTTTGTTTAAATAAGACAGCTTTGTTTGTGGGTGTTGTGTTTCATATGAGTGTCTGTTCACAGGGGATAATTTGGGTGTGTTGTGAGTGCCTCTTTCATCTAATGTGTTATCAATTAGATAGTCTTGACTTCTAGACTTCAGGAGTCTCAGCCTACACCCTCCACCTTAGCTCCTGTGAGGAGAGTCCACGCTTGGTTTCACAGGCCTAAGTCTCCATTCTAGTTTCCCTTAAATAAAGATAAGCTTGTTGCCTAGGACACCACTCGGCATTTGTTCAGGGAGGACAGGCTTAGACCCATGGGCTTGGGCCACCATTTTCGTATCTGTTACGGAAAGACAGAAGAACTGCTGTAGGACGAGGTCTCAGCTCTATCTCTTGTAAAAGGTAAAGATATTGGAACTGTTACTCAAAGTCACCCCTCTCATTCCTAAGAGAACTTTCAGACATGAGGTCAAGGTTCGGGTACTCCAAGAAGATATTCTTCCCAGAGGAAAGACTCGCCTTGCAGTTTAAGTCTCCAATCTACTACTTTTCACCGAGGACATGCTTGATGGCTTAGACAAAGGCTCCACTGTATTATTGTTAGAAAGAGAGTGGCTTTGTGTCATGGGTTCGAGACTCCAATCTACATCATTTGAAGGGAGATCTCCTTTCTTTTCTGCATGCCCCATTAGTTTTTATCACAGAGTCTAGATTGTTGGTAGTGTGAGCAGGCCTTTGCCTAGTGTGTTCAAAATTAGACAGTGATAAACTCAGGACCATGGCCCCATGGGAGTCACAACAAGATCACGTCGCAGTTGGGATGCCCAAGATCATATGCCCATCAAGACATTGACCAGTATAAAACACAGTTGGGATGATATAGTATTTTCTTTGGAATGAGGAGTATGTATCTCTTTATAAAATACAGATAAACACTGAGAAAATATTTGTTTTTGTGTAACAGAATGTGGCAGACAGCCTTCTTCAGAACTCCAATTGAAAGTTGTGTCTACATTACAAAATTACTTGAGGTCAAAGATATATGCAGCCAGACAATGATCCTTAATTCACCTTAGGTTTTGTTTGTTGTTGTTGTAGCTTATAGCCCCCTATAGACACACAGACCACCAGAAATCTGTGAGTTATAGGAAACACATTCTTTATTCAGCCAGCTGGGTCTGCCAGGGGTACGCAGACCACAAATTAAGCAGCCCTGAAATGTAGAGGTACAGGGCTTTTAAACCCTAAACCCCATTCTTCATCCTGGTTGAACACACAAGTCTATTTTTCTTCTTTTTACTGTCAACCCACAGGTCAGTTGTGCAAGTGGGAGGTTATGTTCCCATGGGCGATAGCCAAACAGTAATTTTCCAACTAGCACATTCCCCACTGGCCTTAGTGGAAAATCAAATCTTTGATTCTTTATGTGGAATTAATAATTTTCTTTATATATCTAAACAAGAAATTGAGGAAACATAGGCCAAAAGTTAATAAGAGGAGGAGGAGGATTAAAGGTCCAGCTATAGCAGATAGGAGGGTTGTTATGACATCCTATGAAACCAGTTATCTGATTCTAGTCTTTGTTTTTCCCTGGCATCTAAATTTCTCTGTACTAGTAGTAAACTTTCTCTAATTATTTCAGAGTTATTGGCATAGAAGCAACAGGTTTTACCTAGAGCCATACATAATCCGTCTTGTTCTAAGAATAATAAATCTAAACCTCTTCTATTTTGGAGGACTACTTTGGCTAGTGAATTGACCTGAAGTTCTAGCCTGCTGAGCTCAGTTAAGTTTAGGGGAGTTCTTACCCCAACATAGTAAGGGGGTTTTGGGTTTAGGCACAACCAGAAATCTTGTCCTATGTCTGGGGTGGTCTTATTTAATACCTTGTGTATTGTTGTTAGCAAAGTTATTAATGCTCCTTCTGGTTTTGGTTGTGGCTAGTCAAATGCCTGAGCTAAAGAGGAAAAAAAAAGGAAGAAACAGAGGCTTATACTTATGTATGCTTAAGTCTTAGTCTTAAGGGCCTGTCTCCTTGAGCTGTCCACTCTCGTGCTGCCTTCACGTGAAAGTGATGAATCCACGAAGGGATGCCATCTACTTTAACTGCAGTGGGTGTTGTCAGGTAAACAGTGAAGGGTCCTTTATATTTGGGTTCTAGTCACTTGGAAGCGAACTTCCGGATTCACACAGAGTCCCCAGGCTGAAACTGATAGAGAAGTCTGTCCCCCAGGGCTGAGTGGGCAGCATGAACCTGGGACTAAATCTCCTTCTGTACACTTTGAAGGGCCTGTAAAGATTTAAGTAAGACAAAGTTATGTAGTTCTGCCTTTTTATCATCTTCTATTCTAGGTACTAAAGGTGGGGGTTTTCCAAAGAAAATTTCAAATGGGTGAATTCATTAATATACGGAGTACACCTGGCTCGAAGAAGAGTGAAGAGGAGAAGTTCTACCTAGGTCCCACCAGTTTTTAATCCTAACTCGACTAATGTCTCTTTTGGGGTCTGATTCATTCTCTCTACTTGGCCCGAACTTTGGGGCTGGTAGACACAATGGAGTTTCTGTTGCAAATTTAGATAGCTAGCCAATTATTGTGATACCTTTGCTATGAAGGCTGGCCCATCATCTGACCCTAAAGTTCCGGGAGATCAAATTTGAGGGAGAATTTCTTGCAGTAGTTTCTTAGTAACTACTCAGGCAGTCCCTTTACTGGCAGTCCCTTTACTCATCCTGAAAAGGTATCTATAAAAACAAGTAAATATTTGTAGCCCCCACAGTCAGGGTTACCTCAGTGAAATCGACTTCTCAGTGGTCCCCTGGATAAGTTTCTCTTTCTCTATGCCTAGGTTCTTCTATCTTCCCCTTCTTTGGATTAACTTGGGCACAAGCCAGGCATTGTGAGGCAATCTCCTCTGCAGTTCTTCTCCCTTCTAACAAGTTAAAGTAGGAGACTAAAGCTCAGAGCATCTTAGTTCACCCTAGGTGTGTGGTCTGGTGTAATTGGTGGAGGAGAGTCCTTCCAAGGGCCATGAGAGCCCGATTTTTTTATTTGGAGTTGTCCACCACCCCTCTTGGTTCCTAGTGGCTACCTTATCTTGAAAATATATGTTCTTTTCCTCCATATAGGTCGGAACAGACAACAGTCAGTAGATGTGGTGGGAGCCCCATTGGCCTTGTGGCCACTGTTCTTGTCTTGCCTTGGCTCATAGGTTTCCCTCAGCCTCAGGACTATTCTCTTTTTGACGCCCTTTACAAAGAACAATGGCAAGAGCTTTAAGCATCTATATGGCTTCAAGTAAGGCTAAGATCTCCCCTTGTTTTTGATGTCCTTCCCAGCTGAAATCAGAAGCCTTCTTTCCTTGTAGATGGCTCTGTGTACATGTGCAGTGGCAAAGGTGTATTGGCTGTCAGTGTGTATTGTGACTGCCTTATTCTTTCTCCATCTTAGTGCCTCAGTTAGGGTGATAAGTTCTGCCTTTTGAACAGAAGTCTTATGGGGAAGAGCTTGTGACAAGATGGTGCCAGTTAGAATTATGACTTCTTACTTCCTGCATGAAGTTGCTCCCATCTGTGAACAGAACTTCATCAGCCTCAGGAAGAGGGGAGTCTTTGAGGTCTGACCATGAAGAACACACCGCATCAGTGAAATCTATGCAATCGTGAACTCTTGGGGTCTGGATATGGCAACAAATTGGCTGGGTTGATGACATTAGCTTTGGATTTTAGACATAATAGGGGTCATCCGGTGCCTCCCTGTTGTTGAACACCTTCTGAGCTATCTCAACAAGTTGCGACATGTTTATCCCTGCAAAATCTTCTAATTTTTGCAATTTATGCTGAATATCAGGGGCTGCCTAAGTAGCAAAGGCTATATTAATTGCCTGCTAGTTCTCAGGGGCCTCAGGATCAATGCGGGTGTATACCCAACATGCCTCATTCAAGAAATGCTCCAGGGGACTCCTGAGATCCTTGTATAACTTTAGTTACCTTAGAAAGATTAGTTGGCTGATGAGCAGTCATCCTAATTTCCCCAATTAGAATCTGGTGGTACCAATCTAATGCCGTTCTTTTTACCTGAGACTTGTGTCCCCAGTCTGGGTGGGTGGAAGAAAATTCCTCCTCAGTTTGTTCCCCTGCTTCCTCAAGTCTCCTCCCTCCCGCAGCTATCTTTTGTGTTTCAGTCCGAATGTATCTGCATTCTTCTCTGGTTAATGGGGTAATTAAAAGCTGTTGGAAATCTTTCTAGGTTGGGCAGTGAGTCTGAAAGACACTTTCTAAGTGTCCCATTAATGCCTAGGGTTTCTCAGAGAAAGGGGGATTCTGTGCTTTCCAGTTGTACAGTTCACTGGTCGAGAAAGGCATGTAAACCATAAAGGGCCTGTCTCTGTGATGCCCCTGGGGTGGTGCTTCTCACAAGGGGACGATGGCCTGGGTGGTGGTATCCGGCTGGTGCCCCACTAGGAGCTGGAGCAGGAGGACCATTGGATGCTATTTGGCCTTTGTTATCCTGGATTATAGGGTGGGAAAAGGTCACTGTCCTCTGGTGGAGATTGGAGAACTGAGGGACTGGGATGTTTTGGAGATTCAGTTGCCATATGTTTTGGGGTACCCATAACTAAGACTCATGCCCTTAGAGAAAGGGCACACCAGTGGAACCAAGGAGGGGGGTGTTCTGAACAAGGTTTAACCATTGATCAATGTAGGGAAACTGATCAGGATGTCCTGGCTCTCCCATGACAATCTTCCAAACATTCTTCACTAAAGCCCTGTCAAAGAACCCTCTGTAGATCAGTTTACATCAAAAGACAGCCACTCAACTTCACACAATGTTCTTAGTCTGCCTGGAGAAAACTTTATACCATAGTCAGCTCCCTTTACAAACCCTTCTTTGAAATGTCTCAGAAGACACTCCAAGGGTGTCTTCTGTGAACTCGGGGCCTTCCCCCATTGCTTGTGTGGAAAACACAAGACAGACACTCAGGCGAGTACAATTACTGGGGTGTAGGTGGAACCGGAGAGGTCCACCACCTACAACCTAGACAAGACCAAAAACAATAGACAGAACCCGATAACAGGGCACAGGAGGTGGTGTCCCATGGACTGGCCACAGTCTGGGAGATATGACTCTGTTCATTCTCTCCATGGACCCCCAATGACTGGTCAACAGAAACAGAAAGATACCTTTTTATTCAGACGTCAAGGCCTCAGAGATTCCCTTCAGGACCAGGAATAAAGAGTGTGTCCTAAAGGTTGTGTCCTTGATTGCATTGACCCTGTCATGGCATTCAAGGGCCCTAGAATGTCTCAGATTGGCTGCCGTTTTGAGTCTGTAACAGGAACAGCAACTGCTTCAGAGGCCGGTCCGGTCTTAGATCCTAGGGCCACTCTCTGAGTTCTCGCTGAGGCCTCAAAATGTTGTAGCCACCAGCCCCTGATAGACACATGAACCACCTGAAATCAGTGAATTACAGAATACACACTCTTTATTCAGCCAGCTGGGTCTGACAGGGGTACACAGACCACAAATTAAGCAGCCCCAAAATGTACAGGGTTTTTAAGCTCTAAACCCCATTCTTCATCCTGTTTGAACACACAAGTCTATTTTTCTTCTTTTTACTAATGGTCAACCCACAGGTTGGTTGTGCAAGTGGGAGGTGCAGAAGCAGAAATCTTATTGTTAGAGCATTATGTTCCCATGGGCGATAGCCAAACAGTAATTTTCCAGCCAGCACATTGTCAGGAAACCTGCTTAGTGGCTGTGGAGGCAGCATTCACATATTGGCCGCATTGAAAACTGGAGGCTGAGTTGCTGTAAGGATGTTACTGATAGCTTGGAAACAACAGCTGCCACTTTGCTGTATTGTAAGTAAATGGTGAGTAATTGTGGGAATACCTGTTCATTGTGGCAAATATGGCTGTCTCTGAATTCTGCTATAGTAGCCCTCACACTACAAATTATAATAGGGACTGGCTTAAAGACCATAAAAAGAAAGCTAAGATATTAACATTGAGGCAGTTCTTTCAATGTGTTCTGAAAACCCTTGGTTTAGGCCAACAGAGGAAAAGAGGTAAAAGTCACCCAAAAATCTTGTAGCAAGAACGTGAGAATCTCGTGATATTCATGTGGTTGCCCAACAAGAAACATGTACCCATCAGGAGACTGGCCTGAGCCATGACAGAGAGACCACATGACATTTGGTGATGGTATGGTGCTCATTTTTGAGTTACCCTTCTACATTCCTTGGTAATATTCCCCTAAACACTGAGAAAAGGAGAGTTCATGTATAAGAGAGAGTGGATGAGACCGCTAACTCACTGCCCTTTAATCGAAAGGTCAGGTCTGCATGACTAGACTTGCTTAAGGACAGTGATGTTTGCTGCCAGACAGTGAACCTTTGATAACTCACCTGAGGTTTCAGCTGTGGTCAGTCATCCTGCTGGAAGGCAATGGGAGCGGCTTAGCACTTTCACTGCGTTGAAATTTAGAGGATGTTTCTGTTGTAGGAAGGTACTTTAGAGTGGTAAAAACAGCAGCTGCCTTATTGCTGTATTGTACAACTCTTAACGGCTTCAGGTGCAACTTCCACATTATTCTTGACCTTAGGCCACTACTGTCGAAAGGGAATTGCTTAATGGCCAATGCATCAATGCTGAAATATTAAAAATGTGCAGTTTATGAGACATGTTTTAAAAACACTTGGTTGAGGATGAGGCAGAGGAATAAGGTGGAAGTCACCTGAAAAATCACATAGCAATCACTAGGGTATAATGTGGATGCCACATAATCACCTCGCAGTATTCACATGGGGGTCTTAGAAGACCTCGTGGGAATCGTTTGTCTACCTGGTGACTAATCTCACTGTGGGCATAGGTTTTCACTCTACTTCTTAGAATGATCCAGACTTGAGTGGGTATGAAACATTTTCCACTTGAGTTTACCTTGAAAATGAGACTGGCATGGTGTCATGTTTTCAAACATCTACACTACTTCCTCTGACACAGGCAGAGGACTGGTTCATGGGCCATAAACTTCTGTTGACTTTTTTTTCCTACCAATATAATCTTGTTACCTCCACCAAAGAACTCATTATGAATATTTATGCTAAATTCTAAATTCTAAAGTTCAAGGTCTCCTCTCCACTTCCTGAAATAGGAACTATTCTTCTCTGTGCTTGTAAGCTCACCAGTTGAGTTCCTGAAAGAAGAGACTAGTTTTTTTCCCCCAAGTTTCTAAAAGCACACTCTACTTACTATTAACAAGGGAAAGCATTGGTGCTGTATATTATGGTCACTTTCAATAATTGTCAAAAAAAAATGGTGACGTGCAACAAGGTTGTGCAGAATGGAGGTTAGGAGGACACAAGGTTACTGCCTTTGGCCCAAGTTTCTATCATAAATACGTTAAAGGGAGGGCAGTCATAGGACAGTGAACCAGTCCTTTCTATCTCCACCCAGGAAATGACACCTAGGTCCTGTGGGTCAAGGTCTCCTCAGTGTTCATGGAAGCAGGGGCCAGATTGGTAGTTGTGAGGCTACATCTTTAGTATAGAAATTATTACCAATTGGATGGACACGATCTTGTGGTCTTGGGGCGGCTATGGAAAAAAAATGCTGAAGAGACTTCAAATCATTGCACTAAACAATGTGGCATGATGTTCCAATAGTGTGGTTCATTTGTTTCCTGAAGAGAATATAGAAAAACTATGAACTTCAGAGAAAGTCCACAGTACATGTAAAGAAAAAGCTTTTAGAATACCTTTGCTTTGTAATCCAGAAGTCAAGTCAACTATTTGGTGCTACTATTGGTATATGCTGTGAAGTCTAGGGTGGCACTCTAACAATATATATGAAGGATTACAGTTTTTTTTCTGCAATGCGTATAATAAATTTTTGTTTTCAGCAAGCTCTTTCTCCATTGTTCTTGACCAGAGTAATGTTCAAACAGATTCTGATATGAATGTAGTTTTCTTTATGATGTGACCAGTTTTCAGAACAAAGGAGCTGGGGGGAAACACTCTTAAGAAATACATAGTCTCAAACTTACCATCTACATAGATTGCAAGTGTAGGCACTAATACAGTGACAGCTTCTGTGTAGTTTAGAGCAGTAGCTCTTTAACAGCTGTCCTATACAATTTTTTCTTTGCCACGCACAATGGAAAACCACTGTGTCTAGCCTGTAGTGTAACAGTCGAATGTGGCAAGAAATCTTTCTGTTGAGGATGTGCTTGTCATTTGTGTCCTTAGCAGCTCTGTAAATGTGTTTTAGAATGCATATTGTAATTGAAATCTTCAAAAGGTGTTTCTGATGAGACACTGACACTGGTTGAGCTTTCAAAATGGGATCCAAATAAGCTGAATCAAGAAGTTAAATCACTCTGAGGAATGGTGCTTGAGGCAATGGCTTGCCATTCATCCACTTCCATGCTTCCTGCTTCTATTTCATAATGTAACTCTGAACACATTCTATATACCAAATGATAAAGAGATAATCTTGATTGCACGCAGTATTGCTGTAAGGGGTGACTTGCTATCTGCAGTGTGTGATGCAACCTTGGACACTTCCAACATCTACAAAGTGTGAAAGTGATTAGGAAAAAAACTAGCACCTTTCATGGGAGAAATTTGTACGAAGAGGGTTCAAGCTGCCATGCGTAGGAAGAGACCGTATAGACTGAAGTGACCTGAAACCACAGCGATAAACATAGTGTTAAATGTGTTTTAATATCGTGGTTCATTTGTTGCCTTGAAGAGCAGATGAAACACTATAATCTTTAGAGAAAACACACAGCACATGCAAAAGAAACATAACCTTAATGACTGGTTTCTGTAATCCAGAAGTTTAGTCAACGATTTGGTGCTACTAGTGCTGTTCTGTGAATTCTAAGGCAGCATTCTAACAATGTAGAGAAAGGGATTGTAGTTCTTACCTCTAATGAGTGTATAACATTTTATTTAGGCCAGCTCTTTGCCCCAGTATTTTTGACCAGAGTAAGGTTCAGACACTGATACGAATTTAGCTTTCTTTATGATGTGACAAGTTTTCTGAATTAAGGAGCAGGTGGTAAACATTCTTTAGAAATACATGCTCTAGAACAAAGCATCTGCAAAGACTACATGGGCAGGTATTAATACAGTGGTGGCTTCCTTGTAGTTTATACCAGTCGCTCTTTCACAGATGTCCTATACATTGTTTCTTTGCCAAGCAAAATAAAAAGCCACTGTGTCTAGCGTGTAGTGTCACAGATGAAAATGATCAGAAATCTTTCTGATCTTTTTGATGAGATTGTGCTTTTCTTCTGTGCCCACATTAGACCTGATCCATAAATGAATAATAAAAATGTTTTGGAATACATATGAAAATTGAAATCGTCACTCAAAGATGTTTCTGATGAGACTGATACACTGGCGTAGGCATAAAGCTGGGATCCATTATGCTTCATCAGGAAGTTAGATCACAGGGAAAAAAAATGCTTCAGGTGTTGGCTTCAAAATGAGATGCTTCCATGCTAAAGCTTCTTTGTTTCCTAGTGGTTCTCCAAATGCAACATATATGTCAAGTGATAGATCATTTAATTTGCCTGCAGTATTGCTGGAAGGGGTGACTTGATATCTGCATTGTGTGAAGCAGTCTTGGGCTCTTCCAACATGTACAAAGTGTGAGAGCAATTAGAGAAAGATGGCAGTTTTTATAGTGTAAATTCTTAAGAAGCAGGATCAGGCTGCCATGTGTTGTAAAGGAGCATCAATGCTGAAAATAACTCAAACCTTTGCTATAAACAAGGTGGTATGGAGTTTCCACACTGTGATTCATGTTGCCATGAGAAAGGGACAGAAAAATCTGTAAACTTTAGAGAAAATCCACAGCACATGTAAAGGCAAAAGGTTTTTGAATAACTGCGTTCTGTGATCCAGAATTCCAATCAATGATTTGGTGCTGCTATTGGTGTAAGCTATGAAGTCTAAGGCGGCACTCTGAAAATATTGAGAAATGGATTACAGTTCTTCCCTGCAATTTGTGTAATACATTTTTGATTTGAGCAAGCTCTTTGCCCAAGTGTTTTTGACCAGAGAGAAATTCATGCCCAGTCTGACATGACTTTTGCTGTTCCAGATGCGACCAGTTTTCCATACCAAACACTGGTGGGAAATACACTTTAGAGATGCTTGTTCTTGAATTTACCATCTGAATAGACTGCATGAGCAGATTTTAAGAGAGTCTTGGCTTCCTTGTAGTTTATAGTAGTGGCTTTTTATCAGATGTCCTATACAATGTTTCTTTGCCAAGCAGAATAGAAAGTCAATGTGTCTTGTTTGCAGTGTGACAGTCGAATGTCATGAGAAATGTTTCTGGTGAGGATGTGCTTGTAATCTGTGTCCTCAGCAATGGTGTTCCAAAACTAAACAGTAAACGTGTTGTGGAATGCATATGGAAATTGAAACCGTCTCTCAAAGATGTTTCCGAAGTGGCACTTACACATATGTGGAGCCTTAATGCTGAAATCCATTATACTTACTCAAGAAGTTAGTTCACTCTGAGAAAAAATACTTGAAGCAATGGCCTTGAATTGTACCTCTTCCAAGCTACAAGTTTCTGTTTCCTAGCAGTGTTCCAAATGCATTTTATATGCTAAGTGATAAATAGATAATCTGAATTGCCTGTAGTATTGTTCTAAGAGGCAACTTGACATCTGCTGTGTGTGAAGCAGCCTTGGAATCTTCCAGCATCTACAAAATGTAAAAGTGATTAGGGAAAACTGGCAGTTTTCGTGGTGGAAATTTGTAGTAAGTGTTTCATGTTTCTGGAAGTATTTTCATCAGTACTAAAATTTTAAATGCAGTTATTTTCTTTGTTTACTTTGAAGATATTTCCTTGACATCTACCATTTAATGTTGCTGTTAAGAAGTCAACTATCTGTTTACTACTTCTAATACTTTATCTTTTTGGTGAGGATGGGGGTTTTTCTTTAGTTTCTATATGATGTTAGTGTTCTACGTACGGATTACTTATTCATCCTGTTTATAGTGTCTTAGGCTTGAATCTGTGGATAGCTGTCATCTGTTTTGGAAAATTTTATTCCATTTTCCCTTCTCTTTGAAACTCTGACTAGATGTTTGCTAAAGTTTCTCACTTTAAAATTCATCTAACTTTGCTTTTGGATTTTTTTTATCTTTGTAACTGGGAAGCATTTGGGATAATTTCTTTGCCCTGTTTGATAGTTTACTAATTCTCTCATTAGTTCTGCCTAATCTGTTAACAACTCCTTTGAGTTTTTAATTTCAAGTATATATTTTTTATTTCTAGAAGATAGTTTTTATTTATGATTCTCATTCTTTATTCATAAGAATACCTTTGTTATTTATTAAAATACATTGAACATATTCGCTTTAACTCCTTTTCTTCTAATTCAAATATCTAAAGCCTTTGTGGGAATGACTCCATTTTTTTTTGTTATGACAGACTATTTTTCATAATAATTTGTTTCTTGTTCATTATGGTAATTATTTTATTCTTACTTTTCATCTTTTTTGGAACTTATAAGTCATAGGGAGGAAGCTTCTTTGAAAAATGCTTGATTCTGTAAGAATGTTACACCATTATCAGGCAGAGATCACTTTCTCAGGTTCTCAATTGTATTGTATATTTTCCTTTAGATAGAGTTCAGGACCATTAGATATACAAATTCAGAATATTGTGGTTTCTTCCAGAGTTGATCATATTGGTGGTATGTGAATAAAAAATACAAACTTTAAAGTTGAGAGCTTGTGTTTGGTATGAATTCTCAAGGAAGTTTTTTCTTCACTACACTCAAAATTAAGGGTTAAGCTGGACAATTTTCTTTTCAGTTTAGAAGTGGTTGTGGCCATTGTGACTAGAAAGGAGAGATAAATTTTTTTCACCCTCGTAGTGAGAATTTAGTATTCTGGGAAAGGAAATCTTCTTAGACTCATTTCCATGACTAAACCCTGGGTCTTGCCTCCTGTTCTCTAACCACTCCAGACCTCATAGATCAAAATTTAAGATTTACTGAGATTAAAAACCCTCAAAGTAAAAGCCATAGTCACTAGGTTTTTGTATTTCTTCCTTCACTTAGTTTTTGAGCTGCTAATTATTATTGTCTTTCTACCTTCTTAATATTTCTGGAGTTTTATTTTTTTCTGCCACTAAACCTAACACTAAGCCTAAGCCAAAGCCTAACCCTAAACCTAACACTAAGCCTAACCCTACCCTTAACCCTAACCCTAACAATAACTCTAACCCTAACCCTAACCTAAGCCTAAGCCTAACCCTAAATCGAATCCTAATCTTAAACTGAAGCCTAACCCTAACCCTAATTCTAAACCGAACCTGAACCCAAACACAAAATTGAGCCCGAAGCCTAGCCCTAACCCTAACCCTAACCTTAAACATAATGCTAACCCTAACCCAAACCCAAACCCTAAGCCTAATCCTAACCCTATCCCTAGTCTTAACCCTAACCATAACCCAAACTTTAAGCCTAAGCCTAAGCCTAAGCCTAAGCCTAAACCTAACCCAACCCTAACCTCTAAACCCTACTCTAACATTACCCTAACCCTAACCTTAACCCTAACCCTAACACAACCTGAGTTTTAAAAAGAAATTTTATCTAGTATTAAATGTTGTTTACATTTGGATTTAATTCCTGGTACTTAGTCTGACATATTAAATGTAGTGGTTTTCAAGTGAGACCTAGCCAGCCATGTTTTCAACTATTTGTGTGATCATGAGCAAATTACTAATCTCTCTCTACCTCCATTTCTTTGCCTATAAAATAATTGTAAAATTTACTCAATGAAAAGTTGTCATATGATAATGTATATATTTACATGAATACCTACACTACTATAAGTGTTAAATATATATTAACTTGCAGCATCAATAATAACATCATAGAAATAATGCAAATGGACTTTTTGGTTTAAAGAGCACAGGACTGATAACTGATCTGAGATTGAGTCAGCCTCAGTCATTGACTTTAACAGATTCAATGACATGATAGCAGCAGAATTCCAGCTATAGTTAAGGGATGGTTGTGAAATTAAAAATTGGAGGCAATGGTTTTAGGAATTTTTTTTAGTAACATAACTGTGAAAAATAGATATGAAAATTGTGGAGATGGTGTCAGAAGTTGTTATAGAGTACAAGAAAAGTTGTTTCATTTTAGTGAGAGAAAGGTAGATGTTTTACAGTCTGTAGAGGAAAAGGTTGGAAGTACAGAGACAGATAGAGCTGATGAAGCATTAAACATCAAAGATATGGGAGAGATTCAGATGAAGGAATAAGAATTTCGAAAGAGTCAGTTTGTTCCTCTGAGATTTGAAGAAAGACAATAAGTATAGATATAGGTACTTTTCTAGTTATAAGCTGAGAAGTTAGATATTTCACATAGATATCCACAATTTTATGTGAATTACAACTTTACTGGTGGAGACTGAAAAAATATGTGATTTGAAGAAAAGGGTGAACTTTCACACACAAAGGACATGATTTTTCAAATAAAGAAAAGCACAGTTGCACTAAGAAAGCATTCATCTGCCTATTTACTTCCTTTCATTACTCTTCCAGAGCTAGAGAGTTTCCTTAGAAACAATAATGCCAAAAAACAAAAGACTAGAGTGCAGTTATAGAATTGAATTAATGCAGTCAGTCAATTTAAAGATTGAAGGTTTTTCATGCCTAGGAATTATAAATGGGTTATGGAGTGTGTCATTTACATAAATATTGAAATTCATACAAAACGAAGGTGACGTTAAAGAGGCAGACTAAGAGCTAGATATCCACTGCCTCTTTATATTCAATAACAAGAAAGGGTAAAATGTATATTATATATAAATGCATCTATTTAGATTGAGAGAGAAGTTATGCATGGTTGATTCAAAAGTGACTGGAAAGCTATAAGATGTGTATACACACACACACACACACACACACACACACACACACACACACATTGAGAGAGCAAAGTACATGCATCTTGAGCTAAATAAGAAAAAAAGATTGATGCATATATTAAGGGAGTTAGAATCTTATAATAATATGTCTAAAGTCATAAGAGTTTTACTTGGTTTTGTGGATAAATTTTCATATTCGTTGGTAATTGTCTAGGTGAAAAATATTATTTTTAATATTCTAATAAAAATTTAGAAACTTATGACATTATTCTGTATTTAATTATGTAATATCTTAAATAATTTGTTGATTAGTATTTGTCCTGTTTTATAAAGAAACCTGAAACTCTAAGTGATTTTTTAAAAATTATAGTTGACTTTTGAGTCCATCTCCTTCTAAAACACAATACTAAAAAGAAACAAGTAAAATTAAATTGTTAAAAGTACAAAACAAATAGATACAATGCAATCTGTGCTGAAAATCTCTTACTTTGTTCATATCTTGAACGAGATTTAAAACTGTGTTCTTTATTTTGTTGTCAGTATTTTTTTGTGACTTGTTATATATTTAAACAAATCATATTTTGTAACTGATTTATAAAACTGTGCATGATTGTACTATACACACCCAACATTTTTCAGTCATATCTATTATACAGGTTTGTCTTAAATCCATTGTTTGTTAAAAATTGAGTAGACTTAATGGTAAACTTAAAAATCTTAAAAGTATAGTACCTATTGGAATTTTTCTCATTCACTGTTTAACTTACTAGTATTCAAAAATATATACTTGAGAGAGAGAGTAGGGAGATATGAAAGAATGCTAATGATTCTGTCGACCATCCTCAATAAGTGTTTTCTGAAATGAGAACTTCAAGATTTCAAAAAGAATCAAGCCCCTTCAAAGAGATAAAAATTTGAAGTGGAATCATTACTAACCACAAGTAGAGTTTTGTATTTTTGGAAAAAAAAAAGTTAGTGTAAACATGATTTTTTAAAAATCCTATATCTCAATTTTGACAGTTTGCTGCGAATGTGTTATGAAAAATTATAAAAGAAAATAGATATCCCTGAGTTATAATTATTCATCCCCTAACCAAACTTTTGCATTAAATAATTTCTGTTTCACAAAAGGTATGTTTAAAAGAACACCTTAATCCATTAAAATAACATATGGTTATTTTGTGGTTATTATAATTTAATAATTTAGCAATATTATAATAAAATTGCTCATTTATTGAAATTGTAAGTTAATAACTAAGAACTGTACAAAGAAGCTTAATGTACCAAGTAATTATAATGATTCCATTGTAACCATCTTTTCTTTCTAAATGTGATTGCATTGTGTTATTGGATCTATTTTAAAATATAAAAGTTTAGAATCTCACAACACAAATTTGAGTAAAAGAAGTTAGAAAATGAAACAGATATTACGACCCCATCAATATAGTTTAAAAATATGTATAACTAATATATAGCATTAGAAATTAGAACAGTGGTTTCCTCAGGGAGCTAAATATGACTAGAATGCTGATAATTCTAGGATGCTGGTAATGTATTTCTTGATGCAGATGCTGGTCTCATGGATGTGTATATTTTGCAAACTTTTATTGATCTGTACACTTACGATTTTTGAATTTTTTGGTATGTGTTTGTTGTACCACAACAATTTTATATTAACAATAAAAAGTTTATATTAGGGGAAATGCCCCTGTTAATCATAATTTAAAGGAAAATATTAAACCGAATCTTAGAGCGAGTTGGCATTAGTCCCAAATTTGATAATAGTATATATATAAAAGAGATGTCTCTGGTTACTTGATTCAAACTCTGATTTTAACTTTAATTGGAAATGTGCTTTTTAATTTCTAATGCAGTTTTTAGTTACATAAATAAAATGCTGAAGTTCAAAACATAAAAAGGAAAACTTTGATAATGACTTTTTTTTGTTCTTTTTTTCTCTTGTTTTCTGTGACCTATGTTGAAATCTAATTACCATTCCTCTAATGCCAAAACTAAACTCTGTCATTACGTAAATTGTTCAGATCATTTAAAGAGATCTGGTGGTAGTCAGAGCTTATCCTATTCTAAAGTTAAAAATTTTAACTTCTCAAAAAAATCAAGAAATATTTTATCCTGAAGTGAAATATCTGTTTTTTTTTAAAGTGATCTTGTCTAACAGATTAAACATATATATCAAATTTAAGCTAGAGAATCAGGCTCATGCTGCATCTTAATACACATTTATATTATTTGCTACTAATGTTATTGGTATATCACAACTTCACCACTTACTATGTAGCCTTTGGTTATTTAAATTTAATTAAAATTAAACTGAACTATAATTTCAGTTCTTTAGTCCCTTAGCCTCATTTCAAGTGTTCAATAGTCATATATGCCTAGGGCTACTGTATTGGACAGAACATACTTAGAGCATTTTTATCATTGCAGAAAGTTCTATTGGACAGCACTAATATATGTTTTTATTTTATTAAAAATTTGCTTTGTAGAACTTTTAGTATTATAATGACAAAACAGAAATGCTTGATACATGATATTTAACAATGTCACTAGTTAAGCTGGGAATAATCAGATAATGAAAATAGTAACAAAAAAACATAACATTTACATATTTAGTTTCATGAATAGAGTGCATATAGCTTTGTATTAAGATTAATTCTGCTTCTAAGTATTTCACTATGAAATAATTCTTAAGTTGGCATTCTAAAAAACTTCCCTGAAGTAGAAGCCATAAAACTGACCTCATATATTATGCTCACAGCTTTATTACACAAACACACACACATACACACACACACACACGCACACAACATATGGTAAGCAACTATTTACTTTTTGAAAATTCTAAATATTAAGAAACTTTAACATGTAGGTCGTAAGCACGTGCCACCAGGAATAAATATGGTTAATCAGAATACAAGATAATGAAAAAGGAAGTTGGATTAGTATTCTAACCCTCTCAAATTATGACATGGCATTAACTAATTAGAATACCTTTATGCATCTCTGTGACTACTGGTTAAAAGCTCTGAACTTTGATTTGTCTTATTGTCGTTTGAGGTAATAATGTGTTTATTTCATTTTTTTCCCCTTTAGGAAATAGGGTCACTAACACACACACACACACACACACACACACACACACAATCACATACTGTGCTTATATACAAAGCAAAGGTTAGTTAAACAATCAATCCCACCCTTAAAAAAACTTGGACCACAACTCAGAGATGAACCCACTTCACATGCCCGTCAAAACACTTGATTCATGAACTGTACTCTATTAGTGTATATGCCCTTTAATTCAAAGTTCAGTGGTTATTATCATTCTAATGACAACCATTTGACATAAAGTGGACATAAAGTCTATAAATATATATAATATCCAGAAAAAAATAGCCTTGTTTTGTATTATTACTACACAAGGAACATCACTCTTACAAACATAAATAAGTCCTTTGATAAAAGTTTTTCTACTTCTTGATTATTTATAACCTGTGTTTTCCCCCCTCCTAAAATACTGATAGAGATACTGGCAATTATAGTGCCATGGCATACAGACTTATAATACCTCCAATTAAAGAGGGAAAAGGAGGATTTGCGGTGGAAACATATACAGGGCATATCAAAATCGCTATGCTTTTACATAATATGAGAAGGTCCTACTTCAAGTTTCAAGTCATTGCAAACCACAACTATGGGAAGGGACTAAATGGCAAATCTGATGTACTTGTAAGTAGATAAAACTTCAGATAAGGGGGTACATAAAATACTAGTCAGGAGTCAGTGTTTTTAACTCATAGAACATTTAAATTATTTTGACACCAGTTTTCTATAATATATACTTAATTTGAATTTAGGTTGTTGGTAGTTATAGCATAGGATATAAAAAATATAGCTTTATGTTTTTTTTTTGTCATTTGGAAATACAGCATATGTTTTTACATATGATTGTGGCAGTAATGTCATAAGCATTAGATTTCTATTTGGTCTGTGGATCTCATGTTTAATCTAGAGTTGGCTAGAGCTACTTAAAATTATAAAATGCTTTACAGAGTTGTGCTGTATAAATAAAAATTTTTTTATTACTGTTTAAATTAGTTTTAGGCCTTGTGTAATTAAGAAAACAAAAGGAAATATTTTGAAGTAAGTTTATGTCCCAAAGGATGATTTTTTTTCTCGTTTCACCAAAATCCCTGTTGATGATTTTGATGACCCTTGATTGTTATACTTGGCTTCAGTCAATAACATCACCTTTCTAGTCTGTTTTTTCTCATTCTACACAAGCTCAGTGGTAGATTATTCCCAAAAGTGGTTTGATATTAACACTTAACTCCAGCAACTTTCAAGTCTTGCAAGAAATGTATCACTTTGAAAGGAGCTTTGACTTCATATAACAGTGGTCTTGAAACACAAGCTTGGACAAGTATTTTAATTTTTCCCAGTCTCAGTTTCACCATTCAATGATAAGAACTAACAAAAATTATGTTATGTCTAGGATTGTGGTGAGAACAAAATGATATAAGCCACCTCCAACAGTGAAAATCGTGAACATTTAATGAATAATAGATATTCTACATAAGTGAGGTTAGTGGCCCAAAGTTAGTAGGGCCAGTCATAGAGAGGCCAGAGTTTTATACTTTCTACTTAGAGAACACAATTTAGTAATGAAGCTCAGATTATGGAATCAGACAAGTTTGAATCCTATTATCGCTCTGTAACCTCTGAGCAAGATATAACACTTAGAACCACACTTCCTCATCTTGAATATGGGAATAAAGATGTCAATCTTGTGTTGCTTTTGATAGAATTAAATGTGCATTTGCTAGTGTAGTAAGCATAGCAAGCAAAGTCTGATTTCTTATTGCAGATTTTGAAAATTCTATGTTAAGTTAAAGATTCTTCAGCACAAACATTTCAAATCTCTTTTAGAATAGTTTTATGTTCATAGCAAAATTGTGCAGAAGACACAGAGAATTCCCATATACTCCCTTCCCTGTGGGCACCCATAGCTTTCCTCACTATCAACATCTTGCACTAGAGTGGTACATTTGTTACAATCAGTGAACCTACAATGAGACGTCATGATCACCCAAAGTTTATGCTTTACATTACAGTTCGCTCCTGGTGTTCTGCACTCTGTGGGTCTAACTAACATGTAATGAAATATATTCATTATTATAGTATCATACAGGTTAGCTTCACTACTCTAAAAACCCTCTGTGCTCCAGCTATTCATCTCTATCTTCTTCACTAACCCCTGATCTTTTCAGTGTTTTCACAGTTTTACCTTTTTCAGAATGTTGGAATCATACAGTATGTAGTTTTTTGATCTCTCTTTTAAAATTAAGTTAGTAGATGAAAGTAGTGGTGAAAATAACTGTTAGACCTGTTAAAAGAACTGTTAGATGAATAATGAAAATACAAACATTGCCAAGGTAGACAGAGGAGGAGTTCCAATTTGTTAATAAAAAATAAGAATTTATTTTTCCAGTGGCCAGACTAAATAGCACATTCATTATCTATAGACATAAGATGGAATAGAATGGGGTATGAAGGTGGAAGCTGAGAGTGAAAGACAAAGAAAATGAGAAAGTCAGAGGAAAAAAAACACAAGGCTTTAGGGTGATGGTTAGACACAGCAAAGGGTTGCGGGAGGGGAGAGTCCATGACCTGGTCGGCATCAAGCACATGCACAACAGCTGATTTATTGAGAGCTAATCCTTCCTCCTAGGAATGTTAATCGGGCAACTCACCTGAGCCATTCTGGGGGCCCAGAGAGTCTGAGTTGATGTCAACTGGCCCCTGCCTGGCCAGAGCCCTACTTTGGTCTTTTGCCTGACTTGGGCCTGGCTGCTTTGAGATGGCAGAGAAGCCAAGTAAAGACAGGACTAAGGAGAAAGTAAAACCTCCAGAGGAGAATGTGCCAAGCTAAAGGAGTGGCTCCTGGTCCCTTGTTTGTCAGTGGACTTGGAGCATAATCATGGATATTGGTGAACCAGATAGTTGGGGCAGGGAGGAAACTGGAACCCAAATGGCCAGCTACTCGGCAGTTCTTCCAGTGCCTGGCCAGGTGCTGACTTCCCAGGTGGGGCAGGGCAGTGACTTCCACGCCTTCCAATGCTGGGACATTTGCTGGCCTGGCCCCTAGTGTGAAAGAAGATACCTGGCCAGCTCTTGGCTGGGGCCTTTCCTGAGACTTGGTTTCTTCATCCCTGCTGGCACAGAAGGCTGGAAGCCAGTGATACCCACTGAGAAGGTGCCATGAGCAGAGGGTTGAATTCAACAGTCAAAATGTCATTTGTGTGTTTTGAACTTTAAATGAGTGCTCAATCTTCCTTTCTACAGCAGAGACTTCATCAATACCAAATGCTGCTCTGGCCCCCCACTATTGAGTCGCACTACCTCTTCCTCAGCCTCATCATCCCAGGCCAGACCGGAATAACAGGGAGTGCACTCTTCACTGGCCCAAGTGTTGCTGGAGACCACATGAGAGCCAAAACTCAGGACTTCTGCTTGGCATCCTGCTAGAGGGCCAGCCATTACTCACCAGCTTACTGGGAGGCCAGCCTCACCTGCCTTGCATCGAACTCTTTCTCCCTTGCAGTCATGTCTGCATCTGCAAGCTATCTACCCAAATGCCACAGACTAACTCCTTTGGCCCAGTGGCTTGTGCAGCCTCCAGTCCTTAGAGTGGAAACGGGTGGTCGCTGAACAGCCCTGGGAATTTCCTGGGACTCCAGCCTCTGCCACTCACTGGCTGAACAACTCACAGTAACATACAGTGATCCTGGCCCTTTCGACCTGTCCCACAGCCCATCAGGGGAAGGGAAAGAGGTCATTAAATAAAACAGGGCATTTCTGGTTTCACTCCCATGTGGACCTGGAACAGAGGGCAAGATATAAAGAAGCAAAACAAGCAAAAGTGAATTCTTAGGCTCAGACAACAGATTGGGGATGACTTAGTCCTCAGGGTGGAGGCAGGACAATGACTTGTGTAAAGAAGGTCAGTGCCAGGGTGAAGGTCTGATCATGCCATGTACTAAACAGCTGTTGGCTAATGAGTTAGCAAGCCTGACGTTTTTCTAAGGTTTTGAAGCCTCGTCTTTCAGCTACGTCACATTTAGTCAAAATGACAGACCACAGAAGGCTTTGGGGTTCCAACACCAAGTCCGGCTTTCTGGTAACAATAGAACCGGGGACAACTGTATTGCTGTGTGGACTTGATGGGATGGTTTTTTGTTGACTCACAGAGATGGTAGAAAAGGCTATTAGAGGAAGGGGAGACATAGTTGAAAATGACTGGCAGACAGAGTATATGACCATTTCATGAGAACATGTTGAACACATGAATAATCCTATTGGAAAAGGAGATGAACTCAAAACAGAGGGATTCAACCCTCAATGAGATGGCAACTTCTCAAAGGCCAGAGCTGTTACAACTTCATACTTATTGGATTGGAGACACAAAAAGAAAGTTGTTATGTTGAATTGATGCTCCTTTTCTCAATGGTTGACCTCAAATGAAGCTTTGTGAAAAAATGAACATTCTCATCGAGGACAAAGGGTACTGGGGATGTACCTGTCTCATAGGGGTTGGGTGAAAATATGGCTCCCGGGACCTAGTCAGTTTCCAACAGTTGTATATTCCTGCCCTTTCAGAGTAAAAGGAAACTGTGATTCTGACACTATACTCCTTTTCTCAATATTTTATAAAAGTATAGTTTTTTGTTTGTTTGTTTTTTTGTTTTTTTTTTTTAGGAAAATGAACAGTCTCCTCCAGGACCATGGGTATGTATGAGACACACATTATTTGATCTGTTTTTGGAATAATTGTTCTTTTTGTAAAATTGTACCCCAAGGTAAATCTTGTCTCTCATAATGAACTTAAGTTATGGTTCCATAATCTAGGTTGTATTAGTTTAGACTAGTAACATCCAGCTTCTAAAATTACATTATAGAGATCACATATTTTTGAAAATAGAATTTCTTAAAATAAGCATTAGAATTATTTTTGACATAATATAGGTTATTAAGAAAGTGATAAATCATAAAATCTATTTTAGTATTAAATAATATACAAGCATCACATTTTAAAATTATTTATTATTATTTATGTCTATAGCACTTGGTCTTCCTAGGTGGTCTCCCATTCAAGTTCTAACCAGGCCCAACCCTGCTTAGCTTCTGAGATCAGACATTGGACTTTTTCAAGGTGGCATAGCCATAGACTATGAACTAGAGCTCCACTGGAGCATGAACTCAGGATCTTCTGTGTGTAAAGCAAATGTGCTATACTATAAATCCACGTCCGCCATCACATCTTAAGACTAAAGTTTTCTTGAGTTTATGTTATTTGAACAATTTCTGCTATACAGTATGAACTGGGTTTTATATGTTGCCTTTGTTTTTAAAAGCATGTTAAAGTATAGACTTCTAATTTTGTTTCCAAACCTAGTATTTCTGCCCTATAATCCTGCACACAATTAGTTCATTGGAAAATTAATTTGTTTTTATTGCAAGTCAATGAACTTTTTGCTATTGATGTGACCGAACTTAACACTTTCAAATAAGTGTCAGCACTTATAAAGGCACATGTATTCACTGTAAGCACCAGTGGAATTGTGGAAAAGGGAGAGATGTTGTGTCATATTTCTGCATTACTGGTGATCTTTTATCATAGAATTAGTAATTCAATTTCATTGAGTTTTCTTATCTGATAAATAAAAATTATAACATCTACCTGGCAGGATTATTATGAAGATTAACTGAAAATATATGTACCATAAACTAGTACAATGTCTGCCACCTGATTTGCAGTGCTCTCCCTTCTAGATCCAGACAGCCCAGTGATTAAAATATACATAGTAAAATGATGCTTTATTTTCTTATTGTTAATAAGTTTTTTAACTTGAATTTTTATTATTCTTTAAGTTGGTGTTTGTTGCTTTTCATGATGGTGAGCTGTAATGTTCAGCAGTGTCACAGTGATAATTCTAGAGAAATCCCATGCTTCACACAAGAGGAATATAGACATTGATTCCTATCAGATTTTATAATACATAAAGGTTTTGTTTTGGTCTCTAAAGACAGATGTGATATGAATTTATCAGTGAGGTAGACTTCCAATTCTAGTTTAAGCTTTTCTAAGTTAACATTGTATTTATCTTAAGAGTTAATATAGTGAAAATGGCAATTTTGTGTAAGGACTATCAGTTTCAGTAATGATTTGATGAATATTGGATCTGTTGAACTTGATAAAAACAAGCTTTGAAAAGTACATTATGTTTTTGAGTTTTAAATGTAACTAATGATTTTGACAGTGAGAAGTAGACATTTAGTTTCTTACCAAATACTCTATATTTTTCAATTTTTGACATGCATCTGAGGTGATATTTTCAAAAATATTCAGTGATCTACATGTCCATCAAGATAACTGGATAAAGAAGACATGGTATGTATATATATGGTGGAATATAACTTGGCCACACAAAATGATATTTTGCCATTTGCAACAACATATATGCTACATGAAGTAAGTTAGACTGAGAAAGACAAAGAGCCCATGATTTCACTTCTATCTGAAATCTAAAGAACAAAATAAACAAACAAACAAAACAGACTTATAGATACAGAGGACAAACTTATGGTGCCAGAAGGCATGAGGGGTTGGGGTACAGGTGAAAAAGGTAAGTAGATTAAAAAGTGCAGTTAGTAGTTACAAAATAGTCACTAGTCACAAGCATGTAAAGTATAGCATAGAGTCCATAGTCAATAATTTTATAGTAATATATGGTGCTGGGTACTAGACTTATCAGAGGTATCATTTTGTAAGTTACATAAATATCTAGGCACTATGCTGTATACCTGCAACTAATATAATATTGAATGTCCACTGTAATTGAGAAGAAAATAACATTAAAATAAAAAGAGATCTTAAAAATTCTTTTAAAGATTAAAGAGTATGTATGTGTTTATGTACATATATTATATAGTATAGCTATAAAGTTTGCATGTACACTCTCTTAGTCAGGTCAGGCTCCCATAACAGAATATCACACACTTGGTGTCTTATACAGCAGACATTTATTTTCTCACAGTTCTGGAAACTGGAAGTCTGAGATCAGGACACTTGTATGGTCAGGTTCTGGTAAGGACTCTCTTCCAGGTTTGTAGAAAAGAAGAGAACTGGGTCATGGGTCATGGACTCCTATTCACTTTTTATATCTACCAAGACCATCTTGTTACTGGGTGCCAAGTCCTCCACCAAAAGTTAAATTATGTATATTTAGGCCAAGTTATGAGAGCCAAGGTTTTCACCCCACATCCTGCAAATGGGAACAATGCTTGGCCATGCTTCCAAGCTCCACAACTGAGTTCCTGAAAGAAGAGTCCAGGTTTTATCCCAAGTTACTATGTGTTCACACTATCTTTTCTTACCAAGAGAAAGCCTTGGTGCTGTAGTTTACAGTCACCATACAATAATTGTCCAAAGTGAAAATTGGTGACATGGGACCAGGTCGTGCAGAATGAAGTGTTAGGATGATACAAGATTGGTGCCATTGGCTTAAATTTTTATTGTAAATGCTTTAAAATGAGGACAATCTTCATGCTGTGACCCAAGTCCACCATTCTTACTCCTCCTAGGAGATGATGTATTGATTCTGTTGGCCAATGTGTCTCCAAGAGTTTCTGGAACTAGAGGCCAGGCTATGTATTCTGAGGCTAGATCTTCAGTCTGGACTTTGTTTCCAATAGGATGGTCATGATCTTGTGGGCTTGGAGCTGACAAAGGTTCAGGCTTGGTTCTGATATCCACAGTCTCTCTTTTAGTTTCTCTTCCATAAAGAAGGCTTGTTGCTGTGTGCCTAGGACTCCAGATAACATTGGTTCCGAGAGGACATGCTTAGAACAGTGGGCCCAGGCCACCCTTTAAATCTCTTTTAAGGAAAGATAGAAGATATGTTGTGGTCCAATTTCTCAGCTCCACCACCTGGAATTAGAGGAAGGGGTGGAACTACAAACCAAGGTCAGCACTCTGTACTGGATTAGAAATGCAGGCAAGAGAAAAGGTTTAATTTAGAGTTAAGATTCTCTTACCAGAAGACAGTCTTGCTCTGTTGGGTAAGGTCTCCTCTCTACTAGTTTTCAGGAAGGAAAGGTTTATTGCCATGGGTTTGAGTCAACCTTGCAGTTATTGGAAGGAAAAGACAGGCTTTGTGCCTTAGTGACCAGGTCACCACTCCACATTCTTTCAAGAGAAGACAGTGCTGCTGCTATAAATGGAGAACTGCTTCCTTCCTTTTATTTAGAAAAGACGGTTTTGTTTGCAGACTGTTCACTCTACATAAATTTCTCTCCATAGGTGCTACCTTGGGTTTAGTGTGAGTAGTTGTTTCATCTAATCTGTTATTGATTAGATGGTCTTGACCTTGGGATGCTGAGCCTGCACCCTAGTTCCTGTGAGGAGAATCCAGGCTTGGTGTCACAGGCCTAAGTCTTCATTCTAGTTTCCCTTGCATAAAGACAGGTGGACCTAAGACACCACAAGACATTTGTTCAGGGAAGACAGACTTGGAACCATGGGCCCAGGCCACTATTTAAGTTTCAGTTCGGAAAAGAGGGAAGAAATTCTGTGGATGATGTATCACTTCTACCTCCTGGAAAAGGTGAAGGGATAGGAACTGCAAGCCAAAGTCAGCCCTCTCACTCCTAAGCAAAATTCCAGATATGGAGCCAAGGTTCTAGTTCTCCATGAAAGATATTTCTACCAGAGGAAAGACTTGCCTTTTTGTTTAAGGTCACTAATCTACTAAATTTCAACAAAGACTGCCTTGGTTTCTTTCGATGGGGCTCCATTATGTTATTGGTAGAAAGTGATAAGCTGTGTGTCATGGGCCTGGTTCTCCAGTCTACATCAATTGAAGGGAGGATAGCACTGTTGCCATGAATGGAGGTCTCCTTTCTTTTCTGTAATAATAGACAACTTTGGTCTGTGGGCCATGAACTGCCCATTAGTTTCTGTCATGGGGTCCAGGTTTTTGGTAGTCTGATCAGGTTTTTTGCCTAGTCTGTTCAAAATTAGACAATGTTATCATGGCCCCGCAGGAGTAATGACAGGATCTTGTGACCACCCTGTTTGAATCACGAGTTCATCAAGAGACTGGCCTGTATGAAACACAGGGAGATCATGTGACATATGGAGATAACTTAGTGCTCCCTTTGGAATGATGAGTGCATATCACTTGAAAAAATTTACATAGATACTGAAAAAAAACATTAGTCTCTGTTTAACAGAAGGTGGCAAAGAAAACTTTGTAACATACCTCCAATTGAATGTCATTTACACATTAAAAAATTTCTTTAAGGTCAATGGTTCATGTAGCCGGACAATAATCCTTATTTAACCTCAATTTTTTTTCTATTTGCAGGAAACCTGCTTTGTGGAAGTGGAGGTGGTGTTCGTATATTGGCTGCATTGAAACTTAGAGGCAGCGTGTGCTATGAGGAAGGAACTAGTAATGGTGAATAGAACAAACTCTATGTTGCTGTATTGTAGGTAAAATGCTAGTCATTGTGAGGATACCTCTTCATGGCAGAAGGAACAGCTGCCTCCGAATTCCTCTATAGCAGACCACAGGCAACAAATTCTGATAGAGACTGGCTTAACGACCATCAAAAGAAAGCTGAGATATTGACATTGAGGTTGTTCCTTTAAGGTTTTCTGGAAACCCTTGATTTAGGCCTACAGAGAAAAATGTGGTGGAAGTTACCTGAAACTCATAGGAAGAAGTAGGGAGCTTGCGATATTTACTTGGCTGCTCTGCAGAAATCAGGTGACCATCAAGAGACTGGCTTGAGGTCATCACAGGCAGATCATGGGACATTGGGTCATAGTATGGCACTCACTTTTGAGTTACCCTTCTAAATTCCTTGGTAATATTCAAATAAACACTTAGAAAAAGAGAGTCCGGTTTGTATAAGAGAGAGTGAATGAGATAGCCAACTCAGTGCCCTTCAATTGAGAAACATCAGATCTGCATGACTAGACTTGCTTAAGGAAAGTGGTGTAGGCTATCAGACAAAGATCTTGCAATAACTAACCTTAGGTTTCAGATGTGATAAGCCAATCTGCTGGAATGCAATGGGAGCAGCTTATCATATTAATCATGTTGAAATCTGCAGGATGAGCCTGTTTGAGGAAGTTTCCTTTAGAGTGGTGGAAACAGCAGCCACCTATTGCTGTATTGTAGCAACAATGTTGAGTCATTGTGAGCAAAATTCTTAATGGCTTCAGGTGCAACTCCTGCACTATTCTTCAATGCAGACCTCAGGCCACTAACTACTGTTGAAAGAAAATTGCTTAATTGCCAATGCGTCAATGCTGAAATATTGAAAATGTACAGTTTATGAGACGTGTTTTGAAAATACTTGGTTGAGGATAGGGGCAAAGGAATAAGGTGGAAGTCACCAGAAAAAGACGTAGTAATCACTATGGAATCATGCAGCGGTCTTGTGAACAACTCATGGGAATCACATAGTGGTCTTGGAAGACCCCAAGGGAATCTTTTATCTATCACGTGACTAGTTTTTTACTGTGGATATAGGTTTCCACTCTACTTCTTAGAATGAACCAGGCTTGAGTGTGTGTAAAATGTTTTCCAGTCGAGTTTACCTTGAAAATGAGACTGATATGGTGTCTCTGTTAAGGAAAGACAGAAGAAATACTCCACATTCTGGAAATAGAGGAAGAGATTAGAACTGAAAACCAAGGTCAGCACTCTGTTTCTGGATTGGAAATCCAGGCAAGAGACAAGATCCAAAGTCTGGAGTCAAGATTCTCTTACCTGAGGACAGGATTGCTCTAAGGGGATAAGTCTCCTTTCTAGTACTTTTTAGAGAGAAAGGTTTATTGCCATGGGTCCCAGTCTCCTCTGTATTTAATTATAGGAAAGACAGGATTTGCACCTTGGGCCAGGTTTACCTCTCGACATGCTTTGAAAAAAAGACAGGCTTGCTGGGATGAAGGGAATCCTCTGTTCTTCCTTTTGTTTATATATGATAGCTTTGTTTGTGGGTGTTGTGTTTCATATGAGTTTCTGTTGTGAGTACCTCTTTCATCTAATCTGTTATCAATTAGATAGTCTTGACTTCTAGACTTCGGGAGCCTCAGCCTACACCCTCCACCCTAGCTCCTGTGAGGAGAGTCCATGCTTGGTTTCGCAGGCTTAAGTCTCCATTCTAGTTTCCCTTAAATAAAGATAAGCTTGTTGCCTAGGACACCACTCGGCATTTGTTCAGGGAGGACAGGCTTAGACCCATGGGCTTGGGCCACCATTTTTGTATCTGTTAGGGAAAGACAGAAGAACTGCTGTAGGACGAGGTCTCAGCTCTATCTCCTGGAAAAGGTAAAGATATTGGAACTGTAACCCAAAGTCACCCCTCTCATTCCTAAGAGAAATTTCAGACATGAGGTCAAGGTTCGGGTACTCCAAGAAGATATTCTTCCCAGAGGAAAGACTTGCCTTGCAGTTTAAAATCTTCAATCTACTACATTTCACTGAGGACATGCTTGGTGGCTTAGACAAAGGCTCCACTGTATTATTGTTAGAAAGAGAGTGGCTTTGTGTCATGGGTTCGAGACTCCAGTCTACATCATTTGAAGGGAGATCTCCTTTCTTTTCTGTAACAATAGACAACTTTGGTTGGTGGGCCATGCATGCCCCATTAGTTTTCATCACAGAGTCTAGATTGTTGGTAGTGTGAGCAGGCCTTTGCCTAGTGTGTTCAAAATTAGACAGTGATAACCTCAGGACCATGGCCCCGTGGGAGTCACAACAAGATCACATGATAGCTTTGTAGGATTCATCAAGAATTTTGAAGGTGCCCATTAAGAGACTGATCAGTATAAAATACAGTGAGATCATGTGACAGTTGGAATGATATGGTGCTCTCTTTGGAATGAGGAGTGTATATCACTTTATAAAATACACATAAACATTGAGAAAATTTTTGTGTGTGTAACAGAAGGTGACAGACTGAACTCCAATCAAATTTAGTGTCTACATTACAAAATTACTTGAGGTCAAAGATATATGCAGCCAGACAATGATCCTTAATTTGCCTCAGGTTATGTCTGTTGTCAGGAAACCTGCTTAGTGGCTGTAGAGGCAGCGTTTGCATATTGGCCGCATTGAAAACTGGAGGCTGAGTTGCTGTGAGGATGTTACTGGATAGCTTGGAAACAACAGCTGCCACTTTGCTGTATTGTAAATAAATGCTGAGTAATTGTGGGGATACCTGTTCATTGTGGCAAATATGGCTGCCTCCGAATTCCACTTACTAGATCTCGAACTACAAATTATGATAGAGACTGGCTTAAAGATCATTAAAAAAAAGCTGAGATATTAACATTCATCCAGTTCCTTCATATTCTGAAAACCCTTGGTTTATGCCAACAGAGGAAAGGAGATAAGTCACCTGAAAATCTTGTAGCAAGAACATGAAAATCTTGCGATATTCACGTGGTTGCCCAATGGGAACCACGTACCCATCAGGAGACTGGCCTGAGCCATGACATGTGACACTAGGTGATGGTGTGGTTCTTACTTTTGGGTTACCCTTCTAAATTCCTTGGTAATATTCATCTAAACACTGAGGAATGAGAGTCCATGTGTAAGAGAGAGTGGACGAGACAGCCAATTCACTGCCCTTCAATCGAAAGTTCAGGTCTGCATGACTAGACTTGCTTAATGACAGCAGTGTAGGCTGCCAGAAAATGAACCTTTGATAACTCACCTGACGTTTTGGCTGTGGTCAGCCATTTTGCTGGAAAGGAATGGCAGCGGCTTAGCACATTCATCGCATTGAAATTTAGAGGATGTGTCAGTCTAGCAAGGTACTTTAGAGTGGAGAAAACAGCAGCTGCCATATTGCTGTATTGTAGGAAAAGTGCTAAGTCATTGTGAATATAACTTATCGGCTTCAGGTGCAACTCCCGCACTATTCTTGGATGTAGACCTCAGACTACTACTGTTGAGAGGAAATTGCTTAATGGCCAATGCATCAATGCTGAAATATTGAAAATGTGCAGTTTATGAGATGTGTTTTAAAAACACTTGGTTGAGGATGGGGCAGAGGAATAAGGTGAAAGTAACATGAAAATCACATAACAATCACTAGGGAATCATGTGGTGGTCACATGATCACCTCCCAGTCTTCAAAGAATCTGTGGGAATTGTTTGTCTACAAGGGGACTAGTCTGCTTACCGTGGGCATAGATTTTCACCCTACTTCTTAGAATGAACGAGGCTTGAGAAGATGTGAAACGTTTTCCTCCTGAGTTTACCTTGAAAACGAGACTGGCATAGTGTAGAGTTTTCAAACATCCACACAACTTCCCCTGATACAGGCAGAAGTCTGGGTCATGGGCCATGGACTTCTATCAACTTTTTTTCTAGCAATATGATCTTGTTACCATGTGCCAAGTCTTCCACCAGAGAACCCGTTATAAATATTTAGGCTAAATTCTGAAGTTCAAGGGCTCCACTCTACTTCCTGAAATAGAAACAATTCTTCTCTATGCTTCCAAGCTTACCAGCTGAGTTCCTGAAAAAAAAGAGTCCAGGCTTTTTGCCAAGTTTTTAAAAGCACACTCTACTTACTAAGAGAAAGCATTGGTGCTGTATATTACAGTGACCTTTCAACAATTGGCAAAAGAAATCATTGGTGACATGGGGCAAGGTTGTGCAGAATGGAGGTTAGGAAGACACAAGGTTGCTGCCATTGGCCCAAGTTTCTATCGTAAATAAGTTAAAGGGAGGACAGTCATGGGACCATAAACTGGGCCCTTCTGTTGTGGCGCAATCAATTCTAAGACCCACAGAGCCAATTGAGATGAATTGTGAACCTTTATTAGCCAGCTGGCGGCTGACTCTCTACCACACAGAGTCAGAGGAGATCAGCCCTGAGCTTCCAGAGCAGGTACCTTATAAAGCTTGCAAGCAAGCAAGCAGATTACAGAAAGCAGATGTTGGCTGTAAATGTCTTACACAAAGATAAATGTTTCCGGGGAATTCTTAGATCAAACAGGACCTAGCAGGCAGTTTCCTTATCTGCATCCTGGTGGTGGTCAGTGCTTTCCTGGGGGCTGGTGCCTGGAGATATCACTTCTCTGTGACTGATTTACTAGAAAGTTTTTTACTTCTACATTCCCCACTGGTTTTCAAAAAAAATTCAAATCATTGATTCTCCAACCTGGAGTGGTTGGTAGTTTGTTCTGAGGACCATGAGTTTTACTGCCTGGACCTGCTTTCTGACATAGGCCATTATCCAATTAATTACACAGGGGCCAGATAGCAACCCCAGAAGTAACAATATTAGGGGTCCTGTGATGGAGATAAGCAGTGTAGTTAACCAAGGGGATTCGTTTAACAGGTTCTCATATCAATACCCTGCCTGCTGACATTGTTCTTCTCTGTCACGGAGTCTCTATCTAACCAAGGCTAAACTGTTTTTGATAATACCTGAATGGTTAGCATAGAAACAGCAAGTTTTACCCAGAGCCATGCAGAGACCTCCTTGTTTCAGAAAGAGGAGATCTAGTCTTCTCCTATTCTGTAAAACTACTTCTGCTAGGAAGTTCACAGAGGTCTTTAGGTGAGAAACTGAGGTCTCTAAGTCTTGCAAGCCCTTGTCTACTTCTTGACTCAGGGTCTGGTAGTTAGCTTCCCCTGTTACTAAGGCTACAGTTCCAACAGCTGTTGATCCTGCAATACCTAGGCCTCCTAGTGCAGGTATCAGGATAAGCTCCCTCTTGGTAATTTGATGGTCTGTGTACTGGAAATGTTTGCAGCCCCCTTCCCCAGAGTAGAAATATACTTGAGGGATAATGTGAACTAGTACACAGAAGCCATTTGTCCCCTGGGACCAGTAGTTGGAGTTGATACAAAGGGTGAGATCAGTTTTGCAGGCAAACCAGGTGCCTCGTGGGGCAACTTAGTAAAACAGAGGAGTAGTGTCTATAAGAGTGGTGCTGTTACAATTCTGGGCATAGGGTGAGGTGGTCAAGGGATAGCCAGTGGAGTGGATACAAGTGCCCTGGCCTTGTAGGTCTCCAAGAGTGAGCTTGGGGGTCCTACCCCAAGGGCACAAAGTGCTGCTATTGTTTACTGAAATATTCCTAATCTGGTGAGTGGGGTTTCCA
Source organism: Macroglossus sobrinus (assembly GCA_004027375.1). Lineage (NCBI taxonomy): Eukaryota > Metazoa > Chordata > Mammalia > Chiroptera > Pteropodidae > Macroglossus > Macroglossus sobrinus. The sequence goes on along the minus strand of PVKZ01001410.1, from coordinate 168,824 downwards.
AAAGTGGCAGTAGCTCCAAGCCCTACATAATATGCTCGGGCCGAGTTCAAGCAAAACCAGCAATCACTAGTGATATTAGGGTTGGTTTGATTAACAAAGCTAAACACTGCATCTAGCATACTAATATTGGGTTGGGCAGCAGTGGTGGCCCCAGGATGTTCCAGATGGGGGGGGGTATGGTGAGAGTAGCACTCTCTGAGGAGTTAAGGAGTAGGGGACAAAGGAATCAAGGGGTTCAGTAGGTGGTTGGGTCCTATGGGTAGAGGTGAGAAGCGGCAGTTGACTTGCCACTGTACAGTGATGAGTATACCAGGATCAACTCCCAATACATATAAACGAAGCCCCCATGTTTTCCCTGTAGTTCAGGTCTGTGCATTCCATTGTTTCAGAGTAAGGGTTACAAGGTTACAGCTTCCTAAGTTAATACATACAGACTGAGTAGGGCAGCTGATCTCTCCTTCCCAGTTCATTTTCCCATGGAGCAATTGTTTTGCAGCCCCAAGAGGCATAATAATATTCATCTGGCTTAGCATATGTGGGGCTTCCTTCCTGAGGACACACATAAAGCTGCGTTCCTTGGAGGCCTTTTTCCATAGCAAGGTTCTTGCACCCATATGGGGATGACCAGAGTCGGCCCCTTGCCTTGTAGTAAGCTTTGCCAGGCTGCACGAGGATGGCACATAGATCTACATTGAAAATAGGTTGGCTAGAGGTATTCACTATGGAGATTGGAACACCCATTTTGGTTCTAGTTAACTCCCACCTATACACTTGGGGCTGGTGAGGATTGCTTGAGTGACAGTGAGTGACATGTATAAAGATAGAAACAATTAAGATGGTCCAGTCTGAATCCTTGAAAGTCTTATCTTTAGTGAGTCCTCTGTCTGATGCAGAGTGCATTGTTCCAGCATCTGTGGTGAATGCTCAGCTTTGATCCTAGTATGGTGAATCCAATGACGGCACCCAGCTACCTTGACCATGGTGGGTGTTGTGAGGATGACAGGGAAAGGTCTGTCCCAGTGGGGCTGAAGGGAAGCAGGCTATACCTTCTTCACCCAGATCCAATCACCTGGATCATGGTTGTATGGCTGGACTGGTTGCTGAGCGGTTGCTCTGGTGGCAGAGACCAATTGGTGGGTCTCCTGCCATGCAAGATGGAGGGCCTGCAAAGACTTAAGCAGTGAAAAATTATGAACTTCTGTTAGCTTCTCTTCCCCTAATTTGGGGAGAAGGGGAGTGGGCCTTCCAAACATTATTTCATAAGGTGTAATGCCCTTACAATAGGGTGTGCACCATGCCCTTAACAGGGTAAAGGGGAGGAGATTCACCCAGGTTTCACCAGTTTCCAGCTTGAATTTAGTTAAGGTTTCTTTCAAGGTTCTATTCATTCTTTCTACTTGCCCTGAACTCTGTGGCCTATAAATTCAGTGTAATTTCCATTTGATCCCTAACATCTTTGCTAGAGATTGGCTGGTCTGGGTGATGAACGCCGGGCTCTTGTTGGATCCCAGTGTTATGGGCAGGCCAAATCGAGGCACTATTTCTGAGACTAATTTCTTTGTTACTGCCGAGGCTGTCTCCTGCTTGGTGGGGAAAAATGAATACAAGCAAGTACTTGAATCCAAAGGTACCTGGACTGACCTCAGTGAAATCCAACTCCCAATGTTCCACCGGTGCCTGTCCATGAAGCCTCAGCCCTCATTGTATTTTCTTGGAGGGCCCTGGATTTACTTGTGTGCAGATGTGGCACTGGGCTGATATCTGCTCAGCCATTTGTTGCAGCCCCGGGATGTAATAGTCTCTTTTCAACGGTTCAATTAATTTGGTCCCTCTTAAGTGAGTGCTCTGGTGAATCTGAGTTATAAGGTCTCGGCTCAAAGCCTTAGATACTACAATGCAGCTGTCCGGGATCCTAACCCACCCAGTAGATTCCTCCTTTCCTCCCAGCTTGCTGTATAGTTCAACTTCCCCCAGAGTGTAGGTAGGGGTGTCTGTTAGCACACTGGGCAGTAGGGCTGGCAGAATGTCAATTGGCCCCACTGGTTTTTGGGCAGCTTCTTTTGCTGTCTGATCAGTGAAGGAGTTGCCTTGTGCTACCTCAGAGTCTGAGTTCTGGTGCCCAGGGCACTTTCTTTGGCACTTTCTTTGGCAGCCATATCACCTCAAGAAGGGCTAGTATTTCTCCCTTATTCTTAATTTCTTTTCCTCCCGAAGTCAGTAGACCTCTTTCCTTATATAATGCCCCATGTACATGTGTCGTGGGAAAGGCATACCTGCTGTCTGTGTAGATATTAACAGTCTTATTTTTACCCCACAGCAGAGCTTGGGTCACTGCTACTAGTTCAGCCCGCTGGGCTGAAGTTCCATGGCTTAGGGCTTGTGCCCAGATGACAGTCTCAGTGGTAACCACTGCAGCCCCGGCATACCTGACTCCTTCTGAGACAAAGCTACTCCCATCTGTAAATAGAGTAGCATCCGGATTTGGCCAAGGGTTGTCCGTCAGGTTTGGTCTGGTGCAGGTGATGTTCTCTAGAACCTTAAGACAGTCGTGTAGGGGTTGGCGAGGGTCATTGTCATGTAGTAGGGTGGCTGAGTTGAGGGTGGCAGTTTTCAGGAAATGTATGTGAGGTGGGTTGAGAAGCAGGACCTGATTCTGGGTGATTCCAGCATTGAAAATCCACCAGTCCGGTGGACTGCAAAGCACTGACTCCACTGCGTGTGGGGCGGTAATCTGGAGAGCCTGTAACAGGACCCCTTTTGTGATTCCCCGCACTTCGGTGACAAAGAGCTGGAATGGCTTTTCCAGGTTAGGTAGGGCTAGAGCAGGGGCTGTGGTTAGGGCTGCCTTCAGGGCTTCAAATACCTCCTTTTCTTCTTTTCCCCAGGCTAAGTTCTCTCCTTTCCCTCCGGTACTGGTGTACAGGGGCTTAGCTATTTCTGCGAACCCCGGAATCCAAAGCCTGCAGCAACCTACTGTTCCCAGGAACTCTTGAACCTGTTGTTTGGTGCGTGGCTGGGGTATCCTCAGAATAGCCTCGATCCGACTAGAGGACAAGGTCCTTTTTCTTTTCTGTAGGTTGTACCCTATGTATGTTGCCTGGGGAGTGCGGAGTTGAGCCTTCTTAGCAGACACCCAATACCCATTCTTGTCTAACTCCTGGAGTAGGTCCTCAGTAGCCTGTTTACATTCTAATTCTGTTTCAGCCACTAGCAAAAAATCATCAGCATATTATAGAAGTACTACCTCTGAGTGCCTCTGGTGAAATTCAACTAAGTCCTGATTTAGGGCTTCATTGAACAGGGTAGGGGGATTCTTGAAGCCCTGAGGCAGTCAAGTCCAAGTCAACTGTCCTGAGTAAAGTCTGTCTGGGTCTTCCCATTCAAAAGCAAATATGGGCTGGCTAGCCTTGGCCAGGGGCAGAGTAAAGAAGGCATTCTTCAGATCCAGGACAGTTTACAGATTTGTAATAAAATAGTGTTTGTGAGTTCTCAGTCTCTATGACTTTAATTGTTTTAGTATATGGAGGAAGGGGATGCTGGATCTACATAGGGTTGAAGGCAGAATATGTAACACCTGGGTCAGTTAGAACAGAGTAAAAGGTGTTGTCAATATGAACTGATGCTTCCCTAAAAAATTCTTAGAAAGGAGGGGAAGCAGCCTCTTTTTCTCCCCAGAGCCTCATCAGATTTCATCTTTGGCAGTTTAGAACCAATGAGTTTGTTGGTCTTGTTTAGTTTGAATTTTGAGCAGTCCCTTTCTGAATAACCCAGATTTAGTACAGTAATGACAGATTACTTCAGGTTTGGGTTTAACTTTACAATTGGCCTTTACCTCTTACAATTGATCTTTGCCTCCAAGAATTGGAGCTGAGGAATCATGCTCATTAGAGAGACATTAGGTTTAGAATGCCTCAGCCCTGCCTTCTGATAAACACTGATATATCTAATGCTGTTCCCTCTAAGGCATTATTAAGCACTATAGCTAAGGTCTTCCCAAAGCTACATAAAGACTATCACCTGTTTAAGTGAGAGACTGATGTTCCCATACATTTACCGAGCCCACATTATCAGATTTATGTCAGCTGGTTAACATGCTAGTGAGGCCTGGACATGCACAACTCTGGATACTACTCACAGGTTGCTGAGACCTTAAAGATTGTCTAGAAAAATGCATTCTCTAATGTGTGGAGTCTATAATCCAAGTTCTCAAAGGACGTTTGTGGCAAAATCTTAACACACTTGTGCTCTGAACAGTACTTAAATAATGGATATTTCGCTTACCTCTAATACACACTCCATCCGACTAGGTTCTTGCTTGGAATAGAACTCAAACACATCCTGTCAGGCATGTAGCTAAGATTATCATGTGACTTGTTAAAAAATTTTTTTCTTCTAAAGAGCTGATTGTCTGAAACCTTTGGGACATTGGTCTTTTAATCATGAAATACATATGTACTGTGTAAAGGGATTATTAAATATTGTCATTTACCTGTGAATAATTCATACCAAATGGGATACTTGCAAAGAGTATTAACAGAGAGCTTATATGCTGAATAGACCCATAATCCTTATTGTAATACATGCACTAATGTGCTTATTATGATGTGTAGTTTGTATGTTATAAAGAAGATACTTACAAACTTCGTTCATCGGCAAAGGGGAACTAAACCATTCCCTAATGACTGTGGCCTAAGATGAATGTGCCCAAAAGATGACTTTGACGAAGTCCTAACACACTGCGTGAGAACCAAGGCTGTGCTCAACAGTGCCTGCTTACAAAATGCAGACTACACCTGCTTGTAATTTACAAAGTCAATTGACTTGTGAACACTCTATCAGCAGGGTTTTTTTCTTGGTATAAAACTCAAATCCATTCTCAAAGAAATGTATCACAAGTAGGATATGGTTTGTTGTTGAGCTATAATCATAGGCTAGTCTTAAAAAAACTTAAGATCATCAAATACTTTATACTTTGTGTATTGCAGGTAATAAAAGTTAGTATTACTAAAGAATATGGCCGTGACACATCAGAACCTTAAACCTCACCATAAACCTAATTCTGATTTAAACGCTACTGTTCATTAAAAACCAACCTTAATCTCAAGGCTGTCTTTAACCCTAACCCTCATTTTAACCATAATCATAAATTCTCCCCAATCTTCTCTACCCCTGAACATAACCCTAACCCTAATTCTAATCTTAAACCTGACTCTAACCTATAACTTTGCCCTAACCCACATGTTTATCCATATTTTAATTTTACACTCACCCTGATATTTGAGCTTATGCCAACCTTTACCTCAACCCTAAGCCTCACCCTAACCCTAACTCACATGCTAACCCTAAACCTAACTGTATCTCTCTGGTCCTTCCTTAATCCTAACCTTAATTTAAATTAAACCTGAACTTCAAAACTACTTCTATAGCTAATCCTAAACTTAACTCTAACACAAAACCTAACCCTAACCTTAACATTAAATATAACCCTAAATGTAGCTCTAACCTAAACCTTAAACAAACCCTAATTTTATTTTAAACACAAAACCTCAGCTGAAAGTTCATTCTAACCCTGACACTAATCCTAAACCTTTTCGTAAACGCAATTTGAATTCTACACTGACTCTAATAATACCCTACTTGAAATTCTAACTATAACAGAAAACCTAACCCTAACTCCAACCTAAAACCTCACCCTAAACCTACCACTTTTCTTAACTCTAACCCTAAACCTAATATAAACTCAAATTCTAACTTAGAAGCTAAGTTGAATCCTGACTCTAACCCTAAACCTCTCTCAACACCTAACATTAACCCTAACTCTAACTCTGACCCAAACCCAGGCTTAGGGTTCAGCCTGATCCCCAACCCAAATTTAAACACAAACCCAGACCTGAAAGCTAATTGTATGCCTAGTGCTAATCATAATCAAGACTCAACTCAAACCCTAAAACTAACCCTTACCCTAACCTAACCTCCACTCTAGTCTTTATAGTAGTTCTTGACCTAATTTAAATTGAACCCAAAGTACAAAGCAACCTCTAAATCTATTATAAACCTAACTGTAACTCTAAATCTGACCCTAACATTAACCTTAAACACAAGCCTGGACATAGTTCTTACCTTAATTCAAACCAAATTTTTATTCTATTTTCACGAATTCTAAACCTAACCAAACTCTAATTCAAACCCAAACTCTAACTCAGATCTACTTCTAATTCTACCCTAACCCTAACTAAATCCTAATTAAAAACTCAAAGCTTACTTTAAAACAAACTTAAAATCTAAACATTATTCTAATCCTGGCTTTTAACCAAACCCTTAACTTACTCTAAAGCTAATCTTTATACGCAACCACTAAACTCAAAGCTAACTCAAAAACTGATGTTCGCATTAACCCTAATCCTAATCCTAAACCTGACCCTCACTTTCACCCTAACACTAACTCAAAACCTGTCCCTAACTATCATGGTAACCCAAAACTTATCCCTAATGCTAGCCCTTACTCCAATTCTAAACCGAACCCAATTTTAAATTAAACACTAACCTCAGAGTTAACTATGCCCTAATAGTAACTGTAAACGTAAAACTAATCCCAACCCTAACCTTAAAAATAACCTAATCTTAAATCTAACCCTATTTTAAACCCAAACTCTAGTCTCAAAACTAACTCTAACCCTAACCCTCACGCCAAACATAATCATAAACTCAATCGTAATTTTAACAAGAACCCTACTTCCTTAATCAAAACCTAAAACAAATCCTAACCCTAACCCTAAACATGACCTAACATTAGCCCTTACTTTACTTCTAACCCTAATTTATATTTAAATTAAACCCTAAATATAACACTATGGAAAACCCTAATATTAATGGTAATCATAATTCAAAACTAAACCTTATGTCTAACCTTAGCTACAACCTTGTAGCCCTTGCACAAACCTTAACAACAGCCCTTACCCAAAAACTAACTCTTACCCTAATTAAATTACAGCATAACCTCAAACCTAATTCTAATCTCAACTCTAAGTGAAATCATAAATTCTATTCTAACCCTAATTATTACTTAATGTTGAAGCTAACACTAACTCTAACCCTAAACGTAATTATAACCATAACTGTAAACCTAACACTAACCCCTGGCCCTTACCTATGCCATCCTTAACCCTAACCCCTAATTTAAACATAAGCTAACCATTAGATTAACTCTAACCCAAACCCTAAAACTAATCTTAATCATAAAAGCAACCCTAAACCTAACCCAAACCCAAATGGTAATGTTAATACTAACACTAATTTAAAGCCAAACCCTAACTTTAACCCTAACCCTAATCATAAACTGAACACTACCTCTAACCCTAACTCTAAACTAAAAATCTAATTCTAACCTAGTCTCTATCCCTTAAATTAACCCTAAACCTGGCCTGCACCCTCTAACCATAAATGTAAGCCTAACTTACACCCAAATTCTTACCTTGATTCAAATCAAACCCTAAATCTACCTCCTACGTGAAGTGTGCACACAACAAAGAAACAAAACCTAACCCCCAAACCTAACCCTAAGTCTAAACATAAATTCAGCCTAACCCTAAACCTGACACTAACACTAACCTTAATCATAAACTCACACCTAAACCTAAATCTACCCCTAACTGAAAATCTAACTTCTACTATAAATCTTAGCCTAACCAAGCCCTAACTGGAGAGCTTAACCTAACACTAATTGGAATTTAATGCTAATTTAAACTCAAAACTCAACCTTAAAATATAACCCTAACCCTAATTTAAAACCAAATCATGAACGCATATCTTAACCTAACCCTAACCCAAATTGTAACTCTAAATTTAACCCTAACAATTGCCCTAAACCTAATCCTAACACTATATCTAATTTATATTTAATCCTAATCTCAAAGATAACTCTATCCCTAATCCAAACCTAATGAACCCTAACTCTAACACTAACCCTAATGCTAATCCTAAACCTATTTGAAATGGCAATTCTAATTTGAAATGTAACTTATATCCTAAACCTAGAGTTAGACCTTATTCTAGCCCCAACACAAACCATAATTTATTTTTATTTTTTATTGTCATAACAAAATCTATTGCTTCACTCTATTTTTAGATAAATATAGCATATTGGCTCAATTATAATCCCAGAAATTTAACAGACACTTACCACTGAATATACACACAGTAAAGTTGCCAAGAAGTGATGCATTTAAAGTCATTTTGTAGTTCTTTTTTTTGTATTACCTCCAACTTTTAATTAAAATATGTTTTTTTCTTATTATGGAGATGTTGATTAACAAATCCAAAAAGGTTTAGGTGTACAATTCAAAAGGTGTGTGTGTGTGTGTGTGTGTGTGTGTGTGTGTGTGTGTGTGAGTGTGTGTGTGTGTGAGTGTGTGTGTGTGTATGAATATATGTATGTATGTATATATATATATATATATATATATATAAAACATTGTGTGCTTACTGCCTATAGTTACATTAATTGTGGTGCATAATCCTTTTAATATGTTGCTGTATTCAGTTCTCTATCTTATTTAGAATTTTACATCTGAGTTCATGAGAGGTATTGGTTTGTAGTTTTCTTTAAATTTATTTTTTATGGTGACATTGGTTAACGAAATCCAATAAATTTTAGCTGTACACTTTAACAATAAGGCATATATATTTTTACACTGTGTGCTCATCTCCCATAGTTAGATCTCCTTCCATCATTATATATTTGACCCGTTTACTCCATCTATCTCCCCCTTCCCCGCTTCCCTCTACCTTCTGGTAACCACTAGTCTATTGTCCATGTCCATGAGTCTCTGTTTGTTTGTCCTGTTCATATGTTGCTTTTAGGTTTATATCCCACATATAAGTGATATGTGATTTTTCAACTTTTTCTGTCTGGCTTGTTTCATTTAGCATGATTATCTAGAGGTCCATCCATGTTGCTGCAAATGGCAGTATTTCATCTGTTCTTATGGCTGAGTAATATATCATTGTATAAATGTACCACAGCTTCTTTAGCCAATCATCTATCATAGGACCCTTTGGTTGCTTCCATGTCCTGTCCACTGTGAATAAAGCTGCTATGAACATCAGTGTGCAAATATCTCTTCAGATATGGGTTTTGAAGTCTTTGGAATAAATACCCAGTAGAGGGATTGCTGGATCATATGGTAGATCAATTCTTAGTTTTTTGAGGAACCTCCATTTAGTTTTCCACAGTGGCTATACCAATTTGTGGTCCCACCAGCAGTGTATGAGGATTCTTATTTCTCTGTATCCTCTCCAACATTTGTTATTACTTATCCTGTTGATTATAGCTATTCTAACAGGTGTGAGGTGGTATCTCATTGTGGTTTTGATTGACATTTCCCTAACAGCTAGCAATGTTCAGCATCATTTCATATATTTGTTGGACATTTGTATCCTCTAGAGAGAAGTGTCTCTTCAGGTCCTCTGCTCATTTTTTGATTGGATCATTTGTTTTTTTGTTGTTATTGAGCTGTATGCATTCTTTGTATGTTTTTGATATTATGCCCTCATCGGAGGGGTTATTTGTTAATATATTTTCTCATTTGGATGGTTGTCTCTTTACCTCGTTGATTATTTCTCATGCTGTGCAGACATTTTAGATTGATGTGGTCCCTTTCACTTATTTCTGCTTTTACTATCCTTACCTTTCAGGTCAAATTCATAAAATCCTCTTTAAGTCTAAAGTCCTTGAGTTTAGTTTCTATGTTTTCTTCTATGCATTTTATTGTTTCAGGTCTTATATTCAGGTCCTTAATCTATTTTGAGTTAATCTTTGTGTGTAGGGATGGACAATAGTCTACTTTCATTATTTGTAGGTGGCTTTTCCCAGCACCATTTATTTAAGGGGCTTTTCTTTCTCCACTGTATGTTTTTGACTTTCTTGTCTAAAGGTTTTTGCCCATAAAAATATGGGTTTACTTCTGGACTCTTGATTCTGTTCCACTGGTCTGTGTGTCTGAGGCTGCCAATATTATGGCATTTTGATTACTGTCACTTTGTAGTATAATTTGAAGTTGGGCAGAGTGTCTCCAGCCTCATTCTTTTTTCTCAGGATGGCTTTGGCAGTTCGGGGTCTTTTGTACTTCTATACAAACTTGATGTTTTGTTTTATTTCTTTAAAAAATGCCGATTTTGCGAGATTTTGATGAGGATTGCATTAAATCTGTATAATGCTTTAGGTAACATGATCATTTTAACTATGTTGATTCTTCCAATCTAAGAACATGAAATATCTTTCTATTTCTTTGTATCTTCTTCAATTTCTTTTAATAAGGTCTTATAGTTTTCATTATATAGCTCCTTAATGTGTTTCGTTAAATTTATTCCTAGGTATTTTATTCTTTTTGTTGCAATTACAAAAGTAATAATTTTTCCACTTTTTTTCCTGACACTTCATTATTAGTGTATAGGAATGCTGTGGATTTTGCAATGTTGATTTTGTATCCAGACACTTTACTGTATTTGCTTATTGTTTTTAGTAATGTTTTTGTGAAGTCTTTCGGGTTTTCTATATAGAGAATTATGTCATTCACAAATAGCAACAGTTTGACTTCTTCATTTTCTATTTAGATGCCTTTAATATCTTTCTCTTGCCTGACTGCACTCACTAGGACCACCAATGTTATATTGAATAGCAGTAGTGATAGTGGACAGTCTTGCATTGTTCTTGATCTTAGAGGGAAGGTCTTTAGTTTTTTACCATTAAGTATAAGGTTGCGAGGGTTTGTCATATATGGCCTTTATTATGTTTAGGTACTTTCTTTCTATACCAGTTTTGTGAAGTCTTTTGATCATAAATGGATGCTGTATCTTGTTGAAGGTTTTTTCTGCATGTGTTAATATGATAATATGATTCTTATGTTTTAATCTGTTTATGTGGTATATCACATGAATTGTTTTGTGTATGTTGAACAATCCATGTGCCTCTTAGATGAAGCCCACTTGATTGTGGTGTATGATCTTTTAAATATATTGCTGCATTTAGTTTGCTAGTATCTTATTTAGGATTTTTTCATTTGTGTTCATGAGAGATATTGGTCTATAGTTTTCCTTTTTTTGTGTTATTGTCAGAGCCAAGTTGATCGAGTGGGGAAGTTTTCAGTGATGAGACACCCAGTTTAAAGAATGCACAAAGGGCTGACAGGAGAATGAAATGGCAGGCACCAACTTTAATAAGGGGAGCATACTTATGCTGCTCTTCTTCTTCTGCTCTTGTTCTGTTCCCAGGGGACTGCATGGCTTCACACATATCCCAGTACAGTAGTGGCATTCAGCCCACATGCATGATACAATAAGATGAATTATGTTTACTTATTTTGGGCACAGGTACCCTACTACACTGATGTAACATTCTAAATCTAGGGTCCTATTCCTAGCTGCATGTCTAGATCACAGTGAGACCTGAAGCCCTCCAGGTCTGGGATCCACAGTTATCTTTACCAGGTTTTGGTATCATGGTAATATTACATCTTAAAATGACTTGGGAAGTATTTCCTCCTCTTTGATTTTTTCCAAGAGATTGAGGAGAATAGGTATTACATCTTCTTTGAATGTTTGGTAGAATTCACTGGTGAAGCCATCTGGTCTTGGAGTCTTACTTTGTGGTGGGTTTTTGATGATTGTTTCAATTTCCATACTGCTGGTTGGTCTATTTAGATTTTCCATTTATTCTTGATTCAGTCTAGGAAGGTTGTATTTTTCTAAGTACTGGTCCATTTCTTCTAAGTTATTAAATGTGGTGTTATATACTTTTCATAGTATTCTTGCTTGATGCTCTGTATTTCTGCAGTGTCTGTCATAATTTCTCCTCTTTCATCCCTGATTTTGTTTATTTGTGTCCTTTATCTTTTTTCTTTAGTGATTCTAGCCAGGGGTTTGTCAATTTTATTAATTTTCTCAAAGAACCAGCTCTTTGTCATATTTATTTATTGTTTTTTTTTGTTTTCAATTTCCTATATTTCTGCTCTAATTTTGATTTTTTTCCTTCTATTAAATTTAGGCTTCATTTGTTCTTTTTTTTCTAGTCAGGTTTTTATCTGGGCTCATTGTTGTTGTTGTTGTTGTTTTGAGATAGCCCTGTAATGATATGAACTTTCCTCTTATGACCACTTTTGCCATGTCCCAAAAGTTTTGATATGTTAAACTATTATTATTATTATTATTATTATTATTATTAATATTAATATTATTACTTTTTTGGTTTGGCTTTGTGAATTTTCCCTCTGGTTCTTTTTGTTTTATATTATACACTTGAGTTCTGAAATTAGCAGTAAGGTGACTAGCAGGCAGATAGAAGCAGAAGAGGGAAACTCTTATTAAGAACAGTATAGTTACCATTATTAATATGTAGCATATAGTTACATATATATAGTAGTCCATATTCTATTGTTTGTGCCTTATCTCCATTCTCCTTTGCACATTTAGTTCTTTGAATTCTCTCTTTTTCTGTCAATGTTATCCCAATTTGTCCTTATGTAGCTGAACACTCATTACTATCTTTCAATAGCAAATTTCTCCTTATTATTTGTTTATATTGCCCTGTTCTTAATAAGAGTTTCTCTCTTCTGCTTCTATCTGCCTGCTAGTCACCTTACTGCTAATTATATATTTTTTGTCATTTTATTTTAGGTGATCTGACCCTTTTCAGTATATCCTGTAATGCAGGCCTCACAATGGAGAATTCCCTCATTTTTTTGTTAGCCTGGAAAGGTCTTTATTTCTTCTTCATATCTAAAGAAGAGCTTAGCTGAATATATTATCCTAGGCTGGTAGTTCCTATTACTTAATATTTTGCATATTTGATTCCACTTCTTTCTGGCTTGTAAGATTTGTGCTGAGAAGTCCAATGATAATCTAATGGGTTGTCCTGGATAGGTTACTGTCTTCTTTTCCCTGGTTGCCTTGAGAATTCTTTCTTTGTCATTGTTTTTTGATAATTTTAATAGATATGTCTTAAGGAAGGCCTTTTGGGTTGAGATAATTGGGTGTTATGTTGACTTCTTGAATTCCAAGCTCCAGCTCATTCCTTAAATTTGGGAAATTTTAATCTACATTTGCCTGAAAATGCAGATCCCTCAGACATACATTTGTACAAGTTGGGTGTTTTTTGTTGAGTAATTGGTGTTCAACTTATTATTTCAAGGGGAGAGATCTGGAGACATCTCTCACTTCACCATGTTTCTAATGTCACTTGACTTTGTGTTTTAAAGGATCATTTATACACATTGATTGCTTGGCTCTGGAGATCAGCGAGTCTTATGGATATGGATTCAACAGGACTCACATACCCTAATGTAAACACAAACCCTGACCTCAGAGCTACTCTAATCCTATCTTTAATCCCATATAGAATCTTAAATGCAAACCTCAGCCTAATCCAAACCCTAATGTTAACTTCATCCTAGCCCTAAACCTAATCCTAACCCTAATTTTAATTAAAGCCCAAGTTCAAAGCTAACTCTATCTATAACCATAAACTACTTTAACTCAAAAGCTAACCATAAACCTAACAATTGTCCAAACACTAACACTAACCAGCCCTTACCCTAATTTTCACCCTAAAAGAAAAGCTAACCCTAATTTAAATCCAAGCCCTAACTTCAAAGCTAATTTTAATCAAAACCCTAACTCTAACCATAATCAAAACCTCAACCATAATTCTAAACCAGCTCAAAAACTAACCCTAATCATAACCATAACCATAAAAGTAATATGAAACCTAACCCTAAACCCAACTTTAACACTAAACTCTTAAACTTTAACCCTAGTTCAAAATTAAGCCTCACCCTAAGTGCTAATGAAAACCTATAAACTAACCTCAAATCCAATTATAACTATATTTTAATTGTAATCATGTACTCAACCCTCAGCATAATCATAACATAATCACAACCCTAATTCTAACATTCAACTGAAATCAAAACCTAAACTTAATCTTAGACCTCAACCAAACTCTAAGCTCAACACTTTTGTTAAATTTAACCTATCTATAACTCATATTTAAATTGAAAGCCTAACCTCAAAGATAACTCTAAGCCTTACCTTCATTTTAAACATAAACATAAACTCAACTTAAACAGGAACTCTACCCCTAATTCTAACTCTGCCCCACTCTGATCCTAACTCAAAAATGAACCCTGATTCTAACCCTAAACCTACCCTTAAGACAAGCCCTTACCATAATCTTAACCCTAATCTAAACCCTACTTTTAAAACAAACCTTGATCTCAAAGTTTACTTTAACCCTAACCCTAATAAAAAACTAAATCCTAACCATAAACCTAACCATAACCATAGTGCTTACCCTAACTGCAAACCTAATCTAAAGTTAACTCAAAACTCAGAGCTAACCCTAACCCTAACCCAAACCCTAATCCAATCTCATTACCTAAACCTTATCTTAAACTAAACTGTAAATCTCAACATAAACATACCTCCTACCCTAACCCTGACTGTAATTCTATCCCAAATACTAAGCCAAACTTAAACTAAACTTAATCCTAATGATAAACATCACTTTAATTTATTCCTATCCCTAAACCAAACCCCAATTTAAACCCAAATCCTAAGAACTTAAACTAAACTTAATCCTAATGCTGAACATCACTTTAAAACTAGCCATTACTTTATTCCTATCCCTAAACCAAACCTCAGTTTAAACCCAAATCATAAACTTAATGCTAATCATACACTAATACTATTTTAAACCTCATCATAAATCAACTGAAAACATAACCCTTAACATAATCCTAACTCTAACCCAAAATCTAACATTAAAATTAACTCTAACCCTAATGCAGCCCTGAGCCCTTAACCCTAACCCTAAAAAAAAAAAATCAATATAAAACCCAACACCTAAAACTAACCCCCAAACTGACCCTAATGTTATCCCTAATCATAAAATCAACACGAACACTGTAGCTAAAATTAAACATAACAATAGCCCTTATCCTAACACTAATCTTAACTCAAAATCTAACCCTAACACTTACAGCAAATATAACCTTAATCCATGTCTTAGCCACAGTGAATAATGCTGCAATGAACACCAGGGCACATATATCTTTATGGATAAATGTTTTCAAATTTTCTGGGTAGACACCCAGAAGGGGGATTTTTGGTCATATAGTAATTCTATTTTTAATTGTATTACTTGTCTTGATGATAGCCATTCTAACAGATGTGAGGTGGTATCTCTTTGTGGTTTTGATTTGCATCTCCCTAATAGCTAATGAAGTTAAACATCTTTTTATGCTTGCATACAGAATGAAGATCACTAACATTGACTGATAAAACACTGGTCTCAGTGTAGTTTGCAATTAGCATTTTCTATAAACATCTTTATTTCTAGTGTTTATGAAGCACTTCAGTACACATATAAGAGTATGGGGATTGTTTCTTTTCACCGATAAAACATGGGAATAGAAGAGCTTATAAGTTGTGCTTGCAGAAATATTTTTATTACAAGTATTCTTAAACACTACCCTGCATAGAGTACATGGGTATTGCTTACATTCACTGATGTAACACCAGTCTGAACGAAGCATGCAAGTATCAAAATTAGAATATCTTTATTACAAGTATTCTTAAAGAAGTCACTACATGCATTACAGAATAAGGATCAACTGATTATATTATTGATATAACCCTGGTATAAATGCATATGCAAGTAGCATTTATAGTACCTCTTAATTTCAAATGAGAATAGGGTTACTTCTACTTGCTTATATAACACTTTTCTGAAATCAGCTTCCAAATAACATTCTTTAAAAGCATCTTTATGATATGTAAACTGAAATATATCATTGCACTTATTTCAGAATTGGTATCATTTCAGTCACACAGTTCTCAATGCAGCTTATAAGAAACATTCTCAGAAACATCATTACTACAAATATTCTTATTAATTCACTTCATACATTACACAATATGGCCCATTTCCATTTACTGATTTAAAACTATTCTAAATGTAGTTTTCATGGAAGTTGTTAGAAACAGCTTTATTTCAAGCATCTGTAAATACTACATTCATTGCAAAATAGAAATTACTTTTTTTCACTAACATAACACTGGCTTGAACACAATTTGCAAGTAGCACTTATAGAAATATTTTTATTATAAATATTCTTAAACACTTTACCACATGCAATGCTATAACAATTGACTGAAATTAGATTACAAGTGTGTTCTTAGAACTGACTTTATCACAATGTTTCTTAAGCACTTTACTACATTTATTACCCATTAGGCATCACTTCCTATCAATGATATACCGCAGGTCTGAATGAGGGTTGCAAGTGGTGTTCTTAGAAACATTTTCATTATAATTGTTCATAAACAATTCACTATATGCCATATGAAATAGTGATCATTTCCATACACTGTTATAACACTGCTCTGAATGTAGCGTGCAATTGTTTCTACAAACATTCTTAAAATTACATGTTCTTAAAGACTTCATACAATGTATTACAGAAGGGTATAACATCCATTCATCAAAATAACACTCATCTGAATGCACTTTGTATTTGGTTTTAAAACATCTTTAGTTGAGGGTTCTTAAACAGTTCACAACATGCATTAAAGAACAGATATTACTTTAAGTTACTGAAATACATTGTGCTCAATGAGTGTCCTTATAACCGGTTTTTTGAACTCAATGATCTCAGTGAGAACTTCAACAAAGAGATAGGAAACATAAAAGTGGAGATAGAAAATATAAAAAAGAACCAGTCATAAAAGAAGAATACAATAATTGAAATAAAGAATATATTATAGAAAATCAACAGATTACATAAAGCAGAGGCAATTTAGAAAATAAGATAGCAGAAAACACTTGATTAAAACAGCAAAATGGAAGAAAAAATAATATTTTAAGGGGCCTCTGTGACAACATCAAGCATACAACATTAGCTTCATTGGGGTATAAGAAGAAGAGAGAGAGAGCAAGAAAATAAAAACCTATTTGAAGAAATAATGACCGAAAACTTCCCTAACCTATCAAAAGAAGCTCAGACTGCCAAATGAGATGAACCCAAAGAGGTATGCACTGAGATACATCATAATTAAAATTCCAAAATTAAAGACAAAGAGAGAATCTTAAGAGCAGCAAGACAAAAGAAGTTCATTATCTACAATGGAGCTCCCATAAGATTGTCAGCTGATTTCTCAACAGAAACTTTGCAGGCCAGAAGGGAATGGCACAAAATATTCAAAGTAATAAAGAGCAAGGACCCAACTGAAGTAAACTTAACTTTGGGTGGTGAACACACAATGCAATATACATATAACATATTATTGAACTATACACTTGAAACCTATATAATTTTATTAACCAATGTCACCCCAAATAAATTTTTTTTAAAGCTAAAAAGGAGTCTATCATAACCAAAACAGTCTTACAGGAAATGTTAAATAGACTTTTTAAAGGAGGAGGAGGAGGAGGAGGCAGATGAGGAGGAAGAGGAAGAGAAAAAATATGAATAATAAAATGGCAATAACTACATGTCTATCAACAATTACTTTAAATGTAAATGGAGTATGTGCTTCAATCAAAAAACATAGGATGGCAGAATAGATAAGAAAACAAGACCTATACATGTGCTGCCTACAAAAGACTCACTTCAGATCAAAACACACACACAGATTCAAAATAAAGGAATGGGAAAAGTTAGTTCACCAAAATAAAAATGTAAAAAAAAAAAAAACATCTAGGGTGGAAATACATACACCAGACAAAATAGACTTTGAAAAAAAAAAAAACCATAACAAGAGACAAAAAAAAAATTCAGTAATCAAGCTTCTGGGTATTTATCTGAAGAAACCCCATACTCTACTTTAAAGGAACATGTGCATTCATATATAATTGCAGCTTTATTTTAAAAAACCAAGATATGGAGGCAACCTGGGTGTCCATCAATGAATGAATAGAAGAGGTGGTACACATATACAATTCAATATTACTCATCCATAAAAAAGAATAAAATTCTGCCATCTGCAACAATATGGATGAACCTAGAGGGCACTGTGATAAGTGGAGTAAGTTGGATAGCAAATGTCATATGATTTTACTTATATGTGGAAATAGAGAACAGTAAACGAACAAACAAGACAGAAACCAGACTATAGATAAAGGGAGCATTTTGATTGTTGCCAGGATGAGGGTGGGAAATGACTGAAGGGGAAGGGGATTAGAACATACAAATTTGCAGTTACAAAATATCATGGGAGATGCAAAGTATAGCTTGGAGAATATTGTCAGTAGTATTATAACTATGTACTGTGTCACATGGATGCTGAGTTTCTTGGGGTGATCACTTAGTAAGTTATATAAATATCTAATCACTATGTTGTATACATAAAACATTTAATAGTGTATGTCAACTGTAACTGAAAAATAAAAAATATTTTTAAAAAAGAGTATATATCACTTCCACTCACTGAAATATCATTGTGTTCAATGCAGCTTGCAAATATATGTTTAAAAACATGTAGTTTATAAGTGTTCATTACACTATACTTTGTGCATTATAGAATTGGTATGACTTTCATCCTGGAAGACAAATTTTGATATTAGAAAAAAAATTATCTTATTTTCTAAACTTTTGGTAACTTTAGCTTTAACACATGCCCCAAATCTGTAAGGCATAATATTATTACCAAAATGTTCTCTCTCTAACTTCTAAATATTAGTTTTACAAATGTTCTCTGTCTCTGTCTCTCTCTAACTTCTAAATATTAGTTTTACAAAGACTAACATCACATTATAAAATTTCTGACTAAAAACTCAATTTTTATTGTAATAAAAAGTATCAAAAAATTATTATCAGTAGATTTTGATAAAAAAAATTATCCCTAAAAGATAGTTTATGACTCTCCAACAAATCTACTTCTACTTAGATTTTTTTAAATAGCAGCCATATTTGTATACTGGAGTCACAGGCAGTGCTATGGTAAAGGAATTTCTATAGATGATCAACACTTTTACATTGGGTCATGTAATTCTTTGATTTTATTTTTATTTTAGCAAATACTTACCGAGGGTCAACTTTATGTTAGTCTTTGTTCTAAATGCTGAGGATACAGCAGCTAATAAGATGGTTAAGGTATCTGCTCTCAAGGAGCTTACATTATAGTTGAGGTAAATATACAATAAGCAGAATTTTTTAAGTAATATAATTTTAATCATAATGAAATGCTATGAAACAAGCTCATAGAAAGATAGGATCAAGAGTGATAGGGCTCAATAACATAGAGAATGATAAGAATGGACTATTTCTTACGATCTTTGTCCTTTTTTATATTGGTGCTACCCTGAGTCTGCAATGTTTCAGAGCCAGCTTTCATTTTATAAAAATTTATTATTTCTTCTTCTAATTGTCTTTTTTCCTCTTCAATCTTTATTCTCTCCTCTTGTTGAACTCTTTTAAGATGCTCAAACTTGTCCTGTAGCTGTGAAACAAATATGCAATTGTGACTCAAAGCACACTGTGGTGGCCCATCACCAGGAATGTTTTTCTTTTATCTGGTTATAAAACATATATTAATTATCAGGGTAAAGCTTGATATTAATAATTACTTCAAAATTTTATATTTAAAGTAAAAATTGAGATATAAAATTTTTTATCAATTAAATTTTAAAAATATTTCAATTAAACCAAATGTAATATAACCCACAGCTATAAAGAACACTAAATTTTTAAAATACATTGCTTTTTCTAATGAGGAATATATTCTCACTCACTTTCCCACAAATCTCTTTAACTGAAATTTGATAGATTCATGCTCACTAAAAATATATACATTAAAATATAGCATGGATTGTGAAACATTTGTTGAGACTTTAATTGTTAAAGACCTTTTGAAAAAAAGTCATAATTTTTCTGTTAAGTAAAATTAGCATAATTATAGGAACAAACAAAAATCTTCAAGGACCTCATTCAGTTACTTTTTATTTATTTGTGAGGTCTTATTTAGTCTGTGGGATTTAAAATAAATCAAATTAGCCATATGAAAAAGATGCTATCATTATGGATTCCATTAGAGATGGGCCTGGGTCTTTAATATGGCTTTACTGAAGGACATAAGGATGCTTGTATGCATTGGAGGAGGTATGTGTTAATAGTGGTTGCTTTTTTAATTCTAGATCTGCATTAGAATTATTCAGTAAGCTTGCAAATCTCCAAGTATTCAAGTTGTGCAGAAATCAATTATATCGGACTATCTGGAGCTGAAACCCAAGCATCAATGCTTTAAAAAAAAAATTGCACAAGTGATTTGAGTGTGCAGTAAAGGTTGAGTTTCATGGTTCTAAATAAATTTTTTTTTTCCTTTCCTGGAATCATGTGTCTCTTGGAATTAAATCTTCAGCCTGGAGAAACAAATGAGCATCTAAAAACAATGGCAAGAAATTGGTACAGCCACTATGGAAAATAGTATGGAGTTTCTCAAAAAACTAAGAATTGAACTACCATATGATCCAGCAATCCCGCTACTGGGTATTTACCCCAAAGACTTGAAAACCCATATCCAAAGATATTTGCACACTGATGTTCATAGCAGCGTTATTCACAATGGCCAGGATATGGAAGTGACCAAAGTGTCCTAAAACAGATGATTGGCTAAAGAAGGTGTGGTACATATATACAATGGAATATTACTTAGCCATAAGAAGAGATGAAATACTGCCATTTGCGTCATGAATGGGCCTTGAAATAATCATACTAAGCAATATAAGCCAGACAGAAAAAGTTGAAATGTGGAATATAAACCTAAAAGGAACAAATAAACAGGGCAAGCAAACAGATACTCAGGGACATAGACAATGGACTAGTGGTTACCAGAGGATAAGGGGTGGGAGAGGAGAAGAGAAGTAGAAGAGGGTAAAAGGGGTCAGTATAGAGGGAATGGGGGAAGGTAAAGTGAGTAAAACGGATCAAATATATGGTAGCTGAAGGAAACTGGACTTTGGGTGGTAATCACACAATAGAATATATAGATGTCAAATTTTAACATGCACTTGAAAATATATAATTGTATTAACTAATGTTACCCCCAATAAACTTTAAAAAATAATTAAAAGAAAGAAAAAAGAAAATAAAGGATGTTAAGTAATAAATAAATAAATAAATAAATAAATAAATAAATAAATAAATAAAAACAATGGCAAGAGGGATGATGAAAAAGCCTAGGAATATGAGAGTTTTATATCTGTAATTGATGGAAAAATTAACTGAGAAAAAATTTTACTTAAAGATGGAAGGGTGAGAGTAGAAATCAGACAAACCTAAACTTCACCTTAATATATAAATATTTCAAATATTAACCACTCTGGTGAAAAGGTTGGTGTTTTCCCCAAAATCAGATACAAGGCAAAGATACTCCCTCTTACCACACCATTTCAACATTGTATTTGAAGTCCTTGCTAATGCAATAAAGCAATAGAAGGAAATAGAATGTATACAGATTGGAAAGAAGAAAATAAGATAATCTTTTTCATGGGTAACAAGCTCATCAATGTAGAAAACTCCAAAAAATTGAACAAATAAACTCTCCCATAACTAATAAGAAATCTAATAAAACATGTTTAGCAAGTAAAGATAGTTTCTTTAACAAATGGTACTGGAACAACTGAACATCCACATGCAAACATATGAATCTAGACACAGATTGTTTTCATAAAAATTAGCTAAAATCCATCATAGACTTAAATTTAAAATGAAAAACTTTAAAACTAGAAAATAACATAGAAGAAAACAGATGACTTTGGGCAAGGTGTCTTTTTTTGATGGCTTTAGATATAAAGCAATCAAAACGCAATCTATGAAAAAAATAATTGATATGCAGGGCTTTGTTAAAATTAAAATCTTTTATGGAAAAGAAAATGTTGATATAATTAAAAGAAAAGTCATAGACTGGTAAGAAATATTTGCAAAAGACAGGCCTGACAAAGGAATCTAAGTTATCTCACTTATCTAAGATATACAAAGAATGTTTAAAATTCAGCAGTCAGAAAACAAAAACCTAATTAAAAGTGGACCAAATACTTTAGCAGACACCTCCCCAAAGAAGATATACAAATGGCAAATAAGCACACAGAAATCTCCATCATAAATCATCAGAAAAATGTTCAAACAATGAGATGCCACTACATACCTATAAAGGAATCTTACATATTACTAAGGGAATGAAGTCAATCTGAAAAGACTACACACTATATAATTTCAATTATATTACACTTTGCAAAACTTTAGGGATAATAAATGCATCAGTGTTTGCCAGAGGTTGAGGAGGAGAGATAAATAAGCAGAGCGCAGAGGGTTTTTAGGGCAGTGAAATGCCCTATCTGACATAGTAATGGATATATATTATTATACATTTGTTCAAACCCATAGAATGTATAACACCAAGAGTCAACCCAAATGTGGACTTTGGGTGATTATAATTTGTCAATGTAAGTTTATTCCTGGTAAAGCAAAATGCACCATTTGAATGAATAATGTGAATATTGGAATAGACTGTGCATGTGGAGTATAGGAGGTATATGGAGAATCTCCGTATATTCCTCTCAATTTTCTTAGAAACATAAAACTGCTCTAGAAATATAAATTATTTTTTAAAGTTTATCAAACCATATGTTTTAAATACATGCAGTTATATCAATTAGCCCTCAGGAATGTTTTTAAGATTAAATTGACACCACCTCATAAGTAGAGGATCCAGCAGCATGTTATTAATGTAATGTATGATATTTATAGATTTAAAGAGAAAACCATATTATCTCAGTACATACCAAAGTATCAGTTTATATTAGGAACATAATTTTAAAATGTCTTAATTTAGAGGGGTCTGGGCAAGAAGGCAGAGTAGGGAAATGTGCTTGCCTTCTCTCATGACCATATTAAAATTACAACTAAATTAGGATGATTAACCTGGAGAACTATCTGAAGACTAGCTGAACAGAAATCTTGTAATGAAGAATGTGAGAAATATCAAGATGGGTAGGAGGTTCAGAGATGAGAAATGGGTTGGCCCTGTATCTATGTGTGGTGGTTGAGAATTAGAAGGGATACTTTGGCTGCACAGATCTCCCCTAAAGAGAGAAAGGCCCCAGCCTCACACCAGGTTCCTCAAACTGCAGCACCAGTGCCAAGAAGAAGAATCCCCATATCTGGCTGAGAATAACAGTGAGGATTCTGTCCATCCAGGTGAGACAAAAGGCTGCTAGAAACCTTGGCACCCTCTTAAAGAGCTTATGCACAGACTCCCTCATAGGTACAATGGGCTCCAGGGGAGGGATGGAGACTTGAGAGGTACCAGAGATATATAGGGAGAGACTGAGTTGTGTGGCTTAAGAGCGAGGGGTGGAGAGACAGCTGCCATTGTCTTTGTGTTGAGCTCTTCTCCCATGCAGCCTATAGCCAGGCACCATCTTCCCTGTGTTGAGCCCTCCCCAAACAGGGCCAGATCTGAATCTGCACTGACCTGGTGAAATCACTCACTCAACACTTGTGACTACCTGGGAACCCAAGCCATCTAACTCATACACCACTGAAAACACTTTGAGCATACCCCAGGAGGCATTTTCAGTGATATGCAGCCACCCCAGACCCATGCTGTATTATTTTTTGGACAGCTGGCAGAGTGTGTAGTCTTCAGGTGGCTGGCAGCTGGCTGTGGTGTTCTTTAGCTCTGATCCTTTAGCTAAGTGGCCTCAGTCAGGCACCAACCCTGAATCTGCATTAACCTGATGAACACCACTCTCCCCACCCTATTGTCTCTAAGAGATCCCGCCTCACCCAACTCATGTACTGTTGGATGTTTTTCAGTGGCTGAGACTTACAGGCAGCCAGCAGGTGATGTCAGGGCTTGGGGTGCCTTGGGGCTTTTGCTGAGCTCCCAAAACCTACACTGGTGGCAGCCAGCCTCAGTTCACAGCACTATCTCTCCCACATGACCACAGTTAGCAACCAACTGCAGATCATTAATAGTTCCTACCAGGAAGCTTCAGGTTGGTCACAGGCAATGGCTGACGTTACCCATCATGGGAGGCCCTCCCAAGAGGCCCCATAATTAATATACCCAGAGGCTGGATTCAGACCATAACAAAGTACCACCCAATTAATGCCACAAGCAGTGCACACAAAGGGAGATCCCAGTATACACCAGCACCTTGAGGCTAATCCAGCTTTGTGGAGTCAGGCCTCATACAGTAGATCATATACTGTGAGTATGGCCAATAGTCAGAACCACTCAGTCTAAGGGTCAATGCCACCCACTGACATGGCAAAAGCAATCAAGTCTTACTACAAAAGGTGAGCACATGCCACAAAATAGACACTCCTGTAGGACTCAGTGCAGGTGATCAGGGAAATTGCACCCCTGGGACCCGCAGAGTACTACTACATAAGGCCACCAAACCAAGCAAACGCGCGCGCGCACACACACACACACACACACACACACACACACACACACACAAAGAGGCAGCCGAAATAATGAAACAAATAAACAAAAAATCCTAAAGGAAAGAACAAGAGAAAATTCCAGAAAAAGAACTAAGTGAAATGAAGAGAAGCAACCCACCAGATACAGAGTTCAAAACAATGGTTATAAGGATGCTCAAAGAACTCAATGAGAACTTCAAAAAAGAAATAGTAAGCATAAAAGCAGATGTAAAAAACATAAAAGAACCAGTTAGAAATAAAGAACACAATAACTGAAATGAAGAATACATTAGAAAGCATTAACAGCAAATTTCATGAAGCATATGATTGAATCAGTGATTTGGAAGACAAGGTAGAAGAAAACAATCAAAAAGCAAAAAGAACATAGAATCTAAAAAAAATATTAGAATAGTTTAAGGAACACAAAAGTAACATTTGCATGTTAGAGGTACCAGGAGGAGAAGAGAGAGAGCAAAATAATGCAAATTTACATGAAGAAATAACAAATGAAAACTTCTCTAATCTAGCACAGGAAAAAGACATACAAATCAAGGACATGCAGAGAGTTCCAAACAAGATGAATCTAAACAGACCACATCAAGATGCATTATAATTAAAATGGCGAAGTTTGATGAAGACATCAGAAGCTTGGCAGCATAAGAAGTCACTTTGATCTCTCCCTTTGAAGATATAAGTTGAACAACAAAGGATTCCCTGAACAACATGAACACATATGAGAGATCCATGCATCAAAACATCTGAAGGTGGGTGAATCAGAGTGAACAAGGGAGAGGAGAAGAGAGGAGAGCAGATATGGGTGCCCGCTTACTGCAGGTCTTAGGAAAAGAGAACAATCAAGTTGCAGTGTGAACTGTCTATAGCCCTAAGCATTCCTGCCTGAATGATCATCCTATACTGTGACTGAATCCAGTGATGGGGCAGAGATAGAATACAGAGGGGTGACAGCTGTGGTCTAGCAGCCACCATTACCAGGCAGAAAACAAAACCATGGAGCCTGGCTGCTTACTCCCACCCTCCCAGAGCTCATCTCTCATCATATTGCTAGAGCTGGTAGTAGACTCCAGAAGAATCTGTAGCAGTGAGTGTCAGTTACAGAGCAGAATATCTATTACAGCACTGAGAATTGAAGAGACAGTTCCTAACAGCAGATGCATGCCACAACTAATCTCAGGGACGGGGTAAAGGTGCAGTAGCAAGGCAGCTGTGGTCTAGTAGTTGCCATTACTGAGAGGAGAACAAAGCCACAAATCTACAAGCATCCTCTCCCAGTAAAAAGGCATAATAGTAACATTCAGAAGTTATACATAATGGTAAAATTCAGAACTTAGACACATAACATAGGAAAGAAAGAAACAGAGAGATAAATCATAGAATACCGCCAAACCGAAATAATAGAAAAAAAAAAAAACAAGAGCAAAGAAACAATAGAAACACCAAGCTACCAGCAAAACAAAAGATAAAATGGCTATAGGAAAACTTCTTTTATCAATAACCACCCTAAATGTAAATGGACTGAACTGACCAATAAAAAAGCACAAAGCAAAGGATCAAAAAACTTCCAACCATATGCTGCCTTCAGGAAACAAACCTCAGCTGCAAGAACAAATATAGACTCAAAGTGAAAAGATGGAAAATGATACTCCAAGCAGATGGCCATACTTATATCTACCAAAATAGATTTCAAGATAAAAAAGATAACAAGAGAAAAAGACATTTTCTAATGATAAAGGGGATGATACATCAAGAAAACATAACAATTATAAATATATATGCACACAATCAGAAAGCATATCTATCTATCTATCTATCTATCTATCTATCTATCTATCTATCTATCTATATCAACTAACAGAACTAAAAGGAGAAACTGACAAAATCACAATTATAGTAGGGAACTTAAATACCCCAATAGAAAGATTATCCAAACAGGAAATTAACAAAAATATAGGCCTTAGATGATACATTAGACCAAAAAAACCTAATCAATATATACAGAGCATTTCATTCCAGAATACCAGATTATACATTCTTCTCTAGTGCACGTGAAATATTCTCAAGAATCACCTATATATTGAAACACAAAACTGGTCTCAACAAATTTAAGATCTTAAAATCATACAAAGAATATGCTGCAACTGCAGTAATTTAAAATTGGAAATCAACTGCGAAAAAATGCAAAGAAAACCAACAAATATGTGGAGATTAAACAACATTCTACGAAAGGACAACTGGTTCAAAGAAGAAATAAAAAAGATATCAAAAACACAAAGAGAGAAATGAGATGGCAATATGACACATAAAAATTTGGAGACACAGCAAAAGAAGTAATAAGAGGGAAGTGTGTATCATTGAAGATCTACCTCAAGAAATAAAAAAATCTCGAATAAACAAAATAACATTTCACCTTTAAGAACTAAAAAAAGATCAAATGAAGCCCAAAGTCAGTAGAAGAAAGAATTATAAATATTACAGCAGAATTAAATGAAATAGAGATGAAATCAAGAACAAAAAGATAATAAAAATGCAACAAAGAGCTGGTTCTTTGAAAAGATTAATAAAATTGACAAACCCCTGGCTAACCTCACTCAGAAAAAAAAAACGTCAAATGAACAAAATCAGATATGAAGGAGAAGTTACAATGGATATCACAGAAATACAAAGACTCATTATGGGAATATTATGGAAGACTATTAAGCCACAAAATTCAGTACCCTAATAAGACATGCGTATGTCCTTAGAATTATAAAACCTTTCTCTTCCTCCTCCTCCTCCTTCTTTAAAAAGTCTATTTAACATTTCCTGTAAGACTGTTTTGGTTATGATAGACTCCTTTTTCTCTATGGATGACTTTAGAAGCCTGGTTACTTTATTTCTACCAGAAAGAAATTCATTTGCTTCTTCCTACAGACATTATTAAACCCTGTTAATATACCTGCTACTCATCACTTTGCACAACTAACTTTAGGCTGTGGTTTGTTCCTGAGAGGAATGAAAGAAAAACTGATCTCCAGAGAGCAAAAATAAAGCAGATGTACAGAAATAAGTACCATAAATAAGGGGAATGAGGTAGGGAAGAAATACAAAACTTAAATGGTTGATTAGATTTCTGGTCACTTCTTACTTTGGGTTTAAGCCCTCAGGAGATCCAGTTATGCTTCCTATTCCTGAATTTAATAAGATATCTTTGAAAATTTCCAGAGCATTTCCCTTATATGTAAGCTAATGGAATTTCTATTATTTATAGTTCAATTATTTCTACTGACACATTTGGTATACAGCACCTAGTGACTATGTTGTTTCTATGAAAAAGTAGTTCATATTCTAATTTACTTACTAAAACTAAATATTCTTAGGTCAAAACCACATTTACGTGATATAAAAATACTTATGTTTCCTAATATATTTTTTTTTGCCAAAAACTACCAGTGGTATATAATCAAAACTATATTAGTAGTCTCTTTTACCATTTCCTTGGAAACAGAATGAAATGAAATGAAAAGGAGAGCGACATAACTCAGCAACTAAAATGCCTTTAATTAATTAAGACATGCATTAATCAACATTTACCTGCTTATTTATAAAAGTGTGAAAAATTTCCTAATGCAGTAGTAATGTTAGAAAGTATATGACTCACAAGAAGTAAATTGCTTGAATTTGTTATAAATTAAACTCTATGCATAAAATTTTAAATTATAAATAAAGAAAAATATATTTTTAAATATTTTAGGAGTTATTTTAAAAAAAAGGAAATTTCAAATGGTCCAGCAAAAAATTACAGACTATAATTTTTATTCAAAATCTGTGGTAAATGGCTACTTTTTAAAAAAAAGTGGTCTCCAAAATCATCAACTAAATTCTAAATTACTAGGACACTTAAAACTGAATACAAATTTTGTTAAACTAGAAGCACTTGCCTCTTTTTCTGCTTCTTTAAGTGTCATTTCTTTGTCCTTTACTTGCTGCATAAACTTCTGTTTTAATTCTTCTTCTTCCCTCTGGCACTGGTCATAAAAGTCCTGTCTTTTGGCTTCATAGATCTCTTGAAAACTAAAAAAAAAAAATGTTACTTATTAAAATGTTAATAAAATAAAAATGCAAAGATATACTGTATATTAAGTCCCATATAAGGACATTTACCAATATTCTTTCATATATAGAAATAGAAATTTCTATATTATGAGATGTAGAAAATGAGGTAGGTGCAATATGGAATATAAAAGTATATAGAGTATATGTAAAGAGTAGTAAAATTTTTTAAAAAGTTATATCAGTGATTTCTTGTTTTCACCACTTTTTATTATATCATACTTCACATCTTTTCACAATAAAATTTAGAAAAACCTCTAATTTATGAGGTTCTCAAAATAATCGAAATAAACCAAGTGTTTTTCAAACTATGACTCATTTATTATAGACAGTTCAATTTTGGTTGTCTTTAAGTACCATAACTAATAGAATGAGATAATACGACACTATCATACTTTCACAGCAGAAATCCTGTTCATATTCAATATAGCTAAATACACCTGCTCTCCAATTGTTTTCACTTGGCTTCAATGACATTATGCTACTGTTTTTACTCTTTCTTCCACCTAACCCTCAATACTCTTTGCATCTTTCTCAATATCCTTTTCTAGCCTTTGTTAGTCTTTATTAATATTTGTCAATTTCATTCCTAAACTTCTCTTTTGGATATACATATTAGCACATATTTTAGCATCTAAATGATCTCTTGCATTGTTACTGCTAATAATGCTCTCCATCTATGTCTGAAGATGATTAAAAAACATAAAATTCAGGAAAACCCAAGAAATGAGAAGTAGTTATTCTCATTCCCAAATGATTATATCTCACAATTGTAGAGATGTCATAAATCATCCACTAGCTTGTTCTAAAAAAAAAATTCTACTCACCTAACAGGCTGATTGTCTGAGCCCACATCAGTAAAGCCGATTTTACGCAGTTTGCAGCACCTATAACGTTCATAGTGCTGAGTGTGAGTTTGTTCTTTCAGGTCTTCCATATTTGTGCAAAGAAGCATATCCCGGAGCTTAACAAAGTCGCAGTGACTTTCATTTTCCACTAGGTAGAGAAATAATAAAGCCATGACACATGAATTCCTGGCACTCGGTAAGTTTTACTGAATAAAGGCATGCATGAAAAACATTTTAAATAACAGTTAAGAGATCATTCTGATTAGTAGCTATAATTGTTTTAACCATGTAACTATGTTTATGTGGTATATACAAATTATAGACAAAATTTATTTGTAGACCAGAAAATTTGATTTAAATTTATTAGCCAAAGAATAAATATAAAACAGTGAAAAAACATGCTGCATTAGTGAATAGCACAAGTTTTCATTAATAATTATGTTCATATTTTATAAACTACCCTTGAGGTATTTTACAGAATGCTAACAAAGAATATAATATACTTTCACTAAGATAAGTTATTTCAGTAAATTAAATCCTGCTAACATAAAGATGTTGATAATTATACATGCTTAAGTTATCAAATTATACTTATTTATTTTTATTAAATTTATTGGGTGACATTAGTTAAAAAAATTACATAGATTTCAAGTGTGCAATTCAATAATACACCATATGTATATAACAAGTATAAGGTGACAGAAGGAAATTTAAATTTGAGTGGTCATCACACAACATAATATACATCAAATTCTATTTATACAAGATATTAATGAACTGAATTAGTCAATATTCAAAATAAATCAGTAAATTCATAAGGCTTTCTTTTGTGTTTGTTGTATCCAAGAGACGAAGCACAGTATATTTATTGTATATTGTGTACAATATTGTAACTAAATTTAATATTTATTAAAAATATATTGTTTTAAAGTATGGTTCAAATATTAAAATTTTCTAATATCTAACTTAAAAATAATATTTGGAAACTAGTACCTAGAGATAGAATCCAATCCCCAATAAGTATTACAAAAATATGAACTAGACAATAAATGACTGATTATTAGAATATTCCAACTCATCATGATGCTAGATAACTAATATAAAAGTCTAGTTATAATTTATCCAAAGGTGATTTATATTTATTTATTTTAAAAATAGTTTACTATCCTTTTTTATAGTGACCAATTTAAAATGTTTTATAAATTAGATAGTAATTAATTTATGCAACATGTTTTAAACAGTAATATTTAGGCTTCAATGTTGCTCAAAGTTATTTTGTTCAAAGTACTTCCCAACATTCTGAATGTGATGGTTCAAGTATAGGATAATATGCATGTATAGATTGGGGTTCTGTCCAGTGTCTGTGGATTTTTGCCTAAAACACCATCCAGCAAACTCCTATGAAAATAAATGATAAAGTAAGTGTTAGCTTAAATAAAACAGAATCTCTTCTCCTTATTAGTAACTGTAAATATATTGTTTAGCAACAGTTACCAATATTGGTTCAAATTAAAATAATATTTTGAGATTATGATAATATACATATACTATACATATGTAGCTTAAATATAGTATACATCATTATAAATATAAAGTACATATATACACACACACATATACATACACACACACACATATACATACACACACACACACACACACACACACACACACACACACACATACATGCAGTCCAGAGCAAGCCTGCTTACTATCATACCTTGTAAAACTCCCCAAGGATACTGGCGACCTCTGACCATCCTTTTCCCAACTTTCACCTCATCCATACTTCCCACTACAGCAAACGGTAAGTGTCCCTAGAAAGAAAGAACAATTTAAATCATGTTCCCTTATGCCAATGTAACATATTCTGTTACTCTTATTTCTGTTATGTCAATAACAGAGACAGGTATAACATAATAAATTTATTTAAACAAGAGATCTATCCTCAGATTTTATGACTTGGCACTAAATATGTGCGAATAGATTTCTGCAAGTATTAGTGTCAGTTCATGCACACAGTGGAAAACTATTGAGTAGAGTCTAAACCAAGACTTTATGCTGTGGGAAATAAAAAAAAATTTTTTTAGTAGACATATTATTTTTCTTACATTATTTTTACCCTGAAACACAAAGATAACATCAAGAAAATAATATGCAAATTACTTTAACTTCAGTATAAAGTTAAAAGACAAAGTATTGAAATAACTATAATAGTTAATGTATATACAATATAAAATATTTTAATAAATAGTGCTATATATACATATTCATATATATATGAATTTTAAATATAATTAAAGGGTCATTTTGGATGGTGAGAGTCAAAGGAAATCTGAAAAATGAGGTCAAATGAGAAATTTGAGAAAAAGATAAGCAAAATAGGAAGGGTAATTACAGGTAAAGATAAGGTTTTGAACAGTACAATGACTGTCTACGGCCATACCACCCTGAACGCACCCAATCTCATCTAAAAAGTACAATGACTAATAATAAAAAAATTGGGAATGTGGCTTCAAAATTGATTTGAACTGGCAGAGGAAAGAATAAATGAATATGAAGACAGAGATTACACAAGGAAAGTAAAAAAAACAAGAAAAAATTGAAGAGAGACTCAGAAATGTGGGGTTGAGACTCAGACAAATGTAGGGTACCATTAAGTGCACCAACATGCATGTAATGGGAATACCAAAGAGAGAGAACAGAGCAGAAGAAATACTCAAAGAAATGGTTAATGCAAATACTCAAAAAAATAATTAATGCAAATTTTCTCAACAGAAACATGGAAACCATGAGATAACACATCAAAGTGTCCAAGAAATAGAACTTTGCCAATCAGGAATCCTAAATACAAAGGTTGTTTGCAAGATGGAGAGTTCTATGGGTAGATGGAGATCATGGTAGCACAATGTAAATCTATAATGCCACTCAACTATACACATTAAAATGTTTAAGATAGTAAATTTGTATTGTTTATTTTGCTATAAATTTTAAAACTCTTAGAACAAGACCTAAGTAAATCTTTATTACCTTGGATTTTGCAAAATATTTTTAGATATGACACCAAAAACATGAGCAAAAAAGAGAGATAAATTAGATTTCATAAAAATTCAAATCTTTTGTGTTTCAAAAGATACCAAAAAAGTTATAACATGACTAATGAATTGAAAGAAAATATTTTCAATTCCTATATCTTATAATAAATTTTTATCCAGAATATATAAAGAACTCAATAACAAAAAGACAAAAGCACAATTTAGAAATAGGTAAAAGATCTGAGTAACTGTGTCTCCTGGGAAGATATACTAATAGACAATGAGCATATGAAAAGACAAAATATCATATAATTCAATTTATATAATATGTCCAGAACCAAGAAGTCTACAATGAAAGAAATTGATTAATGGTTGCCTAGAGTTGGTGGAGATGAGGGCTCACAGGTAGTGGTAGTGGTGGTGGAGGAGCTAATGGTATAGGATTTATTTTTGAGCTGATAAAAATGTTTTAAAATTGATTGTGGTGGTGGTTGTGCACATCTGTGAATAGACTAAAAATTATTGAGTTGTATACTTTAATAGGTGAATCATAAGCATGTCAACTATATCTCAATAAGTCTGTTAAAAATAGAATTATCAGTCAATATTTTTTAAAATAAGAAAATAAAACATTTTTTCACAGTAGGTTTTGGGAAAAAACACCTAATTTATAGCTTTTTGTCAGAAACAAGTGACAATATATTACTAATATTGTTATTTATAAATTATATTGATTACCACATATAAAACAGAATTTATACTCAGTAGTTAGAA
Organism: Macroglossus sobrinus; assembly: GCA_004027375.1. Taxonomy (NCBI): domain Eukaryota; kingdom Metazoa; phylum Chordata; class Mammalia; order Chiroptera; family Pteropodidae; genus Macroglossus; species Macroglossus sobrinus. Next base: position 135,575 of record PVKZ01001410.1, on the reverse strand, counting down.
GCTTACATTCATTGAGGAGTTCACTTGAGTGGTAGTTTCATCATCTGTTGGGAACTGGTATATCTGGATGCCATGAGTAACTAATTCACTCATTATCTTACACTTAAATTTCTGTAAATCATTTTTTGAAATTGTATCTGCTTTGGCAATCAGTGGTATAATATTCACCTATTAAAAAGAAAAAAATCTTACCATAAAGGATTAGTTGTTAATCCTAGAATTTTTACACTTGAAATCTCACCCTTTCTGACAACAAATATTTGTAACTAGATAATCACTGACTATTGTGTTATCCTCACAAAATTGTTTTCCAAAATACTCAGTACTTTTGAAAATAAATTTATCAGAGTTCAGGTTTAGAAGTCTTAATTTTTGTTCATTTCTCAAACTTTCTTACACTTTTAACACATCAGGAACTAGTAAACATAAGCAGTTGGATGATGAAATCTATTTAATTCATTATCAATTTATTTTATTTCTTATTTAATTGAGTGCTTAAAAAGGCAGAAGGCTTTTATCAAAATTATAAAACAATTTGTCCTTCATTCATTTGTATCATCATCTCCATAAATCTATCTTAATCAACATTTCAACATATCATTGCTCTACCTATATGTCTTTGCAGAGAGATTTGTTTGTTTTCCAAAGACCACCTAGAAACAATAGACTTTTTTGTTACCATACTCTAAAAGCTGAATGTGTGTATGTGTGTTTATAGCAGCTTGCTAAAAATATGTTACTTTGTAATTTGTAAAATGGAATTATTTCCATGTAGCATATTTGAGGGTTAAAATTATTTATGTTTTCTTTCTAGTTCTAAAATATAATCAATCTGTTCTCCATGCATTTACATCTTAATAATTAAATTCTGTAGAAAGTAATAATATGCAAAATTCTAAAATGTTTTAATACTGTTACAAAGTACATTTAAAAATTCCTTGTTCAAATCTAAAGCTTTAATATTGTAACATAGATGCTTAAAGTTGTGAGTAATTGTATAATTAACAATAATAGCTTCCACATTAGAAAGCAGACAGCTGCTAAGATATATCCAAGTCTAACATACATTTCTTGGGTTGTATTGGTGAGAAAGCTGGGAAAAGATACCCTCCAGTGATAGTAAGTCATTAACACATAAGAAATAAAAACTTTCCATGTTAATCATTCCTCAGGTGTTCAGATTTGAGGAACAAAAGTCACTTACTAAAGAAAGAGCTTAACAACCTGGAATAGAAGACAACAGGCGTATATGAATCCTTGCCAATCCCTTTAGGTAATGATACTTGCAAAAATTAGCAATTTCCTATATTTGGAAATTGCTTCATGATTACAGACACCCTTAAAACTAAAGATACAACTGTATGTTCCTGATTATTGAATACGATACAAATTTAGAAATTAAAGTAGCTTTTAATTTTAACTAGAAATCTAACTTCTATACTCAGTGGTATATAAAATTAACTACAAAATTTCTTTCTAGTTTGAACAATACATAAGGCAGGTCTTCTTTGACAAAACAAAACAATTTTAGAACTTTTCCTCTCCTCAACTAAATAAAATTGAAAACAACATGTTTTATCAGGGCTGAATGGAGAAAAGAATCTCATGACATAAGTTTCTTTCATATGTATATTGACCCTCTTTGGAAAAATATATATGTTGCATTTTGCATCCTCTCTAATAGGACCAGTAGTCAGAATCATGAAGCTTCATGTTTCACAATATCCATGGCAACAGGTAAATATTAACTAGGTTATTTTATAGTACTGTAAATTCAATTTCAAAAATACAGGCAAATGACCATGATCTGAATTATCATTTAATCACAAAAAACTAAATTTTCAGTTTAATAATTTTTTATCTGCATCTCATTGTCTTAATGCATTTTTAATTAAATTACTCTAGAAAACAAGCTAAGATTAAATTTTTCAAATGCTGTTATGGACTCAATGCTTACACACACACACACACACACACACACACACACACACACACACACACATCTGCCCATGAATATTTTGAAGCCCTAATCTCCAGTATCTCAGAATGTGACTGCATTTGGAAATACAATCTTTAATGTGGTAATTAAGTTAAAATAAGGCCATTAGAATGGGTACTAATCTTATCTGATGTCTTTATATTGGTATCTTTATAATCTTATCTTGGTGTCTTTATAAGAAGTGGAGACTTGGACATATCAGATGTGTACACAAAGGATTTGAGAACACAGTAGGAAGGTAGCCATCTGCCACTCAATGGGACACAAAAACATATCAGATGTGTGCACAAAGGAAAGCCCATGTGAGAAAACAGTAAGAAGGCAGTCATCTGCCACCCAAAAGGAAAGGTTTCAGAAGAAACAAAATTTGACATCTTGATCTTGGACTTCTAGTCTTGAGAACTGTGATAAAATTAATTTCTGTCATTTAAACCACTAAATCTGTGAAATTTCATAATGATAATCTCAAAAAACTAACACATTTGTTTTACAGATTAACAGAAAAAATATATACACATATTAAAAAATAAGTTCTTATATATGTATATCTGAAATATGTATTATCTCTAAATAATTATCAAATCTTGATATGTTGATAGATTTACCAAACATACCTTACTGTCAATGTTCTTCATGGTTAATAGATCCAGGGACTTCAGAGAATGTCCTGTAGGTGAAATGAAGTAAAGGCACACATGGATACGAGAATCGTGGTAGTTGACAAAGGAACGTTTAATTTTTAATTCTTCTTGAAGATAAGCCTCAAATTGAGCATCTATGTAGTCAACTATTGGTTGAAAGCTGAAAAATAATTAAATATTTAGCATAATGTATTGATGACATCTGAAGACTGTATTTTTAACATTTAATAAATAGTTAATATATGTACTCAATAGTTTGTCATAATAAAAAATGTGTCCTTACAACAAAAGCAATTACAAACTAATAAAAGGCCTATGCTTTACATTGTTTATAAAAATGGCAAAATGGTCTATCAATTCAATGCAATCTCAATAAGAAAACAAAATTTATATATATACATATATATATAAATATATATACACACACACATATATGTGTGTGTGTGTATATATATATATATATATGTATATATATAAATACAAAAGACCAAGAGTGGTCGAGACTTACTGAAGAAAACCAAGGAGATATATTCTTCATATAAAGCTGAAATAATACAGTGTGGTAGAAGCACAGGAATAGATAAAGTACAAGAGAATTTTTTAATGCAATAGAACTATTCTATGTCACAAATGAAATGTTGGATACACAATTCTATGCATTCTTTAAAACCTAGAGGAATATACACTACAGAAAATGTTGAGGAACATACGATTTCACTTACACATGTACGATATAAAATGACCAGCAACATATGAACAAAACAAACAAAAACTCATACACATGGATAACAATTTAGTGGTCACCAGAGGGAAAAGAGAGGGGGAAGATATAGATAAAGGTAAAATGGATCAAATATATAATAATGAAAAGAAATTTAACTTTGGGTGGTGGACACAGTGCAATATATATATGACATATTATTGAAGTGTATGCTTGAAACCTATATAATTTTATTAACCAGTGTCACCCCAATAAATTTAATTTTAAAAAGTGAGTTTCAGTGTATGTAAAATTTAGGAAGAATAACATTAGCATTATGGCAAGAAATAAATCCCACCTTTTTAACAACTAAAAATCTTATCTATCTACAAACAAAAGTGCCTCTGTGGGAGCTGTGGAACCCAGCACTGTATTCCAAGGACCCAGAAGGAGTCTTGCCCAATTATACATCTGGTAATAGGCAGACACACCTTTTTACAAACTGTGGTACCAGCCAAAGCCAGAAAACATGCCCCAATCCCTCTTTTATGCAGTCAGAGAGAAACTGGAGAGTGCTGTCTTGAGAATACACCAATAGATAAAAAAGATTTGTAGAAGTTAAGCAGTCAAGATGGGAGATTCCATTAAAGTATAAAAAATAAATAAATAAATTTGGATGTATTGGAGATAATAAGAGAAAATTTGTCAATGTTAAACTTCCCCCAAGGCAGCATAGCTTGGGGCAAAAATAGATGCAGTAACTTTTCTCACAGGGAAATGGTAAGTAAGTGTCCAGCTACCCTAGCTGTGTAGGATGCTGCTGAGAAATATATTTCTCTCCAGCAGCACCCAAAACACTGATGCAGAAATTGAAGAGAGGGTGGAGATTGGGAAAGGGACAGATAAAAATATCAAAGTTCATTAAAGGGTCATGATCCCTGCTGACTAGGCTCAGGACTTCAGCAAATAGCTCACTCATCAACTTCTGAATGATCTTCACCTGATTATTCCCCCACCAGGCCTACATGCACTTCCAAAGGTCAAGTGCTAAATCCACAGATCTTCCCATTCTGCAGCTGGCTGTGTGTGCACACCGTTGAGTGTGGCTGTGAGAGTGAAATCCAGCAAATGAAATGTGCTCAGAAAAATCAGAGCAGAATCTATAAGCAAGAGAGAAACCATTATTTTTCTGAAAAACTTGAGCTATAGCAACACTTTCTGGAAAAAAAAAGAGAAGTTTCCAATGTCCCATCATGTGAGCTATAAGAGCTAGAGAGGACTCCAAATCATAAGGCTTTTGCCACAATAAGGAGCAAGTAATGTGGGGCTAGGATATCATGCAAGATCATAGAAAGCCACAGAAACAACAGAACCAATGAATAATATATTACACTTGAATGCAACTAGAAAAGATTTGAGGAGGTGTCTGCTACTTCAAATGTAAAATCAGCAATGTGAAACTCCAAGGAACATGAAAAATTAGGGAAAAGCATAATCACCAAAAAAATAATAATTCTCTGATAATTAAATCAAAGGCTTGGAATTTTGCAATCTATCTGATAAGAATTTTAAAATGCTTTTAAAATGAAATTCAATGAGATATAAGAAAACAGAAATATAACTCAATGAAATCAAGAAAACAACATATAAGCAAAATGAGAAAACATTAAATATATCTAAACAAGTTTTTGGACCTTAAGAATTCAGTGAATTAAATAGAAAATGCAGTAGTGAGCATCTACAGTAGAAAGATAAAAGCAGTGAGCTAGAGAATAGAAACTTTAAAATAACTCAAGCAGAAGAGAAAAAAAAGACCAACAAAAAAAAAGAAAGAAAAAAAGTAAAGAAAATGTGACTCATGGGAATACATAAAGCATGCAAATAGTAGAGTAAATGGAATTTCAGAAGGAGAAGATAGAGAAAAAAAGGAAAGAGAGTTCATTTTAAAAATAATAGCTGAGAACTTTCCAAACCTGGGAAGAGACTTGGACAACTAAGATATCAAACTTAATAGGTCACCATATACCTAAATGCAAAAAGTCTTCTCCAAGACATATAATATGAGACTGTCAAAAATGTAAGACCAAAAAAAAAAAAACAGCAAAAAACAAAAAACAAAAAATTATGGGACCTCAGAAGCATGGTGACATGAGTGGTCCCTTTGTTCATTTCCCTTGAAATTATAACAAATTAAACAGCTACAATTCAACAGAAAATTTCCAGCCTAAAACACAAACATATCTGAGAAATCTATGCAGCAGAAAACCTGAAAGTGGCGAATCAGCCAAGCAAGGAAGGAGGAAACGGAATGGATGGAACACCAGTGTAGCAGATGCAGCCCAAAGCTACCTGTGGGACCCAGGGAGAGAGGAGGAATCAGCCTGAAGAGTGCACTTTCTGTAGCCTGCAGTATTCCTACCTGAGTAATCAGTATATAATATGGCAGTGGAACCCAGTGGTCAGGACAGAGATGAGGGTAGAGACAAAATACAGAGGTATGACAGCTGTTTTCTAACAACTATCATTTCCAGACAGAAAGCCGAGTCATAGAGGCTGGATGCAACTGCCCCCATTCCAGAGCTTGCCGCCACACACACTCCCAGAGCTGGCAGTGAGCCTCAAGACTGAAGTTCTGAAAAAACTCAACAAGCTGCAAGAAAACTCAGATAGGCTGTTTAATGAACTCAGAAATGAAAACCTCAATAAAAGAAGTGAATAATGAAATAATAAGTTTAGGAGGCAGAGTGGACCAGATAGAGGGAAGAAATAGTGATATCAAAGACAGCAATCTGAAAATGATACAGATGAGAATAGAGAGAGACTTGAGAGTTAAAAAATAATGAAAGAATTCTACAGGAACTATTTGACACCATCAGAAAAAAGCAATATAAACATAATGGGAATACCAAAAGGAAAAGAGAGGGAGAAGGGAACAGAGAGCCTATTCAAACAAATAGTTGGCAAGAACTTCCAAAACCATTGGAAAGAACTGGATACTCAAATCCAAGAAGCAAACAGAACACCTAATTTTCTCAACCCAAAAAGGCCGCCTTTAGACACATTACATTAAAATTGTCTAAAATTAATGACAAAGAATTCTCAAGGCAGCCAAGGAAAACAAAATGATAAACTATAAAGGAAAATCCTTTGATTATGACTGGATTTTATAGCAGAAACTACAAGTTAGGAGGAAGTGAAATAAAATATTCCAGCTATTGAAAGAGAAGTTACCAGTCTAGTTTCTACATTCTCCTTTAAATATGAAGTAGAAATAAAAACCTTTTCACATATACAAAAGCTAAGGGAATTTTCTGCCACAAGGCTAGCTTTACAAAAAAATACTAGAGGGGTTTATTCTACCCAAAACTAAAAGGCTAAAGGATACAAAACTATGAGTAAGATGACTAACAGATAGATGGAAGTAGGAAATTGCAACCGTTATTTAGAATAGGATATTATACGCTTAAATATAACATAAAGGTTAAAGATAGTAAAAACATTGAAAAAAGGGAAGACAATAGCTACTGCAACTCAGAAATTAACTCATAGCATAAATAGAAATAATTTAAAACAACAAAAACAGAAAAGGAGAGGGAGTAAATGTCTGAATTTGCAAAGATGAATGGAGATAATATGCGTTCAGAAGAAAAAGAACTACTGTATATATAAAATGTATTTTTACATAAACTTAACAGTAACCACAGACACACACACACAACAGAACTGAGACACATAACAAAAAAAGATGGAAGAGGACAAATATCATAGAATACCACCAAACTAAAATAACAGAAAGATTCAGGGCGAAAAAACAATAGAGACACAGAGCTCCTAGAAAACAAAATATAAAATGTTTATTGAAAAATAACCCTACATGTAAATGGACCTAACTAATCAATAAAAAGTCACAGAGTAGTATTTTGGATCAAAAAATGAAACTCAATCATATGCAGCTTTCAAGAGACACATCTCAGCTGCAAGGACAAATATAGACTCAAAGTGAAAGGGTGAAAAACAATATTCCAAACAAATGGTATCCAGAGAAAAGCTGATGTGGCCATACTTATATCTGAGAAAATAAATTTCAAGACAAAAAAAAAGTACCAAGAGACAAAGATGAACACTCAGTAATGATAAAAGGAGACAATACATCAAGAAGACAGAACACTCACCAATATATATGCTCCCACTCAGGGAGCTTCAAGATACATAAAACAGCTACTAACAGAACTAAAGGGGAAACTGAAAAAAAAACAAAAACAATAATAGTAGAGGACCTGAATACCCCACTACAGCTATAGAAAAATCATCCAAAAAGAAAATTAGTAAGGAAATGTCAACCTTAAATGACATATTCAACCAATTGGACATAATTGACACATACAGAACCTCTTTTCCAAAAATTACAGATTATACATTTTCTAGTGCACATGGAATATTCTCAAGGATAGACCATATGTTGGGACACAAAACCAGCCTCAACAAATTTTAAAAAACTGAAATCATACCAAGCATATTTTTTACCATAAGCATTGACACTAAAGATCAATTGCTAAAAAAAAAAGTGGGAAAAACAAGTATGTGGAGACCAAGCAATATGCTACTAAAGAACAACTGTGTCAAAGAAGAAATAAAAGGAGAGATCAAGAGATACACAGTAGCAAGTAAGAATGAAAATACAACATATAAAAACTTCTGGGATGCAGCAAAAGCAATAATAAGAGAAAAGTTCATATCATTATCTAAAAAAACAAGTTAGTAGCTGCTTTATATGTCTTGATGCTCTCTGCTTTATATATCTTGATGATTCTTGATTGGGAACATATATATTAATGAGTGTTACATCTTCTTGATGTATTGTTCCCTTTATTGTTGTGCCTATCTAAAAACGAATAAACAAACAAGAACAATCTCAAATAAACAACCTAACATTACATCTTAAAAAACTAGAAAAAGAACAAAATAAGCAGTCCAAAGTCAGCAGAAAAAAGGAAATAATCAAAACTAGAGCAGAATTAAATAAAATTGAGAACAAAAATACAATAGAAAAATTAATGCAACAAAGAGCTGATTTTTTAAAAAAATCAACAAAATTAACAAACCCTGGCTAAACTCACCAAGGAAAAAGAGAAAAGACACAAATAAATAAAATCAGAAATTAAAGAAAAGAAGTTATGGCAGATTCCACCAAAATACAAAATATTGTATAAGAATACTATTCAAGATTATATGTCACCAAATTCAATAACTGAGAAAAAAGGGACAATATTTTAGAAATATGCAATCTTCCTAGACCGAATCACAAAGAACTAGAAAATCTAAATAGGCCAATCAACAGTAGGAAATTGAAACAAACATCAAAAAATCTCCCAAAAAGTAAAAGTCCAGGACCAGATGACTTCACTAGTGAAGTCTATTGAACTATTAAAGTTGATTTAATACCTGTCCTCAAACCTTTTAAAAAAATTGATGGAGGCAATACTTTCTAACTCATTTAATGAGGCCAATGCCTTGCTACCAAAACCTGGTAAGGATGACACAAAAAAGAAAACTATAAACCAATATCTCTGATGAATACAAATGCAAAATCCTAAACAAATTACTAACAAATCAAAAATAACAATACATTAAAAAGATTATATCTCACAATCAAATGAGGTTCATTTCAGGGGCACAAGATTGGTTCAACATGCAAATCAATCAATGTGATATTCTACATAAATGAAATAAAGGATAAAATTATATGACCACATCAATAGATGCAGACAAAGCATTTGACAAGATACAACATCCATTTATGATTAAAACACTTAATTAAATGGGTTTAAAAGAAAAGTAAGTACCTCAACATAATAAAGGCCATATACAATAAACCCTCAGTTGACATCATACTTAATGGTGAAAAACTAAAAGCCTTCACTCTAAGATCCAGGAACAAAACAAGGTTGTCTGCTCTCACCACTCTTATTCAATATGGTATTGAAAGTCATACTTAGAGCAATCAGGCAAGAGGAAGAACTAAAAGGCATTCAAATTAAAAATGAAGAAGTTAAACTGACACTTTTTACAGATGATAATTCTTTTTTTATTAAATTTATTGAGTTACAACTGGTAAATAAAATTATATAGGTTCCAAGTGTAAAATTCAATAATATATAATATGTGTATTTCATTGTGTGTTCACCACTCAATGTAAAATTTCCTTCCATCACCATATATTTGACTCCCTTTAACCTTATCTACATCCCCCTTCTCTCCTTTCTCCCTGTAATTGCTATACTGTCATCTGGGTCTTTGAATTTTGTCTTGTTCATTTGTTGCTTTCAGTTTTATATCCCACATATATGTAAAATCACAATTGTTTTTTAATAGTTATTAATATTTGGAAAGTGATTATCACCATAGTACTAATAGTCAATACTTCCAAAAGTATTTTTTAATGTTGAATTAAGCCTAGGGTCAATATGTTTAATGTATTATTTGCATTTCATTGTATTGTGGAATAAGGCTCACAATAAGTGGTGCACCCTGTATTAATTTCCTGAGTCCGTCATAAAAAATTACGACAAATGGGGCGGTTAAAACAACAGAAACTTATTCTATCACAGTTCAAAATCCAAGTATTGTAAGGTCACACTATATCAGGAGGCTCTACAGGAGAATATTTTCTTGCTTTTTTTGACTTCCGTTGGCTGTTGGCATTGCCTCTGGCTACCTCAATCCAGTATCTAACTTAATGTTTATGTGGCCTTCTCTTCTGCTCTTCATGCATCTCTTTTAAGGACATTTGTTGTTGATTTTAAGGTGTACCCAGATAACCCAGGATAATCTAATATTGAGTCTCTTAACTGAATTATATCTACAAAGACTCATTTGTTCAAATAAGATCACATGTAGTAATTTCAGAGATTAAAATGTAGACATACCTTTTAGGGATCATCATTCAACCCATTATACTTCCTTTATATTATAGGGTTGTTTCTTAAAATTTAAAATAATTGATGTTTATCATTTATTTACTTGTTGGATTATTTTCTATCAATTATCCAAATCATAAATGAATATATTACTATAATATATTAAAATAATCCATATGAAATGAAACTCACTTAGCCAAACTTAAGCACTTTGCACTATTTCTTCTTCCCAAAATAACTACTGTTATGAGTTTTATTAAGTAACCTCTCAGACCTTATTCCTTATGCAGTTATTAAATTTTTATAATAATTGGAATACATTTGTAATAATACATAACAAATTTCTTTAAAATATATCTCATATATTAGAAAAATACATAAAATGTTTATGGACAAGTTAATAGGTAACTTCAAAACAAACATTCTACATAAACACCTTCTTATTCAAGTTATGAACTGTTCCCCAAAGGCCTGAGGAATTTCCTTTTTTTGATCATAACTCCTAGAGAAACTCATATAAGCAGAAAGTAAAATGTTGCCAATGGTTGGGTAAGGAGAAATGGAGAGCTGCTATTCAAGGAGTATAAATTTTCAGTTTATTAAAATTAAGAGGCCTATAAACATAGTGCCTATATTTAACAGTATTTTATTATATATTTAAAACTTTGTAATGAGGGTATATCTCATGTTAAATGGTTTTTACCACAATTTAAAAAACTATAGGATGCTGCAAAAGTATTTAGAGGGAAATTTATAGTATGAAATTTCTGTGTTAGAAGAAAAAAGAAGAATCTGAAATCTTTAATGTAAAGTTACACATTAATAAACTAATAAATAAGAACAAATTAAACCTAAAGCAGGGAAAAAAAGAAAAATTATAAGAGAGCAGAAATTGCTATAAACAAGAAAAAGCTTGTTCTTTGAAAAAATCAATGAAATTAAAAACTTCTACCTAGATTGAGCAAGCAAAAGAAGTGAGAAGGCAAAAATCACCAATATCAAGAATAAAAAGAGAAACATTATTACTGATCTTATATATTAAAAAAATAAGAGTACTACAAAAAATTTAATGCCCATAAATGTAACAATTTAGATGTCAGCTATGGGCTTTTCATATATGACCTTTATTGTGTTGAGACAAATTTCTTCTACACCTAGTTTTGAGAGTTTTTATCATGTAAAGGTATTGAATTTTGTTGAATAATTTCTTTGCATATATTGAGACAGTCAAGTAATTTTTATTCTTTAATCTGGTTAATGTGGTATACTTCATTAATTAATTTGCTTACTGTGTGAATCATTCTTGCATTCTGGAGGGAAAAAAAAACTCCACCTGGTCATAGTGTATGTGTGCTGAATTCAATGTGATAGTATCTTGTTGAAGGTTTTTATATCTGTCTTCATCAGGAATATTGGCCTATACTTTTTTCCCTTTGTGGCGTCTTTCTTTGGAGTAATTCTGGCCACTCAAATTGAGTTTAGAAATGTTCCTTTTTCTTCAATTTTTTGGATGAATTTACAATTTTTTGATGTTAATTTCTTCTTTAAATGTTTCTTAGAACTGTAGCTATCTGGTCCTGGGATTTTCTTTTTGTGAAGATTTTTGATTGCTGATTCAAACTTTTTATTCATTACTAATCTACTCATATATTCTATTTTTTTGAGTCTTAATAGGTTGTATGTTTATAGAACTTTATTTCTTACAGATTATCTAATTTGTTGGCATATAATTGCTAATAATAGTTTCATATGACCCTTTTCATTTTTGTTGAATAGGTTTTAATGTTCTCTCCATTTAATTTTATTTTAATGATCTCTGTTTTCCTAAGTTTGGCTAGGGGTTTGTCAATTTCATTTATTTTTTTTAAAACCCAACTCTTAAAAGAGAGGAAACATGGCAGAGTGACAGACGACCCCAGATCTCTCCTCCTTGAAACAACAATAAGCTGAATATCTAAAACTCAACAAAAATATCCAAACTGCATACCAGCATGATTGAGCGTGGGATCTGCATATAAGAGTTACCACAGGTCAGAACCCCAGGTGTTGGGCAGTGGACTGGGAATAATAAAGAAGCTGTATCTCACATCAGCGGGAGCTCCCTGCAAGAGGAGGGGAAGAGGAGAAGGAGCCATGAGTTCATGTGGTGACATCTCTGAATATTCCTGCCTGGGATAGCTGTGGTTGCTGGGCCTGGTAATAACAGCAGAAAGCAGAGAAGGAGGACAGGACTACAGAGAAACATAGCTGATTTGTGCTGGCCACAGATGCAAAACCAAGGCTGAGCCACAGCCTCTGACCTTGAACCCAGAGGGCCCCACACCCCATAATCTCGGAGAATGATCACCATGGAGCCCCAGGGGAATCTGAGCAAATGCTGCCAAGACTGTCACTGACACTGACAGGGACTGAAACTGAGATTAGCAAGTGTGATTAAATATCAAGAAAATTTAAAAAGCATTATTAAGACTTTAAATAAAGCAGGGATCCAAGAGGCTTACACGCCTCCTACTAGAAACCAAAAGAAAAGCGCCTTCTTTGCAACAGGCTAAAAAAACACCTTTATATAATAAATCTTCTTTCTGGAAAAACAACAGAATACACTTCCATTAATGCCAAGGTGCAGAAATAATCCATTAAAAATCATGAACAACCAAGATGACAAGGCAGCTCAGAAAGAAAGAGAAAAATCTCCAGAAAATAAGCTTACAGACAAAGAAATATGTGACTTCAGTGACAGAGAATTCAGAATGATACTTCTGCAAAACTCAGTGAGATCCAATTTTAGAAATTGAAAAAACAACTAAATGAGCAGAACAAGGAGATCAAAACTATCAAAAAGTACCAAATAGAACTTCTGGAGATTAAAACCACACAGCAAGAATTGAAACATAAAATAACAAGCTTGGGAAACCGAGTCGACCAAATGGAGGAAAGGATCAGTGATATCAAACACAGAAATCTAGATATAAATCAGAAGGAAGAAGAGAGAAACCAAAGAACAAAAAATAATGAAAGAGAAATATAAGAACTAGATGATGTCATCAGGAGAGGAAACATAAGAATAATGGGCATTACCAAAGGTGAGGAAAAGGAACAGGGATTAGAAAGCATTTTCAGACAAAAAATTGGCAAGAATTTCTCAAACCTAAGGAATGAGCTGGAGCTTGGAACTCATGAAGTCAATAGAACATCCAATTATCTCAAACTAAAAAGGCCTTTAATGTGTCAAGAGACATTGTATTAAAATTATCAAAAATCAATGACAAAGACAGAATTCTCAAGGCAGCCAGAGAGAAGAAAACGGTAACTTATAAAGGAAAACCCATTAGATTATACTTGGACTTCTCAGCACAAACCTTACAAGCAAAAACAGAATGGAATCAAATATTTAAACTATTAAGTGAAAGAAACTACCAGCCTAGAATAATGTATCCAGATAAGCTCTCCTTAATATATAAGGAGAAATTAAGACTTTTCCAGACATGCAAAAATTGAGAGAATTCTCGACTACAAAACCTGCACTACAGGAAATACTGAAAGAGGTCCGTTCAACTAAAATAAAATGACACAAAAAAAGTACATAATTAGAAGTAAAGTGACTATCAGGCAAATAGAAGCAGAGGAGTGTAAGCCTTACTAAAAACAGGGCTTTATAGGCTTAAATAATAAGAAGAGAATTGTTATAACAAGATAGTAATGTTCAGCATAGATAAGAACAAACTGAGATAACAATGACTGAAAAAGGGGGATTCAAAGATCTAAATTTGCAAAGGGGATTGAAGATAAGCCATGTGCAGAAGAAAATGGATGATGGTGTGTGTGTGTGTGTGTGTGTGTGTGTGTGTGTATCACTATCCTTTACATATTCATAATGGTAACCACAAGCCAAAGATTCAGAACCTTTGTATGTAACACAAAACAAGAAGAACCACAGGGAAACTCACAAAAGCTAACCAAAATAAAGTAATCAGAAGCACAAGGACAAGGAAGCAATGGAAACAACGAGCTACCAGAAAGCAAAAGATAAAATTGGCTATAAAAAGACCTTATATTTCAATAACCACCCAAAATGGAAAAAGACTGAACTCACCAATAAAAAGGCAAAATGTATCAAAAAACAGAATCCAAGCATATGCTGCCTCCACGACATGCATCTCAGCTCCAAAGACAAATATACACTCAAAGTGAAAGGGTGGAAAATGTGATTTCAAGCAAATGGCAGTCAGAGAAAAGTGGGAATAGTGGTATTAATATCAGATGAAATAAACTTCAAAATAAAAAATGTAAAGAAAGATACTAAGGGACATTTCATAATGATAAAGGGAATCATGCACCAAGAAGACATAACACTTATTAATATCTATGTTTCCAATCATGGATATGTAAAGCAATTAATAACACAAATAAAGGAAGAAACAGACCAAAACACAATCATAGTAGGGGACCTAAATACCCCACTCTTGAATATGGACAAATCATCTAAACAGAAAATCAATGAGGAAATAACATCCTTAAATGAAACATTAGACCAACTGGACATAATTGACATTTACAGAGTCTTCCATCCCATAACAACTGCTTATACATTTTTCTCTAGTGCACATGAAACATTTTTAAGAATCAATCACATACTGGAACACAGAGATAACCTCAACAAATATAAGAGGGTTGTAATAATACTAACCATATTCTCTGATCATAATGCTTTCAAACTAGACATCAATGGCAGGAACAATCAGGGAGAACCACAAATACATGGAGATTAAACAACATGCTACTGAAGAATAACTGGGTCAGGGAATAAATAAAAACAGAGATCAAGAGATACATAGAAATAAATGATAATGATAGTACAACCTATCAAAACTTTTGGGACATGGAAAAAAGCAGTCATAAGAAGAAAGTTCATATCATTACAGTTTAATCTCCAAAAACAAGAATGAGCTCAAATAAATAACATAATGTGTCATCTTTAAAAACTAGAAAAGGAAGAACAAATGAAGCCTAAAGTTGGCAAAAGAAAAGAAATAATCAAAATTAAAGCAGAAATAAATGAAATTGAAAGCAAAAAAGCAACAGAAAAAATAAATACAACAAAGAGCTGCTTCTTTGAGAAGGTTAATAAAATTGTCAACCTCCTGACTAGAAAAAAGAGGAAGTACACAAATAAAAATCAGGGATGAAAGAAGGAAAATTATGACTGACATCACAGAAATACAAAGGATCATACAGAAATACCATGAAAGAGTATATAACACTAAATTTAATACCCTAGAAGAAATGGACCAGTACTTAGAAAAATACAACCTTCCTAGGTTGTATCAAGATCTAGAAAATCTAGATAGACCAATCAGCAGTATGGGAATTGAAATAATCATCAAAAACATAACAAATGGTAAAAGTCCAAGACCAGATGGCTTTACCACTGAATTCTACCAGTCATTCAAAGAATATGTAATACCTATTTTCCTCAAACTCTTCCAAAAAATTGAAGATGAGGCAATATTTCCAAACTCATAGTATGAGGCAAATATCATCCCGATACCAAAACCTGGTAAAGATAACACACAAAAAAGAAAACTACAGACCTATACTTCTCATAAACCCAGTTGCAAAAATCCTAATAAGATATATGTGAATCAAATATAGCAACATATTAAAAAGATTATATACCATGATCAAGTGTGCTTCATCTCAAAGACACAGGGATGGTTCAACATATGCAAATCAATTAATTTGATGCATCACATAAGAAAATTTAAAAAAAGAATTATATGACCATATCAATAGATATAGAAAGAGCCTTCGACAAGATACTGCACCCACTTATGATCAAAACTCTTAACAAAATCGGTATAGAAGTACTGTAACATAATGAAGGTCATATATGACAAACCATCAGCCAACATTATACTTAATGGTGGAAAACTAAAAACCTTCCCTCTAACATCAGAAACAAGGCAAGGCTGTCCACTACCGTCTCTGTTATTCAATATAACATTGGAGGTTCTAGCAAGTGCAATCAGACAAGAGAAAGATATAAAAGGCATCTAAATAGGAAATGAAGAAGTCAAACTGTCACTATTTGTGGATGACATGAATCTCTATACAGAAAACCCCTAAGGACTCCACAAGAACACTACTAGAAACAATAAGCAAATACAGTAAAGTCTCTGGATGTAAAATCAACATTGAAAAATCCATAGTGTTCCTATACTCTAATAATAAAGTGTCGGAAAAATAATTCCTTTTGCAATTACAGCAAAAGGATAAAATACCTAGAAATAAATTTAATAAAACATGTGAAGGAACTGTATAATGTAAACTACAAGACCCTCTTTAAAGAAATCGAAGACGATACAAAGAAATGGAAAGACATTCTGTTTTCTTGGATTGGAAGAATCAACATAGTTAAAATGACTTTATTAACTAAAGCATTATACAGATTTAATGCAATCCTCATCAAGATCTTATCAGCACTTTTTAAAGAAGTAGAACAAAAAATCATCAGATTTATATGAAAACACAAAAGACCCCAAATTACCAAAACTATCCTGAGGAAAAAGAATGAGGCTGGAGGCATCACTCTACCCGACTTCAAATTATACTACAAAACAATGATAATCAAAATGGCATGAGATTAGCAGCAAAACAGACACACAGAACAGTAGAACAGAATAGAGAGTCCAAAAGAAATTCATATTTATACGGGCAAATAATTTTCAACAAAAAAGCCAAAAACTTACAGTGGAGAAAGGAAAGCCTCTTCAATATAGATATTGGTAAAACTGTAAGGCCACCTGCAAAAGAAAGAAACTAGACTGTTGTCTATTACCACACATCAAAATTAACTCAAAATGGATTAAAGACCTGAATATAAGACCCGAAACAATAAAATGCATAGAAAAAGAAACATAGGAACTAAACTCAAGGACCTTGGACTTAAAGAGGATTTTATAAATTTGACCTCAAAAGCTAGTGAAGTAAAAGCAAAAATAAACAAATGGAACTGCATGAAACTAAAAAACTTCTGTTCAGTGAAAGAAACTGTCAATGAAGTAGACAACATCTAAATGAGAAAATATATTTGCAAGCAACACCCCCGATAAGGGCCTAATATCCAAAATATACAAAGAACTCATACGACTCGACAACAACAACAACAACAACAACAAAATGATCCAACCAAAAAATGGGCAGAGGACCTGAACAAACAGTTCTCCCCAGAGGACATACTAATGGCCAACAAATATATAAAAAGATACTCAACATCACTAGCTCTTAGGAAAATTCAAATCAAAACCAAGATGAGATATCATCATACTCCTGTTAGAAAAGCTATAATCAACAGGACAAATAATAACAATGTTGGAGAGAATGCGGAGAAAAAGAATCCTGATACACTGCTGGTGGGACTGAAAATTGGTACAGCCACTATAGAAAACAGTATGGAGTTTCCTCAAAAAACTAAGAATTGATCTACTATATGATCCAGTAATCCCTCTACTGGGTATTTACCCCAAAGTCTTGAAAACCCATATTCAAAAAAATATTTGCACATCGATGTTCACAGCAGCATTATTCACAGTGGCCAGGACATGGAAGCAACCAAAGTGTCTTACAATAGATGATTGGTTAAAGAAGCTGTGGTACATATATACAATGGAATATTACTCAGTCATAAGAAGAGATGACATACTGCCATTTACAACAACATGGATGGACCTCAAAATAATCATGCTAAGCCAAATAAGCTGGACAGAAAAAGCTGAAAATCACATGATATCACTTATGTGTAGGATATAAACCTAAAAGCAACAAATGAACAGGACAAACAAACAGACACTCATGGACATGGACCATAGACTAGTGGTTACCAGAGAATTATAAACTAGTTGTTACTAGTGGGATGAGGTATTTTGGGGGAGGTAGACAGGGTAAAGGGTTTAGGGGGAAGGTGAAGTGGTTAAAGGGGATCAAATACATGGTAGCTGAAGGAAACTGGACTTAGGATAGTAAACATACAATAGAATATACAGATGTCAAATTATAATGTACACTTGAAAATTGTATAACTGTATTAACCATTGTTACTCCAATAAACTTACTTTTAAGAAAATGAAAAAGTATATAGTAAGGAAACAGACAACTTGATACAAAATGACAATTTTATAATAAGAAGAGAACAATACTTGATTAGAGAACAGCAAAATCTGGGAGGAAAGGTTTCACTTGCCTTTAAAGAATATTACAATTTAGTCTATGGAGAAAGATGAAAAATTCTTAAAATAAGAAAAGCTTTTAATTAAAATAAGAAAGCACTAACCTGGCTTCTTTGTTTATTTGATCACCATATCCCACTGTTTTCACAACAGTTAATTTCAACTGAACATTGCTTTCCTGAAGTTCATATGTTTGAATTTTAAGTTCAATATTTGAATAAAAGTGTGAGGATTTTTTGTCTTTCAAATTAGTGTTAAACAATGTGTCAATCAATGTTGATTTTCCAATTCCTGTTTCCCCTGTAATAAAGATAGATACGTCAAAAAGGAGTGTAAGATGGCTGAGAAGGAGAAACTTCTGAACCCCTATAGTGGTGTAAAATGCCCCAAATACTTCAAAGACAGAGATGTCCTTGAAACTGTATATGTTAATCCTGACACCTTCAGTCATTAACAGAATATAACAAGAAAATATACACAAAGACATATCCAATTTTGAAAAGCACTGAAACATTTAAATAAAAAATGTGTAAATAACATGGTTAGAAGATGAAATCAATGAAAACAAAGATATGTTCTTGAATTAATAGCACAAAGTTACACTGATGAAGATAAGCTGAAATGAGCATTTGGAAAAATTAAGTAATAATTCAGATGAGAAGTTTAGCACTTACCCACACAGAGAACATTAAAAGAGAATCCTTGTTGAATAGATCTGTTTACCAACTGATGAGGCAAACATTCAAACCCAAAATGACCAAGCATAGTTAAGCAACGAACATTATCTTCTCTTTGCTTAAGAAAAAAAAGTTTTTAATTAAAAAAAGAAAATATAAATAAAAACATATTTATAATATTTTAAAGAAATTTGGATTATCATTTGATTATCATATCTCAGGCAAGATGAATTTAAGTAAATTTGTGAGCAAGGAAATCTTTGTTCAGACACATACATTTTGCTATCATTTTTATAAATAGTAACTCTATCTGTTATCACACTCAAAGATATTGTGTTTCTAAATTTAAAAATAGGAAATAAAAGAAATACCAAAACGAAGTTCAGTGTATTACTCTAAAATAATAAATTATTTTTTAAGAAAAAAATTTAAAAATTAGCATCCTTTCATTCTGTTTCAGTGTGTTAATATATCTAAGCAATTCAATATATGTTAACACATGTAAGAAAACCAGTCAATTTGAAATTTTTAAAAAAGGCAACAAAAACTTTGACTTTAAATTTGTCATATAGCCTCTGAGAACTCTTGTTTTATCAAATTGTTAAATGAATCTATTGCTAATAACACCAACCCCAAAATTAGAAATCCATAAATATTACACATAAAGTTACTAATTGATCATTTTTAAATGGTGGAAAAAATAATTCAAAGAAGGCTTAATTATCTATAGCAATTTAATCCCTGAAAACTTCTCCAAAATGACTACAAAATCTCACAAATGCTTTCTGTAGAAATTATTTACTTGAGCTCTCTTTTTAACATTCAAATATATGACTCCCTGAAATAAGAGAATATCCAAATAAATAATGATACACTTATTTACACATTGGGGCATTCTTTAGTTATTAGAGCTATTTATGGCAAGTGCTTTAATAAATTGAAAAATATTTGTGTGAAAATATTAAGTGAAAAAGATAAGGTACAAAATTGTGTGTACATTCCTTCTTTATGTTGATATCACAGTAACTTAAATAGCATTTCACCTCCTCACACATTAACAATCAAAACAACTGTTTTGAAGGCACTAGAAGAAAAAAAGACAAAATGGGAAGAAATCAAACCCTGGAAACAAGGGTAGCATAATAGATAAAACCACATTTATCCACATAGTCTCATGAATCTAATCCCCAGTGAATGAGGCATTTGGGAAATACAGCATAAGCACAGAGCGACAATCTTGGGCTGAGAAGTCTAAAATATGAGGGAAACTAAAATACTAGAATATTGAGAAAGAAATCCTGGAAGAAGAAGCCACATAGAGGAGAAACCCAACCCTAAAATTTTAGAATATTTGACCAAGCCTAACTCTGCATATGCAGCCATTACTACAAAAAGATTAGTGGAAATTGAGAGAACAGTTATCCTGAAACTGCTGAGCTGGTATTTCAGAATTGGTCCTGTGAAGTCCTAAGGAAACAATTTAAAGTTCAAGATTCTCCCAAGTTATACAAGTTTTATAAATACTTTGTACTTTTTATTTAGTCTCTTAAAACCCCTTGCTATAAAATTAAAGACTACATTCTAAGTCAAAGGATTACTTACAGATCAAAGGGTATAACTAAAATAGATCTACCTTTATAAAGCATAGTACTATGACTCAACAGGGTCCAAATGACTTGCCAGTAATCTAACTGCCTGCTGAACAAAATATAATACTCTTTAGAGAAATACAGTAACAGAATACAGACATTCTATAATATACTTCCCACAGTACCCAATGAATAATCAAAATTACTAAATGTAAAGAAGCAGAAAAAAAATGTATTCATAGCCAAAAAGCACAATCATTGGAAAGACCCACACAATGAGGATACTGGAATTGTCAGACACATACTATAAAATAACTACTATGAATCTGCTTAAGAATATACATAGAAAGTGATAAAGTGATGGATAATTTTGGAATAGGTATAAAAATTCCAAAAGTAAATGGCAACCAGAATGGGATAATATAATATCTGAAATAAAACAATTCTTTATATAAGACAGTTTTTCTTCCAGCATCACAAATTACATATCCGACCTTCCCATATGTAATTAAAAACTGCAAAAAATAAAAACACAATGATCTAAAGAACTGGAGAGTGAACAAAAGTGGGCAGATACTGAAGGGAGACTGAACTTTGAAGAAGAGATGGCATGATGAGTTTCTATCTAGATAAATTTTGAGTATAAGTCAAAGGAAGTGCCACACAAGACATCAAATATCCTAATACAGATCTCCTAGTCTTTTTTTTGTATGAAGAACCACAGGAAAGGGTTTAGGGAAACCACAGTGGCTGGAGAATAAGAGTAGAATCTCAGTAAGAAGATAAAAAGAGAGAAAGGTCTCAAATTCTGTATATGTACTATATGAATGTTTCAGGCTGAACCCTAAAGCAGAATGTATGAAAATGGTTATAAATAGTTCAGTTATAGTTGACTTAATTGATATTTGAGCAACCATACAAGAGACATATTTTCCTTTTGAGACAAAACTAGGTAATTGCCTACTAAATCAACACTCTTTGGAAGAACATGATAGAATCTTGAAACTGAAGTGTAATATTTAAATATTCATGTTATAGCCTAAAATTACTTGATATTGGGTCTCAAAACAATCAGTGAAAATGACCTACGAGTTAGAATTACTGAGAGGGATTTTAAAGCAGCTATATTATAAATGTACTTAAGGGCATAAAGGACAGTATGAATACAATGAGTTAAAAGACAAAAATCCCAGGAGAGAAATAAAAACTATAAAATTAAAGTTTGACTTTCTATGGTGAACACAATACAATATACATATGATGTATTATTGAATTGTACACTAGAAACCTATATAATTTTATTAACCAATGTGACCCTGATAAATGTAATTTAATAATAGAATTCAAAGAATTAGAAAATATACACTTATAAAAGTAAATAGGCCAAATTGAGAGGAGGAAAACGGTGCACTAAGTAAAAGCAGGGTTCACCTCTTCCCAGGTCCACATTGAAATTACAACCAAATTATAAAATAATCGACGTGGAGAATCACCTGAAGTTCAGCTGATCATAACATGTAATTCTGATAATATAAAGAAGGAGCCACAAAGAAGCCAGTAGAAGGGGAAAAATCCTATAACTAGCTGGACCCACACCCATGGATGGTGGAGGATCACTGGGAGGGAGAGCAAAGCTGCAGAGGCTGCCCTGAAGGAGAGGGGATTCTTGGCCTCATTGGAAGAGAAGTTTCCAATAACTCTGACTGTAAAAACTAGAGGGGATTCCAGCCATCTGGGTGAGATGAAAGTAGACTGAAACTCTAGATGCCCCTTTGAAGGGCCCACGCACAGGGTTTCTGACCTGCGGAAACTCATCCAGGACACTGGTGGTGGGTAGGAGGCTTGCACGGGATTCATACTGAGAAAGTCTGCATTACCTAGCAGTAGAATGAGGGCTGAGTAGGCAGCCACCATTTTGGACAGACTATTGCTGTCTTTCCAAGCTGCACTATCTCTTGAAGAGATTGCAAGGGTTTGTGAGACTGCCCCAGACAGCTGCTTGTCTCCAGGAGATCTGTGATGACTGTGGGAATGTGCAGACAGAAATTGCAGAAAACTGAGGCTATTGGCCAGATGGCCCTAGATTCCCTGAGCTTTTGTCCCTTCCGATAAACAAAATGCCCACCACACATTGATAAGTAGCTGCCCCTGCCCAGGGATGGTGCATTCAGGCCTGAGATGGGCAGCAGCTGGCTTGCTATGATTGGAAAATTGTATAAGGAGCCACAAAAATAGTGCTGCCATGTAAACTGACACTGCAGTGGCATGGGAAAATTTACTCAATAGTTCCAGGTGATTCCCAGGGTCCCTGCACTAACCTACCTGCATATCACCCAGAGGCTCTTTCAGTTTCAGAGATTTATGGACAACTGACAGGCAGTGTCAGGCCTTGAGGAGAACTGGTCCCCCTCTGATAACTGCCCTACGTCAGGGACAGGGGATAACTAGACCATGCCCATAGCGTTGTCTCTTCCACTTATCTATAGATCCAGCATAGGCAACAATCATCTGCAGATCACTTTGTAGCTCCCACCAGGTAGCCCTGAGAAATCAAAAACAGCACCTGACCTTGGCATACAGGGGAGCTCTTCTGAAGGGTCCACAAAACCAATGTATCCAGAGGCTGGCACTAGACCACAACAGAGCAAATCCTGGTACAAAGGGTAGTTGCAACAAGTACACAAGCCTGCTTGGGCAAATTCCACTCAATTGGGTCATCCCACACACAGCAATTCTTACCCTGTGGGTGTAGCCAATTCCCACAATTAGTCAATCTCAGCATTAATCCCATCCACTGATATACTAACAACAATAAGGCTTTCGCTACAACAGAAGATCACACACAATCCACACAAAGATCATGTCCAGAGTTCCTGGCAAAAGAGTTCAGGGAGAATGTGCCACTGGGCCACACAGGAAACCTTCTACTTTAGGAAATCTGGCCAAGGCTGAGAGATGGAGCATATATTTCTGACACATAGAAATGAACACAGAGAGGTTAATAAAATGAGAACACAAAGAAACATACCACAAATGAAATGACATGGGAAAAACTCCAGAAAATAAACTAAATTAAATAAAGGCAAGCAACCTACCAGAGACAGAATTCAAAATAATGGTTATAAGGATGCTCAACAAACTTAGGGGAGAAATGGATGAGCACATTGAGAACCTCAACAGAGACAGAATAAGCATTAAAAAGGGCATAGAAACCATTAAAGAAAACAGACAGAAATGAAGAATACAATAACTAAAATTAAGAATACATTAGAAGGATTCAAGAGTTGCTGGATGAAGCAGAAGACTGAATCAACAAACTGGAAGACAAGGTAGCAGAATACACCCAATAAGAACAACAATAAAGGAAAAAGAATTTTAAAAAAGGAAGATAGTTTAAGAGATCTCCGGAACAACATGAAGCATAGTAATATCCAGATCATAGGAGTGTCCAAAGGATACAAGCAAGAAAAAGAGATTGAGAATCTATTTGAAGAAATAATGACAGAACACTTTCCTAATCTGGGAAATAAATTAGACATACAAGTTTGAGAAGCAAAAAAGGTCAAATAAGAGGAATTCAAACACACTCACACCAAGACATATTATAATTAAAATGTCAAAAGACAAAGAGAGAATCTTAAAAGAAGCAAGAGAAAGGCAGTGAGTTACTTACAAGGGTACTCCCATAAGACTGTCTGCTGATTTCTCAATAGAAACTTTGCAGGCCAGAAGAGACTGGCAAGAAATATTGCAAGTTATGAAAAACAAGAATCTACAACCATGAAAACTCTACCTAGCAAGGCTTTCCATTAAAATGGAAAATTAGATAAAGAGTTTCTCAGATAGGAAAAAGTTTAAGAAATTAATCACCAACAAGTCAGCATTAAAATAAATGTTAAAGGGACTTCTGTAAAGAGAGGAGGTAAAAAAGAAACAAGAAAACACAAATATGAATAATAAAATGGCAGTAACTATGTACCTATCACTAATCACTTTAAATGTAGATGCTCCAATCAAAAGACATAGGGTAGCTAAATGGATAAGAAAACAAGACCCATACATACACAGACTGAAAGGGATGGAGAAAGATATTTCATGCAAATGAAAATTAAAAAAAAACCTATATGCACCCAACATAGGAGCACCTACATAAATAAAGCAATTATTAACTGACATAAAAGAAGAGATCAGCAGTAATACACTCATAGCAGGAGTTTTTAACACCCCATTGACATCAATAGACAGATCTTCCAGGAAAAAAGTCAACTAGGAACAATGGGCCTAAAAGACACACTAGAACGGATGGATTTAATAAATATTTTTAGAGCATTTTACCCCCAAACAGCAAAATATATATTCTTCTCAAGTGCACAGGGAACATTTTCAAGAATAGGCCACACGTTAAGACAAAAATCAAGACAAAATAAATTTAAGAAGACTGAAATCATATCAACTGTCTTCTCTGACCACAATGGTATAAAATTAGATATCAACTACAAGAAAAAAAAACTAGAAAATACACAAACACATAGAGGCTAAATAACATGCTACTAAACAATGAATGGGTTATAAATGAGATCAAGGAAAAATAAAAAATATACCTAGAGATAAATGAAAATGAAAACACAAAAACTCATAATCTATCAGGCACAGCAAAAGCAGAACTAAGAGAGAAATTCATAGCAATACAGGCCTACCTCAAGAAACAAGAAAAAGCTCAAATAAACAATCTAATCTTACAATTAAAAGAACTAGAAAAAGAACAGCAAACAAAGCCAAAAGTGAATAGAATGAAGGAAATGATAAAGATCAGAGCAGAAATAAGATAGAGTCTAGAAAAACAATACAAAAGATTAATAAAACTAGGAGCTGGTTCTTTGAACAGATGAACAATATTGACAGACCCTTAACCAGACTCATCAAGAAAAAAAAAAGAGAGGACTTAAATAAATAAAATCAGAATTGAAAGAGGAGAAATAACTATGGACTCCATGCTAAACAAGGGATCATAATAAAGTATGAAGAGCAATTATATGCCAACAAATTGGACAATCTGGAAGATAAATACATTACTAGAAACATACAATCTCCCAAATGTGAGTCAAGAAAAAACGAAAATCTGAGCCCAATGAAATCTGAGCCCAGTGAAACTGAATCACTAATTAAAAACCTCACAAAAAATAAAGTCCTGGACCAGATGGCTTCATAGACAAATTTACCAAACATTCAAAAAAGAATTAACACCTATTCTTCACAAACTATTCTAAAAAATTCAAGAAGAGGGAAGGCTCCCTAATTCCTTTTGAGGCCAACATTACCTTGGTTCCAAAACCAAATAAAAACATTACAAAAAAAGAAAACTATAGGCCAATATCTCTTATGAACATTGATGCTAAAATCCTCAACAAAATATTAGTAAATTAAATTCAGCAATATATTAAAAAATCATGCACCATGATCAAGTTGGATTTATTCCTGGGATGCAAGGTTCGTTCAATATTGAAAAATCAATTAAGTGATACACCACATTAACAAATAGATAAAAACTATATGATCATATCAATAGATGCAGAAAAAGCATTTGACAAAATTCAGCATCCATTTAGAATAAAAATTCTCAGCAAAGTAGGAATAGAGGGAACATATCTCAACATAATAAAGGCCATATATGACAAACCTATAGCAAACATCATACTCAACAGGGAAAGGCTAAAAGCATTTTCCTTAAAATCAGGAATAAGACAAGGATGCCCACTTTCACCACTCCTCTTCAACATTGTTTTGGAAGTCCTAGCCACAACAATAAGAAAGAGAAACAAAAGGTATTTGAATTGTAAAGGAAGAAGTAAAACTCTAGTTTTTGCCTATGACATAACACTATGTAGAGAGAAGCCTAAAGATTCCACCAAAAAACTGTTAGAACTGATCAATGAATTCGGTAAAGTAGCAGGTTACAAAATAAATATACAGAAGTCAGTGACATTTTTATATGCTAAAGATGAACTTTCAGAAAGAGAAATTAAGAATATTTTGGATATTAACTTCTGGATTATTATATTAACTTTGGATATTACAATTGCATTGAAACAATAAAATACCTGGGATTCAAATTAACCAAAGAGGATAAAAGTTGTTCTCAGAAAATTGTGTCATTGAAAAAGAAATCAAGGAAGATACAAATAAATGGAAGCATATACTGTGTTCATGGTTAGGAAGAATCTACATCATTAAAATGGCCATACTACCCAAAGCAATCTATAAATTTAATGCAATTCCTATCAACATACCAATGGCATTTTTCAGAGAGCTAAAACAAATAATCTTAAAATTTATATGGAATCATAAAAGATTCCGAATAACCATGACAATCTTTAGAAAGAACAATTTTGGAGGTATCACATTACCTGATATCAAAATATACTATAAGTCTACAGTAATCTAAACAGCATGGTACTGGCTTAAAAATGGATACAATGATCAATGAACCAAAGTAGAGATCCCAGAAATAAATCCACACCTATATGCTCACTTAATATATGACAAAGAAAGCAAGAATACATAATGGGGTAAAGACAGTCTCTTCAATAAATGGTGTTGGAAAAATTGTACAGATACATGCAAAAAAAATTGGACAACCTTTTCACACCATGTACAAGAATAGACTCAAAATGGATTAAGGACTAAAATGTAAGACTCAAAACCATAGAAGAAAACATAGGCAGTAATATTCTGATATTTCTACTAGTAATTTATTTTCAGACATATGTCTTCAGGCAAGGGAAACAAAAGAAAGAATAAACAAATGATACGACATCAAACTAAAAATGTTTTGCACAGCAAAGAAAATCATCAACCAAACAAAAAGACAACTGACTGAATGGGAGAATATATTCACTTATGATACATCTGATAAGAAGTTAATATCCAAAATATATTTAAAAACTCATACAACTCAATGATAAAAAAACAAATAATCCTATATAAATGGTAAGAAAACCTGAACATATATTCCTCAAAAGAGGAAATATAGATGGCCAATAGACATATGAAAAGATGCTCAAGGTCACTAATCATCAGAGAAATACAAATTTAAACCACAATAAGATATCTCATCACACCTGTCCAAATAGCTATCGTCAATAAATCAAAGAAGAGCACATGTTGGCGAAGACATGGAGGAAAGGGAACTCTCATACACTGTTGGTGGGATTGCAAATTGGTACAGTTATTCTGGAAAACAGTCTGGAGGTCTTTCAAAAAATTAATAAAGGATATACCTTTTGACCCTACAATTGCACTTCTGGGTATTTATCCAAAGAAAACCAAAACAATAATTTGTAAAGATCTATGCATCCCTATGTTCACTATAGCTCTATTCACAATAGCCAAGATATGGAAACAACCTAAATGCCCATTAACAGCTGATTGGATAAAGAAGTTATGGTTTATATATACAATGGAATATTACTCAGCCATTAAAAAATAAAATAAAATCCTACCATTCACAATGACTTGGATGGACCTAGAGGTAGTTATGCTGAGTGAAATAAGTCAGATAGAGAAAGTTAATAGCATGTTTTAACTTACATGAAAAAGCTAAGGAACAAAAAAGAACAAACTAATTAAAACAGACTCACAAATATAGAGGACAAGTTGGTGATGGACAGAGGAAAGGAGAGTTTGGGGGGCTGGGAGAATGGGGTGAAGGGTTAAAGAATTACAAATTAGTAGTTGATAGATGGTCGCACAGATGGGGAGCATGGCATAGGGAATGCAGTTAGCATTAATGTATTGGCTAGGTGTAGAGACAGAGGAGAGAAGAGCAATTAGGAGGATCATTTTATAAACTATATAAATGTCTAATCAATATATTGCACACTTGAAACTGATAAAATAAAATTAATAAAAAAAGAAAATTTGAATCCTGTATTTTCCAATTACAATGGCATAAAACTAGAAATCATTTACAAGAAAAATCTGAAATATAACACATAGAGATGAAGGCTAAACAAGCTGCTATTAAACAATGAATGGGTTAACAACGTGATCAAGGAAGAAATCAAAAGATACCTAAAGACACATAAAAATGAAAACACAACAACTCAAAATCCATGGGACACAGTGAAAGCAGTTTTATGAGGTAAAGTCACAGCAATACAAATCTACTTCAAAACAAAAAAAGAATTCTCTCAAATAAATAATCTAATCTTACTCCTTAAAAAATGAAAAAAGGACAACAAAGCACATAGTGAGTAGAAGAAAATAATAAAATCAGAGCAGAAATAAAAAAAATGAGTCTAAAAAATACAATACAAAAGATTAACAAAACCAAGAGCCGATTCTTTGAAAATAAAAACAAAATTGATAAACCTTTAAGTAGAAAAGAAAAAGAAAAGAAAAAAGAAGACCCAAGTAAATAAAATCAGAAATGAAAGAGAAGTGACAACTGATTCCACAGAAATACAAAAAATTATTTAAAAAAATACTACAAGCAATTATATGCCAACATACTAGACATCCTGGAAGAAATGGAAGAATTCCTAGAAACATATAATCTTCTAAAACTGAATCAAGAAGAAACAGGAAATCCGAATAGATTCATTACTACTAATGAAATCAAACCAGTAATCAAAAAATTCCCAGCAATCAAAAGTTCTGAACCAAATTTCTTCAGAAGTGATTTTACCAAACACTCAAAAAAGAATTAACACCAACCTTCCCAAACTACTCTAAAAAATTCAAGAGAATAAAAAGCTCCCAAGCTCATTTTACAAGGCCACATTACTCTGATTTCAAAACTAGACAAAGAAATCACACACAAAAAATTATAGGCCAATGTCTCTGATGAACATAGAGGCAAAAAATCCCCAACAAAACATTAGCAAATGAATTCAGTAATATATTAAAAAAATTATACATCATGATCAAGTAGGATTTATCCTTGGGTTGCAAGGTTGGTTGAATAGCCACAATCAATTAATATGATATACCACAATAACAATTTGAACATAAAAATCATATAATTCTAGGTGGAGAGCCAGAGGGGAGAAAGAGAAATTAGGGGATCATTTTTATAAACTATAAATGTCTAGCTGATGTACTGTATATTTGAAACTAATAAATAAAATTTAAAAACAATTCTCCACAGAAAACAATAACCTCAAGCTTATGCTTTGTTAGTAGAAAATGGAGTGTTTAAACTTCAAATTTCTAGTGGCTGTGTCAAAAAACAGTTCAGTCACGCACATGCAATTATAATATATGTAAAACACAATATCATAAAGTAAACACTTGCTAACAAATAAACTTGTCCTCATAAGTAATGCTTTAATTTTTTGACATATAGAGGAACTCACATTTAATAAACTTATTTCAACAAAAAATTATATAATTATGTCAATAGATGCAGAAAAAAACTTTTAACAAAATCCAGCATATGTTTATGATTAAAACTCTTAGCAAAGTGGGAATAGAGGGTACATATCTCAACATAATAGAGGCCATTAATGACAAACCCACAGCTAACATAATACTCAATGATGAAAAGCATTTTTCCTAGATCAAGAACATGGATGTCCACTCTCACTACTTTTATTCAACATCATATTGGAAGTTCTAGCCACAGCAACCAGACTATAAAAATAAATAAAAACCATCTAAATTAGAAAAGAAGAAGTAAAGCCATCATTATTTACAGATGACATGATACTATATAGAGAGAACTTTAAAGATTCCAATTAAAAAATAATTGTTGAAACTGATAAATTCAATAAAGTAGCAGGATATACAATTAATATCCAGAAACTGGTTGCAGTTTTATACAACTACAGTAAACTATCAGAAAGAGAAATTAAGAAAATAATCTTATTTACAATTGCATTGAAGAAATACCAAGGAATAAATTTAACCAAGGAGGTAAAAGACATGTACACAGAAAATTGTAAGTCATTAAAGAGAGAAAATGAAGAAGATGCAAATAAAGGGAATCATAACCATGCTCATGGATAGGAAGAATTAACATCATTAAAATTTTTAAACCACCCAAGAAATCTATAGATTCAATGCAATCTCTATCAAAATGTCAATGGCATTTTTCACAGAACTAGAACAAATAACCTTAATATTTATATGGAACCAGAAAGAGCCCAAAGAGCCATGGCAAACTTGAGAAAGAAGAACAAAGTTGGAAGTATCATGCTACCTATATCAAACTATACTACAAAGCTATCATAATCAAAACAGTATGGTACTGGCCAAAAAACAGATACACAAATCAATGGAACAGAATAGAGAGCCCAGAAATAAATCCATGACTATATGGTCATTTAATCTATGACAAAGGATACAAGAATATATAATAAGGTAAAGATAGTCTATTCAATAAATTGTGTCGGGAAAATCGAAGAGATACATGCAAAAAAAAAATGAGACTGTACCACCTTCTTACACCATATATAAGAATAAACTCAAAATGCATTAAAGACTTAAATGTAAGACCCCAAACCATAAAACTAGAAGAAAACATAGGCAGAAAACTCTCTGACATTACTCTTACTAATTTTTTCTGATATATCTCCTCAAGCAAGGAAAACAAGCAGAAAAGAAAAATAAATAAATGGGACTACATTAAACTAAAAATATTTTGCAGAGCAAAGGAGACCATCAACCAAATGAAAAAAAAAAACAACTTACTGAATGAGAGAAAATATTTGCCAATGATAGATCCAATAAAATGTTAATATCCAAATGTAAAAATAACTACAACTCAACATTAAAAGAATCAAACAATCCAATTAAAAAGGTTAAATGATCTAAATAGGCATTTCTCTAAAAAAGACATACAGATGGTCATAGACTTATGAAATAGGTTTAACATCACTAATTAGCAGAGAAATGCAAATTAAGACTACAATGAGATATTTCCTCACACCTGTCAGAATGGCTATCATCAATAAATACAAAAAGAATAAGTGTTGGTGAAGATATGGAGAAAAGGGAACCCTGATACAGGTTGGTGGGATTGTAAATTGGTACAGCCACTATGGAAAACAGTATGGAGGTTCCTCAAAAAATTATAAATAGACATACCTTATGATTCCGTTTTTGGAAATTTATTCCCCCAAACCCAAAATACTAATTTGAAAATATATACGCACCCCTATGTTTACTCCAGCACTATTTACAACAGCCAAGACGATTGGATAAAGAAGATATGGTACATCTATACAATAGAATATTAGCCATTTGCAACAATATGAATAGACCTAGAGGGTATCATGCTAAGTGAAATTAGTCAGACAGAAAAAGAAAACTGTCATGTGATCTCACTTATATGCGGGATCTGAAGAACAACATAAACACATGAACAAAACAGGAACATACTCAAATACAGAGCACAAACTGGTGATTGTCAAATGGGAGGAGTTAGAGGCCTGGGTGAAAAAGGTGAAAGAATAAAGAAGTATAATTTGGTAGTTACGAACAGTCATAGAGATGTAAAATACAGCATAGGGAATATAGTCATTAATATTGTTAATAACTATGTATATAGTGCCACATGCATATTAGACTAATTGGGGGATCTCTTCATAAAATACATAGATGTCTAACCACTATGCTGTACACTTAAAGCTAATATAAAAGAATATTGAATGTAAACTCTAATTAAAAAATAAATGTTTTAATTAAAATATATAACAGTGCTTTTTTTAAAAGTCCATTAAAATAACAACCAGCTAAAAATACATAGGAATTAAATTAATAAAAGATTTGTAAGTTATTTACATTGAAAACTAAAAAGAATGATGAGAGCAAAAAAGATACAATTAAATAAATAAAAATATAGATTATGTTTATACATTGAGAAAAAACATAATATTAAGATGTTCTTTTCTCCTCATATAAAAAGATTCAAATGCAATCATAAAAGCACAGGAAAATCTATTTTAATGTCATCTACTATCCAAATGTTGCATATGTAAGCATCGACGTTAATAAGTGTGGGATTACTGTTCTTCCATTCCAAGTTTATATTTTCTTTCTACCACTTCCTAGATCACTCTACTGTGGGGATTTATTTGAATTCAGTAATAAAAGTAAAATAGATTTACTATCTCATGTTTTTAGCATAAAAACTGCTGGTGGGACTGCAAATTGGTACAGCCACTATGGAAAACAGTATGGAGCTTCCTCAAAAAACTAACAATTGATCTACCATATGATCCAGCAATCCCTCTACTGGGTATTTACCCTAAGGACTTGAAAACCCATATGCAAATAGATATTTGCACACCGATATTCATGGCAGCATTATTCACAGTGGCCAGGATATGGAAGCAACTGAAGTGTCCTACATTAGATGACTGGCTAAAGAAGCTGTGCTACATATATACAATGAAATATTACTCAGCCACAAGAAGAGATGAAATATTGCCATTTGCGACAGCATGGATGGGCCTCGAGACGATCATGCTAAGCCAAATAAGCCAGACAGAAAAAGTTAAAAATCACATGACATCACTTATGTGTGGGATATAAATCTAAAAGCAACAAATGAGTAGGACAAACAAACAGAGACTCATGACATGGACTGTGGACTAGTGGTTACCAGAGGGTAGGGGCTGGGGGAGGAGGGGGAAGGTAGACAAGGTAACGGGGGTCAAATAAAGGGGGGTAAAGGGGATCAAATATATGGGGTAGCTGAAGGAAACTGGACTAGATGGTAAACACACAATAGAATATACAGATGTCAAATTATAATGTACACCTGAAAATTATATAATTGCATTAACCCATGGAACCCCAATAAACTTAATTTAAAAAGGCAAAAAATAGTTTGAATAATGTGGTTAAAAATCAAAATTATTTAAAATCTTATCTTCACAAAGAAAGCATTGAATAGGCAGTCCTACATAAAAGCATGCTCCAAATATTTTTTAAAAACATTCTTTGCATAGAAAATAAAATGATGCTATTTCCTTTCCATAGCAATCTAATGTGATAGATACGTTAGATGTAAGAACATATGTATTAAATTGATAGTATAATTATGATTATTATCAGAATTAACTTAATCTTCTCATGTCAAAAGAAGAAGTTAAGATCCAAACAGGCTCTCAATAGTTGTTGGTGAATGAACAGTGAGTGAATGGTAGGGATAGGACGTGAGCCCTAAATACCAGGAATCAACCACAAATTAATTGATAGAAATTCCATATTTAAAGAGAAAATATTTAGCATATTAAACTAAAAATATAATTTAAAAAGAAATAATAAAAAATATTCAAATCCTTACTATTTGTGCTTTTAGAAGGTAGAGTTTTATATATGTGGTAAATTCTGAGTTCTCTACTTTTGAAGGGAACATTCTGATCCACATTATCTCAGGATTATTATAATGTAACAATAATAGATTTGAACACTCCACTATCCACTCTGGCCTAGACATCCTTGTAATATATTTTTCTCATTTTTAAATCTGTAGTTCAGGGAGATATCAGATCAAAGTGCTTTGTACACCAACAGAACAAAATATAGCTCATTGTCTTATCAAGAACAGACTGGAAACCTTGGCCTTATTAGCACCCAATTCTCACCACAGAACAAACATAGAAAGCAGGGATTTCCAAAGTATCATCACTATTACTTAACAAATGCCTTCTAATAAGGCAAAAGTTTTTTCTTAAAGTATTTATTTTTATAAAATGCCAGTATCTATGTAGGAAACAAATATTTCAGATTCTACTAATTTGGAATTTGTAATCATTCAAATCTCTTTCTTAAATTCACCTTTTCACCATCTACAAATACAGCAATTTAAGAAGTAAACAAGGTAGGTCTATAAAAATATAAAGTTTAACCTACTATAAAAGAATTACTTCATACATAGTCACAAGAAACTGAGGTGCTAAAAATAGATTATTTTCATCCCTGATAGCAAGTATGCACAGATTACATGTAGCAAATGAGATAATGTACATAAATTCATAGGCTATAAACTATAAAAACCTTTACAAGCTCTGACAATCCCTGATATTTAACCTCTACTCACTGAACTCTGTTTTCTAGTGGAACTGAAAAAAGTTAGCTGAATACGAAATTCCCTAGTCGTTGTGAGCCTTTGGGACAATAATTTTTGTCTGTTTTTTTTTTCTTTTATAAAATGAGACTATTTGACTCGGTGAGCTTAAAATTTTTTCATACTCTAATATTCTTTTAGTCTAGTATTATTTATGAAGAGCCTAAATTTAATGAGAATAAAAGCCATGCAGAAATTTAAAAATTTTTTGTTAATATTGTACCAAGTACCTAAATTATAGAAAAGTCAATAAATAATATAGGAACTTGATAGATGACTGTGGTGTGGAGTAAAGATAATTCAAAAAGACTGTAGTTTGCAATGACATGGATGGACCTAGAGGTTATTACGCTGAGTGAAATAAGTCAGATAGAGAAAGATAATACCATATGATTTCACTTATATGCAGAATTTAATGAAAAAAGAACAAACTAATTGAAAACTGACTCACAAATATAGAGGACAATCTGGTGATGGCTAGAGGGGAGAGGAGTAGAAGGGCTGAGAGAAAGTGTGAAGGGTTAAAGAAGTACAAATTAGTAGTTTGATAGATGGTCATGGGAATGAGGAGCACAGCATAGGGAATGCAGTCAGCAATAATGTAATGGTTATGTGTAGAGGAAAGAGAATAATTAGGGAGATCATTTCTAAAATATATAAATATTTAATCAATGTACTATATACTTGAAACTAATAATAAAGTTAAATTTAAAAAAAGACTACAGATTGGCTCTTGAAGACAGAATAATATTTGTATGGAGGGGGTATGTATTATGAATAGGAGATAAATATGACAATGTGCTTAGAGATAGAATTATAGACTATGTGCCCTTGCACAGTAAGGTACTTGCACACATTAAGAGAAGGATTTAAATTGGGAAACTGAAGGAGGGGAAATTAAAAAGATAAAAATAACCCTAACAATAGAGTTTTAGTATGAGACTAAGAAATATTTAAATGGTAATGAACAGTCTCTTAGACTCTTGAGCCAGGGAATGTAGAAGAAAGAAGCATTTCAAAATAAGGATTTAGTATTGGATAGACATACTAAATGTCTATCAAATGGGGAAGGGGAGCATGGCATAGGAATTCAGCAAGCATTAATATGTTGGCTAGGTAGAGAACCAGAGGAGAGAAAGAGCAATTAGGGGATCGTTTTATAAACTATATAAATGTCTAACTAATGTACTGTATACTTGAAACTAATAAAATTTTTTAAAAAATGATTGAGAAGTTGGTATGCAAAGTGGCCTGGAGAAGAAAGCAGAGCTAGAATATGAGTTGTGGAGCCATTTTCTTAATAAAAGTAATGATGATAACATTACTGGTGTGAATGAAAAAAAAGAGATGTGAGAAGTTCTGAAATAAAGAATCAAATAACTTAAAAATAAACCAAATACTATGATAAGTAATTATAAAAACAGAAGAGAAAGCTAGTATTTTTATGTGTAAGAGGAAAATAAGTTTGAGTTTTGAAATTTTAATTTTAAGGAAAGTGTAGAAACACCCTGAAGGCAATTAGATACATTTGAGAACAGTGGAGGCTTAAAGGCAGATAAAGAACAAAGGCCCAAGAATGACACATGGGAAATGCCTACTTTTAGGAGGTGAAGAGATAAGCCTAAAGAAGAGATGATGAATGACCACACAGGGAGATAGAAAAAAAATCAACATAAAATATATTATGAAAATGTTATACAGGTGAGAAAACTAGGTAAAATCCAAAAGAATTAAACATATTATGTTGCATTTACAACCCATGGCTGAATGGCAAATGAAATTTAATAAAGCATAAAGAGAAAAGATAAACTTAGTTGATTGTAAATGTAAAGATTTGATATTATAATATAACTTCAGAGAAAAAATCTATGGTGATTAGTTTATCCAGATAAAAGATGAGCAGTCTGAACTTATCTCTGCTGGTTGAACCTTTTTGGAAATTTATCTTTAAGAAGGATACTATAACACTGTACATCAGTCCATATTTTGAATAGTTTCTGGTAGAATATTGGTGCTCATTAAATAGCCTGGAAGAAACTGGGCAAGACAGGGAGGGAGGAAAAGAGGAAGAAAGAATGAGAGGAAAAGAGGGAGAGAAAGAGAGAAGAGAGAGAAATGAAGGAGGGAACATAAACGAGAATGACTAGGTTAATAATAGAACTTAAGTTTTGTGGTGTTCAATAGAATGGCAAAAGGAGAACAAGTTCCAAAGTTCCAAGGGTCTAATTTTATACAATATATAAAAAGGATTTCATATTAAAGTTATCCGAAAATTAAATGGGTCTATTTAAGCCCTGAATTCCAATATAGGAGAGAGATTAAACAAAAAAAAACACAGACATTCTCACATATTGATAGTTGGAGTATAAATTGGCATATCTTTGTAGAGCGATTTGGTAATTGTTATCATATACAAAATTGCATATCCTTTCTGAGGCAACAATTTCATTTCTATGAAAATATTCCAACATGTACATGAAAAGGTATATAGGAGGATATTCAATGCAGAGTTGTACCAAGTAGCAGAATAAAAAAGAAAAAACAAATTATTGAAGAAAGTATATTCATAAGTACAGCAAAAGCACAGAGCAATTTAAAAAAATAAGGTTTATCTGGATGTCCTGATGTAAAAAGTTGTCCAAAGATTGGTTCCTGCTGATTTCAATACAACAGTGATAAAAAATTTTCTCTCCTACTGTTTGAAATTTTCTTTCAATAATGTGAGAACATTATTCTTAATATTTAAGAGAGAAAATAAATGAAGTTGCCAATTGTAAAAGTTTCAACAAAAGGTTAGAAAATTACTTGCTAAAGGATCTGTAGCAAGCATTTTTATATCAGATTAATATTTGACTAACTGGCCTTTAGGATCTCTCCTAATTCTAAAATTTTATGATTTTAATGTCATATAAACAAAGAAGCACTCACCATAATTTAATGCAGAAGAGGGGTCAAAGATAATATGAAATAGGCATAATGGTTAGTCACTGAGACACGACTTTGACAGTTTCAGAAAAGCAGTGAAGATGAAAGGCAGCTCAGGTATGGTTTTAAAGGTGTGGCTGATAAAAAAACAACAATAACAAAGGTTGAATAAGCCATTCCCTCCAGAGGAGTAAAAATAAGAAGGGTAAGAGAAAAAATATGATAGTTTCAAGGTTCGAACTAAGATATAGAAAAATATGCATGTCTGGAGGAAAAGAAAACACCTAAAAGAAAACCTGTAGTTAATAAGACATAAGTGATCACTATTTAACATAACTCAATACTCATGAATGTATTTTATATTTTGGTCAAAAAGAATTCTAAGCCCAGTTTTTACCCATTCAGACATACTATTCTCTCAGTGTATATTTTTATGTTAATTACTGTATGTTTTCCTTACATCTTAAAAGAGATTGAAACTTGGTTCAATCTCTCACTCAATAAAGTGATAAACAAGCAGCCACTCAACCATTTCCAAAAATAACTTCATTT
This sequence comes from Macroglossus sobrinus, assembly GCA_004027375.1. Classification (NCBI taxonomy): domain Eukaryota; kingdom Metazoa; phylum Chordata; class Mammalia; order Chiroptera; family Pteropodidae; genus Macroglossus; species Macroglossus sobrinus. Next base: position 97,273 of record PVKZ01001410.1, on the reverse strand, counting down.
AAAAGTTATTTATTATCTGTATATAAAGTTCCACAAACATATTCATCAAAATAGCACTATTCTTATTACCTAATGGAAGATCCTGGAGTTTTAATTTGTTATTTTTTGGTGTTAAATAGTAATAATCTTTCACACTACTAAAAAGGTCTGCAGACTCAGGAAACATGCAACAATCACTTAAACCATCATTGATATTTAACTCCAACTAGTATAAAAGTTAATTTATGTCCACGCATAACAAACATAAGCCTTTATCATCTAGGTTTATCTCAGTTTACTCATTCAATATTTTAAAACTACACAATCTTGTTGAAGTACAAAAATGAAGAGTTCTATTTGAAAGATATACTCAACTATATCTTCATCATCAGGTATCTGTGTGGGCATACACATTGGCTTTTCTGCCATGCCAGACTGAAAGAGCTGAAAACAAAGAATAAAACTCTTTTAAAAATTATTTTAAAAACCTATATTCCTACAATATAATTTAGATCAATAAGAGAGTCTAATATAGACATTGTCCCAGGTTTTGGCTTTCAGTCAACACTATTATTGATGTTTTAAATCGTGGCAGTTTTGTTAGAACAGGCTTCTGTGTAATATATGATACTCAACTTATAACGTAGAAAATTATATTTAACAATAAACATGCAAAAAGCATCTAAAGAAAGGTAAATTCCCTTTTGAAATCAAGAAGACAAAGAACCTTCTTCTTTAAGGGACTCTGAGCATGAGAAGGGAAATGTGAAATTTTGCTTTAAAAAGTGCTTTAAAAAAAAAACCAAAAAGACATTTATAAGTACTTACCTTTCCAGAGTAAATTACCAGGGGAGACTAGGGTGTTAGAGTGTACTTACTGAAAGAGAATTAGGAAAGCAGAGCTTATAAAAATCTAAACAAATTTGTCAGACACTATACTAATGATAGTTGTTATTTATCAAGTACTTATTATGCACCTAGCATTGTGCTGAGTGCCTGAGTGCTTTATCTCCTTTAGTCCTCTGGTAAAGAAATATAAGACACATTTTTCTCATTGTTATGCAAATTGAGAAAAATTCAGATTCAGAAAAATTAAGTAACTTACCTGCCTAAGATTTCAACTATGCAGGAGACACAGGACTGAACTGGCTCTGAAACTGGTGTTCTATTTGTGGACCAAATAGTCACTGTGTTTGCAACTGTTTGGAACAAGGGAGGAGAAGTATAAGAGAGCATGTTGTGCTGATTTATAAGCAGAACTGACTTAGAAGGACATGCTACCCTACTTTTGAGTACAGCACAAAACCTCAGAAAACAAAGCATGTTTTAAGAGAAAATATTATAGATGGATATAACAGAGAGAAAAGCAAATAAATTAAAGAATTGCTCTGCATGCTATGGTTTCTCTATTTGCTATATTCTGTGGATTATTCCACTTTAGTACACAGATTTATCTCACTTTTCTCTAATGGTATTCTCTAATACAGATCATATTCTGTTCTACGGCATGATTTACTCTAGTCTAGTGTACATAAAGTTGCTATATTATTTAGAACATTAACAGTGAGTATCTCAGTGATTTCCAGTCTTAAAATGCAATTAACAATTTACTGCAATAAACATTTAAACCACTGAAAAAGGGTTGCTTCTTGACTTCTTATACTTATCCTCTCTCAGCATTCAAAGTTACTATAACTTCAAGAGTCTCAAGTTTCAGTTATGCAGATTAAAAAGTTCTACAGATCTAACATACAACATGGTGACTATAGTTAATCATACTATATTGTATACTTGAAATTTTCTAAGAGTAGATCACAAGCGTTCTTACCCCACCAACATACACACACAAAATAGTAACTATGTGAAGTGATGGATATGTGAATTAGTTTGATGTGGTAATCATTTCACAATGTATATGCATATCAAAACATTACATTGTCTACCCTAAACATATATAATTTTTATTTTTAAATTATATCTCAATAAAGCTGGAGAAATTTTTAAAAAGAGTATCTCTCTATGAATGCTGACTTTTTGGCAAGTCTACAGAAGATGGTTTGAAAATTAGAGCTACAAGTTATCTAGTATTTAAAAACTTAATTAATGGTGCGTTAAACAAATAGAGGTTTGCTTCTTTCATAATTCTAGGGCAAAAGTTCTCAGAGTATAGTCCCTGGGACCCTGGGGGTCTCGGAGACTCTTTCAAGGGGCCCACAAGGTCAAATCTTTTTCTAATAATACTAAGGTAATTTGCTTTTTCCACTGTGTTGACATTTGCACTGATAGTTCAAAAGCAATGGTGGTTAAAACAGCTCCTACTTTATTTAAGGCAGTTGTACCAAAATGTATTATTAGTCATTGTGTTAGTCATTTCATACATTCACAACAACAAAAAAAAGGTGAGTATCCACAAAACATTTTTACTATATACAAGAGTGATGGCTGTCTTGAGTAAAACAAGTTATGTGATTGTGAGAAATTATAACTTCTTTTTTCACAGAACACCAACTTTTTAATTAAATTTATTGTGGTGACATTAGTTAATAATATTAAATAGGTTTCAAGTGTACAATTCAATAATACATCCCATGTATATTGCATTGTGTGTTTACCACCCAAAGTTAGATTTATTTCCATCACCATGTATTTGACCTCCTTTACCTTTATCTACTTCCCCTGCTCCCTTCTTTCCCTCTGGTAACCACTAAACTTGTCTGTGTCTATGTGTCTCTTATCTGTTTATCTTGTTCATTTGTTGCTTTCAGTTTTATACCCCACATGTGAGTGAAGTCATATGGTTCTCAATTTTTTCTGACTAATCTCACTTATCATGATTATCTCAAGATCCATCCATGTTGTCACAATTGGCAGTATTTCATCTTTTCTAATGGCTGAGTAATATCCCATTGTATATATGTACCATATCTTCTTTATCCAATCATCTATCAAAGGGCTTTTGGTTTTTTTCCATGTCTTGGCCACTGTGAATAATGCTGCAATGAACATCTATTTTGATTTCAAAAACACTGGCACACTAGTTTTTCAGGTTTGGTTATTTCTAAGGCAGTATACTTTGTAACATGAAAAAAACTAAAAATATATGTTGCTAATGATAATATGTGAGCTTGAAAATTTGTAGAGAACTTGTATTCATCATTATAATCTTAACAGCTTCCAAATACTGACAAACTCTCCCCCACAAGATTGATGGTGATATTAACAAATGAATTTTTGAGACTGTGTAATGAAATATGGCCGCATTAAAGAGACTTGAGTTGCCCAACCTCAACATTATTGACATTTAGAGCTGTGTGATTCTTTGTTTTAGAGGGCCAGTCTCTGTGCAATAAGATGTTTAACAGCATCTCTGGCCTTTACATAGATGTCAGTTGCAACTCCCCAGTGTGACAACCAAACCTGTTTCTGGATATTGCAAAATATTTCCTGGAGAATAAAATCACCCCCAGGTAAGAATCAGTGTTAGATAACTCAGTAAACAGATATTTTCCAAATGACCAATATGTCACATTATAAAGTCATTCATGAGCTCAAAATTCATTTGTGGAGTGAACTAGACCCACAGATTTTAATATTATAAAACAAAAAGTATATAAATATGATTTCAGAGTCTATGTTGCAACAAATCTTGTTAAGTTTTGATGGAGTATTAAAGAATATTCGCAATTATGTGGAAAGATGGATTTGTTTTTCCAAATGTATATCCATATGAAGCCAGATTTTCTTCAGAAACATCAACTAAAGTATTTTTCAAGATATTGAAAGCAGAGGCAGATATAAGTATCCAGCTGCCCTCTTTTTTTTTTTACTTTTTTATTCTGTTAAAATATACATAAAATTTACCATTAGACTTAGCGACACTCATTACATTCATATTTTAATGTGACTATCACCACCATTCATCTTCAGAACTCTTAGCATCTACAGCCATGCCACCTGCCTGATCTCATCTGATATCGGAAGCTAAGCAGAGTCAGGCCTGGTTAGTACTTGGATGAAAGGACCAACTAGGAATACCACGTTCTCTAGGCATTAAACAAACAAACAAACAAACAAACAAACAAACAAAAACACCTCTTAGCATCTTCTCAAACTGACATTCTTATTTTCATTAAATAGGAACTGGCCATCCCCCTTCCTGGCTCCATCCCCCTTCCTGGCTCCATCCCCTGAAAACCATTGTACTTTCTGTCAATGTCGGAATTTAGCTACTCTAGGTATCTCATATAAGTAAAATCATATAATACTTGTCCTTTTGTAACTGAATTATTTCACTTGGCATAATGTCTTCAAGGTTCATCTATGCTGTAGTATATATCAGAATTTCCTTTCCTTTTTATGGCTGAATGATATTCTATATGTATATACCAAAATTTGCTAATCCTTTTATCTGTCAATGAACACCGAGTTTCTTTTGTTTTGGGGCTATTGTGAATAATATTACATTGAATGTGGAAATGCAAATATCTCTCCGAGACCCTCCTTTCAGTTCTTTGAGGTACATACCTAGAAGTGGAATTGCCATATCATATTATATTTCCATGTTCAGTTTTTTGAGAAACCTCTAAACTATTTTCCATTGCAGCTGTACCATTTTACGTTTTCACAATAAAACAGGGCTCCAGAATTCCTCCAAATTATTGTCAATACTTGTAATTTCTATTTTTTTAAATAGTAGCCATTCTAGTGGTTATGAACTGGTATCTCATTTGGTTTTGATTTTCATTTTCTTAATAATTAGTGATGTTAAACATCTTTTCATGTACTTAATGGCCATTTGTATACCTTGTTTGAAGAAATGTCTACTTAAGTCCTTTGCCCATTTTTTAATCTGGTTTTCTGTTTATTCATTGTTGAATTACAGAAGTCCTATATATTCTGGATAATAACTCTATCATACGTATAATTTAGAGATATTTTCTCCCATTTTGTCTTTATTAATAGTGTCCTTTGTTGTACAAAAGTGTTAAATATTAACAAAGTATAATTCATCTATTTTTCTTTTGCTTCCTGTGCTTTTAAAGTCATATGCAAAAAAATCACTGCCAAGAATAATATCATGAAGTTTCACTCCTATATTTTCTTCTAGGGTTTTATCATTTACCTATCATGTTTAGGTCTTTGATCCACTTTGAGTTAACTTTTTTGTATGGTTTAAGATTAGGACCCAACTTCATTATTTTGCATGTAAATTTCCTGCTTTCCCAACACTGTTCATTGAAAACATCTGTTCTTTTCCCATTGAATGTTTTTGGCATCCTAGTTGAAAATAATTTGATTTACATAGGCGATGGTTTATTTCTGGGCTTTCTATTCTATTTCATTGGTCTGTGTGTCTGTTCTTATACCAGTACGACCCTATTTTAATTATTGAGCTTTATAGTAATTTTGATATCAGGAAATTTGAGACCTCCAACCTTTAACCTTCATCTCTCTTTTTTTTTTTTAAAAAAAAAAGCATTTTAGCTCTTCGGGGTCCCTTGAGACTCCCTATAGTTTTAGGATTAATTATCCTATTTCTGGAAAATTTTATTGGGATTTTGATAGAGATTATATTTAATTTGTAGTTTATTATTATGTTAAAAATATTTTTAAATTTCAACTTTAATATCTAATAATGTAAATATTCATAGATATAATCTGTATAAAGAATCTCTTTCGAATTCTGGGAAACATGGCAGAGTAAGAGACGTCCCCAGATCTCTCCCCTTGAAACAACAATAAGTTGAACATTTAAAACTCAACCAAAAACACCCAAACTGCACACCAGCATGTCTGAGCATTGGATCTGTGCATAAGAACTATCACAGGTCAAAACCCTGGGTGTCGGGTGATGAACCGAGAGAAATAAAGAAGCTGCCTCTTGCAGCCCTGGGAGCTCCTTGCAGGAGAAAAGGGAGAGGTGAAGGAATGGTGACTTCCCTGAACTGCCCTAATGGAAGTGCTGTGACTTCTACCCAGCTGGCAGCAGGGCCCAGTCATCAGGACAGAAAGCAGTAAAGCAGTACAGGACTGCAGAGAAACAACAGCTGATTTTTACCAGCCCCCGGTTGCAAAACCGAGGCTGAGCCACAGTCTCCAACTCCAAAACCAGAAGGTCCCTCCCCCCATATCCTCTGAGATCAATCACCATGGAACCACAGGTGAATCTGAGCAAACGCGACCGAAACTGTTGCTAACACTGACAGAAACCAGGAGTAGAGAGTGTGACTAAATATCTACAAGAAGAATGGTTCAATAGAGTAGTGATCAGCTCTCTGCTATACATGCTGAAGGTCCTGGGTTCGTGCCCCAGTGGAGCCACTAGTCCATACCTTGGAAATGCCAGGCCCTGGGTGCAACAGAATGAGTTGCACCAGGTACACCAGGCCCCCTGGATGAGCCAGGCCCTGGGTGTGCCAACTCCAGGGTGCATGAGGCCCTGGGTGCACAGACCCCCAGGTGCACGAGACCCCTGGGTATGCCAAGTCCCGGATGAGCCAGGCCTCCGGTGTGGCCACGAGCATGTGGGAGAAGATACCCTACTTTCAGAGATCCAGTTCTTAAGGTGAAAAGGCAACATCTGCAGGTCAGGAGTGGAAGTGGGAAGGGTGGGGTGTTTGAAAGAAGGAAGAAGAAAAGAAAGGAAAAGAAAAGAATAGAAAAAAAGAATAGAATAGAAAAGAAAAAAATACATTATCTAGGCTTTATATAAAGCAGGGATCCAAGAGGCTTAGACGCCACCTACTGGAAACCAAAAGAAAAGTGCTTTCTTATAGCAGGCTAAATACAGACCTTTATATAATATACTGTCTTTCTGGAAAAACAACAGAATACACTTCCATTAATGCCCAGGTAGAGAAATAGTCCACTAAATGTTATGAACAACCAAGGTGACAAGGCATCTCAGAAAGAAAAAAAATCTCCAGAAAATAAGCTTACAGACATAGAAATATGCAATTTAAATGATAGAGAATTCAGAGTGTTACTTCCGAAAAAACTCATTGAGATCTGAAATGAGTCATATCAACAATTTCAGGAACTGAAAAAAACACCTAGATGAGCAGAACAAAATACTGAAACCTTCAAGAACAGAATAGATCTTCTGGAGATAAAAAGCACACTGCAAGACTTGAAAAATGAAATAGCAAGCTAGGAAATAGAGTTGATAAAATGGAGAAAAGAATCAGTGATATTGAAGACAGAAATCTAGAAATAAATCAAAGAAAGAAGAGAGAGATTGAAGAATGAAAAATAATGAAAGAGAAATTTAAGAATTAGCTGATACCATCAGGAGAGGAAACATACGAATAATGGGCATTATCAAAAGTAAGGAAAAGGAGCAGGGACTAGAATGCATTTTAAGACAAATAGTGTATGAGAATTTCTCAAATCTGAGGAATGAGCTGGAGCTTGGAATTCAAGAAGTCAACAGAACACATAATTATCTCAACCTAAAAAGGCCTTCACCAAGACACATTGTATTAAAGTTATCAAAAATCAATGACAAAGACAGAATTCTCAAGGCAGCCAAAGAGAAGAAAATGGTACCTTATAAAGGAAAAGCCACGAGATTATCATCGGACTTCTTAGCACAGACCATACAAATCAGAAAGAAATGGAATCAAATATTCAAACTATTAAATGAAAGGAACTACCACCCTAGAATAATGTCTCCAGCTAAGCTCTCCTTTAGATATGAAGGAGAAATTAAGACTTTTCCAGACATACACAAATTGAGAGAATTCTCCACTATGAGACCTGCACCACAAGAAATACTGAAAGGGGTCTGCTCACCTAAAATAAAATGACAAAAAATAAACATAATTAAGAGTAAAGTGACTATCAGGTGAAAAGAACAAAGCACTGCAATCTTTACTAAGAACAGGGCATTATAAGCTTAAATAAGAGAATTGCTATAGCAAGATAGTAATGAAAGTTCAGCATCCATAGGGACAAATTGAGACAACAATCACTGAAAAAAGGAGGATTCAAAAATCCAAATTTGATAAGGAGAAAGGAGATAAGTCACATGCAGAAGGAAATGAACAACTGTATGTCTGTGTGTGTGTATGTGTGTGTGTGTGTCCTTTTCATATTTGTAATAGTAACAACAAACCAGATTCAAAACTGAAGTACATAACATAAAACAAGAAGAACCAGAAGCTAAACCCATAAAAGCCAACCAAAATAAGGAAAACAGAAACACAAGGACAAGTAAGCAATGGAAACACCAAGCTATCAGAAAGCAAAAGATAAAATGGCTATAAGAAGACCTCATGTTTCAATAATCACCCTAAATTAAATCAACTGAACTCACAGATAAAAAGGCAGAATTGCAGAACAGATCAAAAACAAACCCCAACCATATGCTGCCTCCAGGACACACATCTCAGCTTCAGAGACAAATATAGATTCAAAGAGAAAGGGTGGAGAATGAAATTTCAACCAAATGGCATTCAGAGAATAGCAGGAGTAGCGGTACTTATATCAGATGAAATAGACTTCAAAATAAAAAAAGGTAAAGAAAGATATTGAGGGACCCTTCATAATGATAAAGGGAATCATGCACCAAGAAGACATAACACTTATTAATATCTATGCTCCCAATCAGGTAGTCCCGAAATATATAAAGCAATTACTAACAGAACTAAAGGGAGAAAAGACCAAAACACTATCGTAGTAGGGGACCTAAAAACCCCACTGTTGGATATGGATAGATCATCTAAAGAGATTCAATAAGAAAATAATATCTTTAAATGACACATTAGACCAACTGGACATAATTGACATATAGAGCCTTCCATCCCAAAACAGCTGCTTATACATTCTTCTCTAGTGCACATGAAATATTCTCAAGAATTGACCACATATTGAGACACAGAAATAACCTCAACAAATATAAGGGGGTTGAAATCATAACAATTATATTCTCTGTTCATGATGCTTTGAAACTAGAGATCAACGGCAAAAAGAAAGTAAGAAGAACCACAAATACATGGAAATTAAACAATGAATGATAATGATAGTAGAACATATCAAAAATTTTGGAAAAGGCAAAAGTAGTCATAAGAGGAAAGTTGATATCATTACAGGTCTATCTATAAAACCAAGCATGAGTCCAATTAAACAATGCTTCATCTTAAAAAACTAGAAAAGGAAGAATAAATGAGGCCTGCAGTCAGCAGAAGAAAAGAAATCATCAAAATTAGAGAAGAAATTAATGAACTTGAACAAAATAGAAAAAATAAATACAACAAAGAGCTGGTTTTTTGAGAAGGTTAATAAAATTGACAACCTCCTAACTAAAGAAAAAATGGGCACAAATAAACAAAATCTGGGATGAAAGAGGGGGAAATTATGACTGAAATTGCAGAAATACAAAGGATCATTCAGTAATACTATGAAAAAGTATATAATATCAAATTTAATAACCTAGAAGAAATGAGCCAGTACTTAGAAAAATATAACCTTCCTAGGTTGAATAAAGAAGATCTGGAAAATCTAAATAGAACTATCAACAGTACTGAAATTGAAACAATCATCAAAAACATACCAAAAGGTAAAAGTCCAGGACCAGATGGCTTCACCAGTGGTCTATCAAATGTTCTATCAAATGTTCAAAGAAGAATTAATACCTCTTCTTCTCAAACTCTTCCAAAAAAATTGAAGAGGAGGCAATACTTCCTAACTCATTTTATGAGGACAATATTACTTTGATACTAAAACCTGGTAATGATAACATACACACACACAAAGAAAATTACACACTGAGACCTCTCATGAACACAGATGTAAAAATTCTAAATAAGATACTAGCAAAACAAATACAGCAACATATTAAAATGATTATACACCAGGATCAAGTGGGCTTCATCACAGGGACACAGGGAGGTTCAACATATGCAAATCAATTAAGGTAATATATTACATAAACAATTTAAAAAACAAGAATCATATGATCATATCAATAGATTTAGAAAAAGTCTTTGACAAGATACAGCATTCATTTATGATCAAAACACTTATCAAAATCAGTATAGAAGGAAAGTACCTTAATATAACGAAGGCCATATATCACAAATCCCCAGCCAAAATAATAATTAATGGTGAAAAACTAAAAACCTTTCCTCTAACGTCAGGAACAAGATAAGGCTGTCCAATATCACCACTGTTATTCAATTTAACATTGGAGCTCCTAGCGAGTCAATCAAACAAGAGAAAGATATAAAAGGCATCCAAATAGAAAATGAAGGAGTCAAACTGTCACTATTTGCAGATGACATGATTCTCTATATAGAAAACTCCAAAGACTTCATAAGAGCACAACTAGAAACAATGAGCAAGAACAGTGAATTCTCTGCATACAAAATCAGTGTTCAAAAATCCATAGCTTTCCTATACTCTAATAACAAAGTGTCAGAAAAAGAAGTGAAAAAATAATTTCTTTTGCAATCACAGCAAAAGGAAAAATACCTAGGAATAAATTTAGTAAAACATATGAAGGAACTGTATAATATAAACTACAAGACCCTATTAAGAGAAATCAATGAAGAAACAAAGAAGTGAAAAGATATTCCATGTTCATGGATAAAAAGAATCAACATAGTGAAAATGACCTTATTACTGAAAGCATTACACAGATTTAATGCGATCCTCATCAAAATCTCATTGGCAATTTTTAAAGAAATAGAACAAAAAATCACCAGATTTGTATGGAAGTACAAAAGACCCCAAATTACTAAAGCTATCCTGATAAAAAAAGAATGAGGCTAGAGGAATCACTCTGCTCAACTTCAAATTATACTTCAAAGTGACAGTAATCAAAACGGCATAGTATTGGCAGCAAAACAGACACACAGATCAGTGGAACAGAATTGAGAGTCTAATAATTTTCAACAAAAGACCCAAAAACATACAGTGGAGAAAAAAAAGCCTTCTTAATAAATGGTGCTGAAAAAACTGTAAAGCCACCTACAAAAGAATGAAACTAGATTGTTATCTATCACCATACACCAAAATTAATTCAAAATGCATTAAGGACCTCAATATAAGACCTGAAATAATAAAATGCATAGAAGAAAACATAGGAACTAAACTCAAGGACTTTGGACTTAAAGAGGATTTATGAATTAGACTTCAAAGGCAAGGGAAGTAAAAGCAAAAATACATGAATGAGACTAAATCAAATTAAAAAGCTTCTGCTCAGCAAAAGAAATCATCAACAAGGTAAAGAGACAACTATCCAAATGGGAAAACGTATTTGCAAGCAACACCTCCAATAAGGGCTTAATATTCAAAATATACAAAGAACTAATACAACTCGATAACAACAAAAATCAAATGATCCAATCAAAAATGGGCAGAGGACCTTAACAGACACTTCTCCCTAGAGGACATACAGATGGCCAATAAAAATATGAAAAGATGCTCAACATCACTAGCTAGGAAAATGAAAATCAAAATCACAATGAGATACCATCTCACAACTGTTAGAAAAGCTATAATCAACAGTACAAGTAATAACAAATGTTGGAGAGGATGCTGAGAAAAAGGAACCCTCATACACTGCCGGACTGTAAATTGGTACAGCCACTATGGAAAACTAAGAATTGATCTACCATATGATCCAGCAATCTCTTTACTGAGGATTTACCCTAAAGTCTTGAAAACCCATATCCATAAAGATGTTGTGGTACATATATACAATGGAATATTACTCATCTATAAGATGAAATGGAAGACTGCCATTTGCGACAACATATATGGACTTCGAGATAATCATGCTAAGCCAAAGAAGCCAGACAGAAAAAGTTGAAATTCACATAATATCACCTATATGTAGGATATAAACCTATAAGCAGCAAATGAGCAGAAAAAAACAAACAGAGACTCATGGACATGACTATAGACTAGTGGTTACCAGAGGACTGTAGAGTAGTGGTAACTAGTGGGGTGAGGGAGAAGGGGGAAGTTAGATGGCATAAAGGGGGTCAAATATAGAGGGATAAGGGGAGAATAAAGTGAGTAAGGGGGATCAAGTATATGGTAGCTGAAGGACACTAGTCTTTAGGTGGTAATCACACAACAGAATATATAAATGTCAACTTATAATATACACCTAAAAATTATATAATTGTATTAACTAATGTTACACCTATAAACTTAATAGATAAAAACAAACAAACAAACAAATTAATAAATAACTTTAAGAGAAAAAAAAAGTAATGATGGAAAACTTCCCTAACCTAATAATGAAATAGACATGCAAACCCAGGAATCTCAGAGAGGTCCACAACAAGATCATTATAACTAAATTTCAAAGGTTAAATACAAAAAGAGATTCTTAAAAGTGGCAAGAGAAAATCTGTTAGCTATCTACAAGGGAGCGCCCATAAGACTGGCACCTGATTTCGCCAAAGAAACTATGTAGGACAGAAGGGTTTGGCATAAAATATTCAACGTGATGAAAACCCAGGACCTAGATGGTATTGTGCTGAATGAAGTAAGTCAAATAGAGCAAGACAAATACCACATGATTTTACATACATGTGGAACCTAAAGAACAAAATAAACAGCAACAACAACAAAAACTGAAACTCATAGATAAAGAGAATATTTTGAGGGCTACTAGATGGGGGAATGGCAATAATGGGCTAAGGGATTAAGTCAAATGGATAGTTACAAAATAGACATGGAGATATAAAGTGTAGCACAAGGAAAATAGTTAATTATGTTGTAATAAATATATAAAGGGGAAGAGGGGTACTAGATTTAGTGGGGTGATCACTTTATGGGTTATATAGATCTCTAATCACAATGTTGTACAACTGAAATTAATATATTATTGTATGCCAATTATAATTTAAAATACCTCATTGCATTGTAGAATGTAAATATGAGCAACTAATTGTCTATTATATTTTTCAAGTAGAGCCAGAAAAAACCATAAAATGTAATTCTTTCATGCATGTGAAGGTTAGTCAAGGTTAACAGGGCTTGGTTGTTCTAATATGCAAACAAGGAGGCAAAAACTCCAACGAAGGAAGTAAAGTTTATGTGTGCCACACTGCAGTTGTTATTCCAGGATGTATATGACTCCAAGATGTTTATGGCTGGCCTTGAAATGATCTTAGCAATAGGTTTAGTAACTTAATAGCAGCTCTGAAAACTGAGGCATAAGTTGTGCATAAGCCCCATTTCTTTAATAATCTCCTGACTCTATTTTAAGTGAGTCTCTTAGCAATGGGGATTCTATTTTATTTTTTTCATTATCAGGGTCTTCCAGGTGATTTTATTAATTTATTGACTTCTCCAGTTTGGAATAAAATTCAGAGGTTGTTTTAATCATCCTTTGGATGTTTGGACATATCACAGTAGTCCATCACAGGTCTGCCCAGATCTGCTGAAACAACTTCTTCAAAGATGGGGATTAGAAAATTCTAAACACTTTTGACTAATCAATTTTAGAACATTTCGCCAGTCCCAAAAGAAAACCTGTTCCCACTAGCAGTCACTCCCCATTCCCTCCTTCCCACACCCTAGCGAACACTAATCTACTGTCTGTCTCTATGGATTTGCCTATTTTGGACATTTCATAGAAATGGAATCATACAATATGTGGCATTTTGTAACTAGCTTCTTTCACTTAGCATAATGTTTTCAGGTTCATTATGGTAGCATGTATCAGCACTTACTTTTTTAAAAAAAATAATATTTTATAGTATGACATGTTAATCTTTTCTGATGCCCATTCTCACAGTTTCCTCATGCCAATTAATGCCAAGTTATAAGTATTTACTAGTGAGTTGTTTTTTGCTTTTAAGATATTTGAGAAACTATATCCTAGATTTTCAGAAGTGTACGTTCCCCAATGCCAGCTTTATTGAAATACAATAGACAATTAGTTGCTAATATTTACATTTTACAATTCATTGAGTTTTTAAAAAAAATTACAGTAGGCATACAATAATATATTAGTTTCAGTTGTAAAACATTGTGATTAGAGATCTATATAACTCATAAAGTGGTCACCCAACTAAATCAGATAACTCCCTTCCCCCTTAAATATGTATTACAACATGGTTGACTATTTTCCTTATGCTACACTTTATACCTCCATGTCTATTTTGTAACTATCCATTTGCACTTCAAATCCCTTTGCCCTTTTTCACCCTGCCACCAAACCCCCTCCCATCTAGTAGCCCTCAAAATATTCTCTGTATCTATGAGCTTATTTCAGTTTTTGTTGTTGTTTATTTTGTTCTTTAGATTCCACATGTATGTAAAATCATGTGGTATTTGTCTTTCTCTATCTGACCTACTTCATTGAGCACAATACCCTCTAGATCCATCAAGGCAATATTTTTTTACATCCCCTTCCTTTCAGTCCGTGTGTGTCTTTAAAACAGAAGTGAGTCTCTTGAAGGCAGCATATATAGGGGTCCTTATCCTTTCAGTCACCCTGTCTTTTGGCTGGAGCACTTAATTCTTTTTATTTGAGATACTTGTTGATAGGAATGTACTTATTAGCATTCTTAAATCATGTTTTTGATATATCTTTTTTCTTCTTAAAGAAGTTCCTCCAACATATCCTGTAATACTGGCTTGGTGGTGATGAATTCCTTTAGTTTATTTTTGTCTGGAAAGCTCTTTATCTATTTTTCAACTCTAAATGATAACTTTGCTGGATAAAGTATTCTTGATTATAGATCCTGGGTTTTCATCACGTTGAACATTTTATGCCAAACCCTTCTGTCCTACATAGTTTCTTTGGCGAAATCAGGTGCCAGTCTTATGGGCGCTCCCTTGTAGGTAGCTAACAGATTTTCTCTTGCCACTTTTAAGAATCTCTTTTTGTATTTAACCTTTGAAATTTAGTTATAATGTGTCTTGGTGTGGGCGTCTTTGAGTTCCTGTTTTGTGGACCTCTCTGAGATTCCTGGGCTTGTATGTCTATGTCCTTTACCAGGTTAGGGAAGTTTTCCATCTTTACTTTTTAAATAGCTCTTCAACATCTTGTTTTCCTTCAGGTACCTCTATGACACAGATATTTTTACATTTAACTATGTTCCATAGGCTCTTTAAATTATTATTATAGTCTTGGCTGCTTTTTTATTGCTGTACTGATGGAGTATCCTTGGCTTCCTCATTCTCTATATTGGTGTTTCAATCCTCTTCTTCCTCCACTCTGTTGATTTTCTCTAATATGCTCTTCATCTTAGATAATATATTCTTCATTTCTGACAGTTTCCCTTTTATAATTTTCATTTCCATTTTTATGTTTTTTATTTTTTTGTTAACATTCTCACTGGATTCATCTACACTTCCCCTAAGTTCATTGAGCATTTTTATAACCAGTGTTTTGAACTCTGCATCTGTGAGTTTGCTTGACTCTATTTTTCCTGGATCTCTGTTCCATTCTTTCATATGGTTTCTGCTTCTTTGTCTTCCCAGTTTGGTTGCCTTACTGTGTGTGCTTCTATGTACTGATCAAAGCCCCTAGTCTCCTGATCTTATTAGCATAGCTTTGTGTAATAGGTGTCCAGCAGTATAGTCTTCAGAGGGGTTCAGCTGCAGGCCAAGTTTAGCTCCAGCCTGTGCATCTTCGGGGTTACCTGCTTAGATTCTGCAATCAATCCACAAATGCTGTCTTTATTGTTGCCTCAAGAAGCCACACAAGAAACTGAGGCCACCTGCCACCTGTGTGAGTCTTGGTGCTGTTCAGCAAATGGCAAAGGACTTGTCAAGGACACAGCTGGATGTGGCTTGGATGGGGTCACAAGTGGGGGAGATAGAATTTCAGAGAATCCTCTGAGCAGAGTGACACTTGTTATCCAGTCTGATGATGTCTCAGGTATGGCAGTGCTGAGTTCTGCACACTGGGATGGGGCAGGGCTCAATTGAGGAGCAAAGGATTTCACCAGTACTTCTGCCCAGTAGAAAGCCTCGCCTTGGCCCTCACTCCAACAACTCAGTATCCCCCTATAAGCCCTGGTGATTCCCGAGAAGCTGACCCAGTGCTGGTGCTCAGAACGAGCAAGTCCACCTACACCAAAGCCCAGTTATGGACACAGCCCCTCTAAGAAACTTCTGCAGCTGCCAGCTGCTGCTGACACAGCTTCTGTCCCATTCAACTGCTAGGGACCAGGCAGCCTTGTGTCTTTTCTTCTTCCTACCTCCAGCTTTTGCAAGGTAATATCTTATTTCTCTCCTGAGTTGTAGGGCTTCTGTTCATCTAGACCTCCAGGTGACTCTGTTTGCTGTTGGCTCCGTGTTCCTTTCTCAACTTTGATGTAGTCTGCAAGATAGAATGAGCAAAGCTTCTATCATATACGTCATTTTGCCCAATTATCTGAAAGTGTGTATTTTTATTCATTTTTTTTTTCACAATCACCTTCCAAGGCTGATTATGTTATTCCCAGCTTTGTAGCTGACATCAGTACCAAGTCCCAGCCTTGGCCTATAAAGAACTTGAACCTTAATAGGAATAAGACAAAAAAACTCCAGGATTTCAAATTGAAAAACAACAAGAAGTGTTAACTCTTGATTTTACAGCCCTCTTCCCACCCTGTAGGCACTTTCATGATTTTTGTAGGTGCTCACTGCTGCAAGTACCTGGGGTCTTTTCTTTGGTTCCTATCTTGGTGTAAGACTTCTAGATTAAAAAGCTGAGTCTCCACTCCATCCTCCTTTTGAAACCACCTATTTCCCTGTTTTTCTCACAAACACCAGAACTGGCTTGGTGAGCTGCAACAGAAGAGGCAGTCAGAGAGATTCAAAGCATTAAAAGGATTCAACCTCCCACTGCTTGAGGGGAGCCACATGGGAAGCAGGAGAAAGAATGCAGGCAGCCTCTAGTGGCAAAGACTCACTCCTGATGACAGACAGCAAGGAAATGGAGACCTCAGTCCTACAACCACAAGTAACTGAATTCAATCAACAACCTGAATGAGACTGGAAGTATATTTATCTCCAGAGCTATCAGAATAAAACAGCCCTGCTGGCATCATAATTTTGGCTTTGCAGGTCTCTAAACAGAGGACTCAGGTGAATGACACTGTAACTGGATTTTTGCCTTATGTGTTAATTGTAACCTACAAGAAATCTACCAAACTCTCTACTCACTTTGAATCCTATAGTCAAGTTCAATACGGGCCAGCTATTACCATGATAACTGTGTCAGAAAGCAATGGTTAGAAAAATTAGAAAATTTGGAATTAAATATATTATCACATTGGAATTTCTTCACAAAGATAAAAAGTAAGTTTGCTTGTCTCCTGATGACTCAACATGTTACAGATAGATACTGTTAATTGTTTGTTTACCCAGAAATCAATGCCAGTTTTGCAGTGACTAAAGAATTAGCTTTTATAAATAGTCTGTGTACAACTTCAGGAGAATATATTTTCAAAGAAGTCGAGAAAACCATAATTTATTATTACATGAAGTGGAATTTGCTAAGCAGGCACTTTGTGAAAAATATTTTAATCTACTATGGGTTATTGAACCAGTAACATCAACATGATATAAATTTAACCAGTAATATAAAGTTAACCATTGTTAGTTTCAAGAATCTTTGTCAAAAATAGAAATTAAATATACTGTGTTCTATCACATAGCAGTTTGATGGATTGACAGCGGTAAAGTTTTAAGATTTGACCTTAGGACTGAGATTTACATTTTTCTAAATGGGAAGAACTGCCTTTAATCACTGAGTGGCTTTGGAAATTAGCTTTTGCTGCAAACTTTATAATGTATCTTAACGAATTCAACCTAAAATTATAAGGTAAAAGAGAGCTTATAGTATATAACTTGTACTACAGTAACGTCATTTTATGACAACATTGTTTGAATCACAAGTAATGTCAAGCTGCTTTATACATTTGCAGTGCTGTCAAAAGTTAAAACAAGATCCCTATCCTCATGCAAAATCAGCAGAGGGTACCTTTTCCAAGCGCTATTGTTCCAGTAGCATTTTCAGATCTCTGTGAAAGTGCAAACGAGAAGTTGTTACTTAACCTTCATTTAGAAGTGATTAATCTGCCATTTATTCACAAGCTAAAGGCAAATATCAAGACACTGTAATGGAGTTATATAAATACCTTCCAAACAATAACTACGCTCAATTTAAATCTATGCCTATGGACATCAGTATTTAGCAGTATCTGAAAAGTTTCAAAGATGGAAATATGTAAGATTTCATTACAGACTAGCATTAACAGACGAACCTTCCCAATCCGTTTTAGTGATGAACTACCTTTGAATCCCCAAAAAGCAAAATGTTATCCCTATTAAAAGAATTTCATTGTTCTCATCAGTAGACTTGTATTACTAAAAAAAAAAAAAAATGCATTCCACCATTATTATATTTTTAATTTCGTCAATATAACAAGGGGTGGGGGAATTGGGGGCGGTATTCCAAGACTGAGGAGAACAACGGCTTGTGTTTGTCGCCTTGGGGACGAAGCAGCGTCCCCCAGAGAGGTGGGTAGTCCAAAGTTTCTGACTGGCAGGGTCTATGGGCAGGTCCTCGCCACCATCTTCTGGGTCCTCGCTGAACAAAAGTCTGTGAGGGCCGGGGACGAAGACCCACGTCTCCGCGGGTCAGCGAGTCCTGGTGAAAAGTAGACACCGGGAGCGCGGGGAGTTCCGGGGCAGGAGGGGAGCGGTCGGCCCAGGGCGCCACTGGCGCATGCGCATTAGCGAGCCAAAGCCAGCGCGGCGCAGTCGCCATTCCAGGGTTTTCTTTGGAACCCAGTTGAGGCCGAGAGCTAGTACAGCCTCACGGGTCCAGTCACTGGGCGTTATTAGCTCTGGCATTGGGGCACTCAACCTCTCCCGCCTCAGTTTGGACTGGCGGCGGCAGCACTGGTGGAGGCGGTGTCAGGGGGCGGATCTGACCGGGGCGCCCTTTGTATGTGAAGGTGGGTGAGTGCAGCCCCCCAGGGACCGAGCTGTGGGCGAAGGGACGGCTGGGCGGGGCCGAGCGTGCGGGGGCCGAAGCTGCCCCTGCTGGACGCGGAGCCCCCCAACAGCGCCCTTAGCCTTCTTGCATAGGAAGGCCTCCCCTGTCCCGACGTTATAAACGTTTTTCTCTAATACCTTCTGCACTTTATTTTTGTGCAGGTGTGGGTGGGTATCATATTTTGAAACGTTTTTCCTCATCTCAAGATTAAAACATTCATCATTATTTTCTTATACTTTTAAAGGATTTAAAAAATATCTTTTTTACATTTTCACCTGTATTTTATTGGGTGTTAATTTTGTGATGTTAGATAGTAATATGCCTGCTTCAGTTGTCTTGCTATTGTCAAAGGAACTCAGAGTCTGGAAGCTTTGTTAGAAATAAATAGAGATTCAGTCAAGATCTTAGACTTTGTAAACTGGAAACACTACTTGGCAAAAACCTGTAAGTGCTCCAAAGAAGAAAGAAGAGTTAAAAGTTCTTAAAATAAAAAAGTACATTCTTGAGAATTTTCAGCCCTACGTTGTTAGCCCTAGGATTTGTCCAGGATAGTTGTCAGTCAGCTGACGGGCAGGGAGGACGACGGATGCCAAGTGGTCCTGAAGATGAGCACCAGGAGGTCTGGTTACCAGTGGTCCAGATAATGGATGTCAGGTAGATGTATATGTCAGTCATTCAGTGGGTAATTGGAGAGTTTTCTGGAGGTCTCGATGTATATTGACACATTGACACAAGACTGGAAAGTTCAAAAAAATTTAAGTTCCCAGGCTAGTTACAAGAATAGTTTTTCCTCATGCCTCAACCTTCAAAATGTTAGTAATTTTAGCAGCTTGCTTAAAGTGACTCTATTTTATATATTCCCTATCTTCACTCTTTCCTTATTTCCCCCTATTTTTCTTTCAGAAAACATAATAAAATGTCTTAAAGTCCCTCGTTGTCAGGGTGACAACAATGCCTTCCCTGGGTCAGTCATATCCCTCAAAGGGGGCATATCAATTAGAGACACACTTGCCATCTATGGGTCTTATAACTAGCCAATATTTGTGCCAGTTTTAGGGTAAAGCATTAGGAAAGGACCAATTATTTTTACATGTCATATTCAATTAAAGGATAATTGCAGTCAGTATCACAGCACGAACTGACACATGCCTTGGTTTTTAGTGTTAGTACAGCATACATAAATCTTATAAATGATAATAAATATTTCCAAGAAAATAATCATCTCAATTTGAAAAGATATTTTTTTAAAGTTTGTTTATGTATAGTTGTTATAAAGTACTATATTGGTTATATTAGTTTCAGGTGTACAGTATAGTTGGTCTACATTTTTATATCTGTCAATGTGATCACCCCACTAATCCTAGCAATCATCTGTCACTGTACAGACTTATCTCAGTATTATCAACTATATTCCCCTTCCCTTCCCCCGCCACTCTCTCCCCTCTTGTAACTATCCCATTGGTCTCTTTCTGAGTTTCTTTTTGTTTTGTTTGTTCATTTTATATTTTTTAGATTCCACATAGTGAAATCATATGGTATTTGTTCTTTTTTGCCTAATTTATTTCACATAGAATAATAACCTTATAGATTTATCCATCTTGATGAAAATAGCAAGATTTCATTATTTTTTTTTATTGGTGCATAATATCCCTGTGTGTGTGTGATGTTAGCTATGGGCTTGTCAGATATAGCTTTGATCAAATGAGGTAAGTTCCTTCTATGCCCACTTTTTTGACAGTTTTTATCATAAAAAATTGTTGAGTCTTATTGAATACTACTTCTGCATCTGTTGAGATAATCATATTATTCTTATCCTTGGTTTTGCTGATGTGATGAATCACATTGTTTTGCAGATGTTGAATCACCCTTGCACCCTTGGTCTAAATCTCACTTGATCATGGTATATAATCTTTTTAACGTACTATGAAGTTCGGTTTGCTAGTATTTTGTTGAGAATTTTTACATCTATGTTCATCAGGGTTATTGGCCAGAAGTTCTCTTTTCTTGTAGTCTTTGTCTGGTTTGAGTATCAGTGTAATGTTGGCCTCATAGAATAAGTTTGGAAGCATTTCTTCTTCAAATTTTTGGACACCATTCAGAAGGATAGGTAATAATTCTTTAAATATTTGATAGAATTCACCTGTGGTGGTTACCACAGGTAACCATTAAACTGGCATAAAAAAAAAGAATTCATCTGTGAAGCATCTGGTCCTGGACTTTTGTTTGTTGGGAGTTATTTTTATTACTGCTTCAATTACATTGCCAGTAATTAGTCTTTTCAGTTCTCTGTTTCTTCCTGTTTTAGTCCTGGAAGGTTATGTGTTTCTAAAAATTTATTCATTTATTCTAGATTGTCAAATTTGGTGGCATATACCTGTTCTAAGTATTCTTTAATGATCCTTTATATATCTGTGGTGTTGGTTGTAATCTCTTCTCTTTCATTTCTGTTTTTATTCACTTGTATTCTCTCTTTTGCTTGATAGGTCTTGCTAGAGATGTGTCAATTTTATTTATCCTTTCAAAGAACCAGCTCTTTGTATTTTATGTTACTTTTTTTTCTTTTATTTATTTTCTCTTTGATCTTTATTTTTTTTCTTTCTACTTACTTTGGGTTTTGTTTGTTCATCTTTTTCTAGTTTCCTTAGTTGTAAATTTAGATTGTTATTTAAGATTTTTCCTGTTTCTTAACATAAGCCTGTATAGCTATAAACTTTCTTCTTATAACTGCTTTTGCTGCATCCCATAAGTTTCATAAGGTGTTTTCATTTTTATTTGTCTCAAAGTAGTTTTTGATATCCTTTTGTATTTCCTCTTTGATCTATTCATTTTTTAGAAACATGTTGTTTGATCTCCACATATATGTGTTTTTTCCCATTTTTTTTCTTTGATTTCTAATTTCTTGTTATTGTGATCAGAAAATACACTCAATATAATTTCAATCTTCTTGAATTTATTGAGGCTCATTTTGTGGTCTAACCTGGTGTGTGCATGTGTGGATGCTTCCTTTTCCTTCTAATCTGGGTAGGGTTGCCTGATGTAGATGGGGCTGCTTTGTGTACTCTTGGCATGCCCTGTTGCTTTAACTGTAATCAGAGCTGGGTCATAGCCTAGAAGAATTATTGCTTAGTTGGTTCAGCTCTTGGGGTTCCTGGGAAACTTAGATCAAAAATATCATATAGTCTCGGGGTCCAAGATGGCAAGAATAGGTGGACACTGAGCTCACCTCACAAGATTACACCAAATATAAACCTATATTTAGAGGAAAATCTCCTGAGAGATAACTGTGGGCCAACTGAATAGCCTTTGCACAAGAAGCAAGATAGGGACTGTGTAGAGAAAGCTGGGGAATCACAGGAGCTGGATCTGGGCGGGATTGCTTTTCATGCTTGCATCTCAGCATTCCACTAACTCTGTCCTCTGCAGGTGAGACAAGCCCATGTACACACACCTCAGCACTTAACAAGTTCAACTTGCACATGCACATTCAGCAGTGCCCCACTCTCTGCACTTTCTCTGGACCAGGCAGCCTTGCGTACAGGTACCACAGCATTTTATTAGCTCCACACTCTTTTTTGGAGGCCCCCATTTGAACACACAGTAGTACCCTGCTGTCTCCACACTTTGGAAAGGGCAGATCTGCAGGTGGGAAACCTCAGCAATTTGTTGGCTCCACACTCTCTCCGAGTGGGGGAGCCCCTTGTGTGCGCAGCCCAGTGGGAGGGCAAAGTAACACCATATTCGGTCAGTCTGTGTGGAGGGGCCTTTTGTATGCATGCTATGGGGATCTTCTGTTTCTGCTGGGTCTAGCTCCAGTAAGGGTGGCTGCTACAGCACCCTACAGTTAGTCAGAGAACCTGGATCAAGCTCCCACCCACTGTCCAAGTTCAAGGGAAACTCAACAATGGCATTCACCAGTCCCTCTAGTCCTGGGTTGTTCCCTCAGCTCCTAGAGGGCTCTTGTAATTCCCCAGCCTTCTTTATTCAGTCCCTTTATTGCTTCTTGTGCAAAGGCTATTCAGTTGGGTTACAGTTGTCTCTCAGGAGGATATGCTCTAAATATAGGTGTGTATTTGGTGTATTCTGGTGAGAAGGTGAGCTCAGTGTCCACTTACACAGGCATCTTGGACCTCGAGACTGAACAATATTTTTTATATAAGTGTCCCAGGAACCCCAAGGACTGGAGTGGGGTTACTCAGAAATTTTATTGATTTCTGCACACATCCCAAAAGAGAGGTCACATTTTTTGATTCATCAGGTATATAAACAAAACATCTTGAGATGCAGTGATAATATCTAATTCTATTCAATTTTGTATGACAGCTTTTCTCATTGAAAACATTATAGTATGTATTAAAATTAAACTCAGTTGACTGTCATTGAGAGGTGCTTGAGTAAACTTAAAGTTTTCATATGATCAATAATATCTTTAATTTCTAATGAAGGTATAAAAATATATGCTAAGCGATCATACCAATGGAAAACAGACCTAGTCCAGTACTTCCTAAAAAGGAGGTTAGTAATAGAGGATAAATATATCCTTTAGCCCATGGATATGCAAGAGTATGTCTCCCTACTCAACCTCAGGGTAACCAAAGAGAGAGATTTGTACCACACAGCCATTGCATTCCATGAAGAGCTATCCAATAAATTCCAGGTCTTCTATCCCAGTCTGCCCCAAACCAATCAGAACCTTTTAAGTTTTTAACAATTACATTGATGATAGGTATTTCCCCTAACATTCTAGTGCTATTAGGAAACTCTAGTCGAGAATGGTTTTATTGTTCCCAAGATAAAGGAGCTGAACAACTTAAATATCCATATCCAGGAATTAACCATACAAACCCATCCTAAATTTGTACATATTGTCCATTTGCTGTGGTAGTTTTGTCCCTATTTACAGTCCTTAAGTCTACGTGGACATTAGCATTATAGGGAATGGAGAAATCATGACCAGTTGTTTCCACGGTGTTAATAGGCCATTTGTCAGGTGTTGGCAATGTAATACTAACTGAATTTAAAGTTGAAGTTTGTTTATTCTTGTATATGGTGTAAGAAAGGGGTCCAGTTTCATTTTTCTGCAAGTGTCTGTCCAGTTTTCCCAACACCATTTATTGAATAGACTGTCTTTACTCCATTGTATATTCTTATCTCTTTGTCATATATTAAATAACTCTATGCTTGTGGATTCCTTTCTGGGATTTCTATTCTGCTACATTGATCTATGTGTTTGTTTTTATGTCAGTACCATGCTATTTTGATTACTGTAGTCTTTAATATAGTTTGATACCAGGCAGTGTGATACCTCCAACTTTATTCTTAAGATTGAAAGGGCTATTCCGTATCTCTTATGGTTCCATATAAATTTTTGGATTATTTGTCCTATTTCAGTGAAAAATACCATTGGTATTTTGATAGGGATTGTATTCACCTATAGATTGCTTTGGGTAGTATGGACGTTTTACCATGTTGATTGTTCCTATCCATGAGCATGGTATATGCTTCCATTTATTTGTATATTCTTCAATTTCTTTCTTCAATAACTTTTAATTTTCTGAATACAGGTCTTTTACATCCTTGGTTAAATTTATTTCCAGGTATTTTATTTCTTTGAATGTAATTGTAAATGAGATTCTTTTTTTTACTTTCTCTTTCTGATAAT
Organism: Macroglossus sobrinus; assembly: GCA_004027375.1. Taxonomy (NCBI): domain Eukaryota; kingdom Metazoa; phylum Chordata; class Mammalia; order Chiroptera; family Pteropodidae; genus Macroglossus; species Macroglossus sobrinus. Next base: position 72,671 of record PVKZ01001410.1, on the reverse strand, counting down.
TCTTTATTGATGTGTAAAAATGCCACTGATTTCTGAATATTAATTTTGTATTCTGCTACTTTACTGAATTCATTTATCAGTTCTAATAGTTTTTTTGGTGGAATCTTTAGGGTTCTCTCTATATAGTGTTATATCATCTGCAAATAATGACAGTTTCACTTCTTCCTTTCCAATTTGGATGCCTTTCATTTCTTTTTCTAGTCTGAGTGCTGTGGCTAGGACTTCCAATACTATGTTGAATAAAAAGTGGTAAAAGTGGACATCCATATTTTATTCCTGATCTTAAGGAAAAGGCTTTTAGCTTTTCCCCACTAAGCATGTTCATGTGTATTTGTCATATATCATATTTACTATGTTGAAGTATATACCTTCTATTCACACTTAGCTGAGATTTTTTTTATCATAAATGGATGCTGGATTTTGTCAAATGCTTTTGCCGCATCTATTGATATGATCATATAATTTTTATCTTTCAACTTGTGAATGTTCTGTATCACATTAATTGATTTGTGGATATTGAACCAGCCTTACATCCCAGGAATAAATACAACTTGACCATGGTATATGATCTTTTTAATGTATTGTTGAATTTATTTGCTAATATTTTGTTGAGGATTTTTGCCTCTATGTTCATTCTTTCTTTCTTTTTTTTAATGTCTTTGTCTGGTTTGGGAATCAAGGTAATGGTGATCTCATAAAATGAGCTTGAATTTTTTGGAATAATTTGTGAAGAATGGATGTTAATTCTTTTCTGAATATTTGGTAAAATTCACTTGTGAAGTCATCCGGTCAAGGACTTGTGTTTGTTGAAAGTTTTTCAATTACTGATTCAATTTCATTAGTAGTAATTGTCTGTTCAAATTTTTTGTTTCTTCTTGACTCAGGCTTGGGAGATTGTATGTTTCCTTCCAGTTTGTTCAATTTGTTGGCATATAATTGTTCACAGTAATTTCTAATAATCCTTGTATATCTGTGGTGTCATTTCTCAATTCTCTACCATCTGATTTTATTTATTTGGGCCTTCTCTTCTTCTTGTAGAGTCTGGTTAAAGGTTTATCAGTTTTGTTTATATTTTCAAAGAACTAGGTCTTGGTTCATTGATCTTTTGTATTTTTTAGACCCTATTTTGTTTATTTTTGCTCTGATTTTTATGATTTCCTTTCTTCTCACTTTGTGCTATTTGCTGGTTTTTTAAAAGTTCTTTTAAGTATAAAGTTAGATTGTTTATTTGAGATTTTTCTTATTTCTTGAGGTAGGCCTGTATTGCTATGAATTTTTCTCCTAGGACTGCTTTTTTTGTATCTCATAGATTTTTGGTTGTTGTGTTTCCATTTTCATTTGTTTCAGTGTATCTTTTCATTTCTTCCTTGAGCCAATTGTTAATGAATTTTTTGTTTAATAGCATGTTATTTAGCTTCCATGTGTTTGTGTGTTTGTCAATTTTTTTTTCTTATAATTGGCTTCTAATTTTATACTTTTTTGGTCAGAGTAGATGCTTGATATTATTTCAATCTTCTTAAATTTATTGAGGCTTTTTTTGAGGACTGACTTGTAGTCTGTCTTGAAAATGTTCCATGTGGACTTAAGAGGAATGTATACTCTGCTTCTTGTGGGTGAAACACTCTAAAAATATCGATTAAATTAATCTAATCTAGTGTGACATTTAAGGCTGCTATTTGTTGACTTTTTTTCTCTGAAAGATCTGTCCATTGGTATTAAGAGGGTGCTAAAGTCCCCTACTATGACTGTATTACTGTTGATCTCTCCATTTATGTCAGTTGTTATTTGTTTTATGTATTTAGGTGCTTATATATTGGGTACATAGATGTTTACTAAGGTTATATCCTCTTTTTGGATTGATCCCTTTATCCTTATGTAATGTCCTTCTTGGGCTCTTATTAAATCCTTTGTTTTAAAATCTGTTTTGTCTGATACAAGTATTGCTATCCCAGCTGTCTTTTCATTTCCATCTGCATAAAATATTTTTTCCATCCCTTTCAGTCTGTGTGTGTCTTTTGATCTGAAGTGACTCTCCTGTAGATGGAATATGTATGGGTCTTGTTTTCTTATCTAATTGGCTACCCTTTGTATTTTGATTGGAGCATTTAATTCATTTACATTTAAAATGATTGTTATAGGTTCATAGTTACTGCCATTTTATTCATATTTATGGTGTTTGTTTGTTTGTTTGTTTGTTTTTCTTCTTAAAGATGTCCCTTCAACATTTCTTGTAATACTGGCTTGGTGATAATGTATCTCCTTCACCAGGTTAGGGAATTTGTTTTGTCATTATTTCTTTAATTAGGTTCTCAATACCTTGTTCTCTCTCTTCTCTGGTACCCCTGTGTTGCAAATGTTACGCTTGGTATTGTCCCAGAGATCCCTTAATCTTTCCTCCCTTTTTTGATTCATTATTTTTTGCTGTTCTAATTCGGTGTCTTCTGCTACCTTGTCTACAGAATCACTGATTCGGTCCTCTACGTCATCTAATCTGTTGATTCCTTCTGGTATGCTCTTCATTTTAGTTATTGTGTTTTTCATTTCTGACTGGTTCTTTTTTATGGTTTCTGTGTTCTTTTTAATGCTTACTAATGCATTGAAGTTTTCACTCAGATCATCTATTCTTCCCTCAGTTCTTTGAACATCCTTATAACCTGTGTTTTGAATCTATGTCTGGTAGGTTGCTAGCCTTTATTACATTATATGCTTTTCTGGAGTTTTCTCCTGTTCTTTCATTTAGAACATGTTTTTTTCTCATTTTGGCTGCCTCTCTGTATTTGCTTCTATGCATTGGGTTGATCTGCTACATCTCCCAGTCTTGGCTGGGTGGCCTTATGGCTCAGTGGCGTAGTCTCCTTTATCACCTGTGCCAGGTGCTCCCAGAGTGTCCATTTTGTGGGTTGTCTGTGTTCTCCTGTTGTAGTTCAGCTTTGATTGGTGTTGGCACATCATTGGATGGGATTGACTCTCAGGCTGACTGGCTGTGAGGACTGGCCATATCCAAAGAGTATGAACTGCTGTGTCTGGGATGACCCTATGGAGTGGGATTCGCCCCAGTAAACTCATGTGCCTCTTGAGACCACCCTTTGTGTGTACCACTTGTGAGGCTAATTAGGTGGTGCGTTTTGTAGTCTGATGCCAGCATCTGCATTTGTTGTTTTGGGGACTTCCATGCAGGCCAAGGTCAACTGCTACCTGTGACTGCCTGAGGCTACCTAATAGAAGCTACAAAGCTATCCAAGGTTGGTCACTGCCTGTGTTGGACATGGAGGTATGCAGAAGAGGCCACACAGCAAACTGAGGCCGGCTATCATCAGCACTTGGGGCCTGAGCCAGGGCACTCCAAGGTCTGATGATGCCTACCAGCTACCCACAAGGCTCAGTAGTTGAAGGAGTTCCAGGTAATACATGAGTTAGGTGAGGAGAGTCCCAAGAAGTTACCAGGGTGGGTTACATGTGCCACTCCCCAAGTTAGTGCACACCCAGATTTCTCAGATCACAGTGAGTCCAGCTGCTGCCCGCCTGCCTCAGGCTTGCAGACTCCCAAAATTTGTTCAAGAAACACTGCAGCTTGGGCCAATGCTTGTTTTCTACCACCTGAAGTGCCTATAGAGGTGCAAGAGCTGAGGCCTATGGATTACTGCTAAAAGAGCCTCCTCTGAGAGGGCAGGGTAGGACTGGTTGCCCAGATGAGAATATAGCTTCAACAATTTGAGAGTTGGTTGGGTCAGGGTTCCAGAGAGTCACTGGGGTAGAGTGAGCAGAGTTCACCAGGCCAATGCAAATTCAGATTTGGCTATTTGTGGGGCAGGCTCAACACAGGGACAATGGTGGCTGTCCATCCAGTCTTTGTCCCGAAGCCATACAACTCAGCCCTTCTTTGTATGTTTCTCATGCCTCCTGAGTTGCTGGTCCTTTGAGGGACCCCAGGATTAGTGCCTACAAGTGTGTCTGTGTGTGAGCATTTTAAGGAGACATTTGGGTTTCCAACAGCCTTCTGTCTCACCAGCCAGTCAGAATCCCCACTGGATTTTATAGCCAGATTTTGTGGGGACTCCTCTTCCCAGTGCTGGAACCCTGGGCTGGGGAGCCTTAGTGTGAGGCTGGGCCCCTTGCTATTATTCCAGGACCTCCATGGCTGAGATATCCCCCCACCACACCTGGGTGCAAGGCCAACTTTTTGCACCTCCACTCTTCCTACCAGTCTCATTGTGGCCTCTTTATGTTCTTAGTTATAGGGGTGATGTTCAGCTAGTCTTCAGATGGCTCTCTAGGTTGATTTTCCAAAATTCAGTTGTAATTTTAATGTGGTCATGGGAAGAGGCAACCACAGCATTTACCTACCCCACCATCTTGACTAGAACTCTCCAAAACTGTTACTTGAATGGCATCTGGTAAAACCAGTTTCCTCTGAGATAACAGTTCTTTATGGTATTTACCTTCCAGCCAATATTTCTTTTCCATTGAAGCCCGTTGCTGCTTTAATTATAATGATTAGTCCAAGTTCTGTTTTGAAGAAGCTAAGATGTTAATTGTGGCTTTAACATTTGCATGTCAGCAGCTTTGCAGCTTGATCTGCCATTACATTTCCTTTGCTAATTTTCACTCATCTTTCATGTGTGCAGACACTTTTAAAAAATTTGTTGGGTGACTGGTTAATAAGATTATATTAGTTTCACCTGTACAATCCTATATAATACAGAATCTATATGTTGCATAATGTATTTACCAACCAAAGTCTAGTGTACTTTTGTCATATATTTGATACCCTTTACCCTCTTCAGACTCCCCCAACTACCCTTTTCCTCTGATAATGACCATATTGTTGTCTGTGTCTATGAGGTTTTTTGTTTTGTTTGTTCATTTGTTACTTTCTGATTTATATTTCACAAATGAGTGAAATCATATGGTTGTCTTTTTCTGTCTGAATTATTTCACTTAGCATAATACTCTCAAGATTCATTAATGTTGTCACAAATGGCAGTGTTTCATCTAGTTTCTCATGGCTGAGTAGTATTCCATTGTGTGTATGTACCACATCTTTATTCAGTTATTCATTGAAGGACAAGTGTTTCCATGAGTAATGCTGCAATGAACATAAGAGTACATATATCTTTACAAATAAATGTTTCTAATTTAGAGGGTAGATACCTAGAAGAAGGATTGCTAGGTCATGTGTTTGCTCTATTTTTAATGTTCTAGGGAACCTTCATACAGTTTTCTATAGTGACTATACCAGTTTACATTTCACCAGCATATATGAGGGTTCCATTTTCAACACAACCTCTTCAGTGTTTGTTATTTCTTGTTTTGTTCATGATAGCCATTCTGACAGATGTGAGGTGGTATCTTATGGTGGTTTTTATTTGCATTTCCCTAAATAGCTAGTGAAGTTCAGCTTCTTTTCTTATGTCTTTTGGCCATTTGTATGTTTCCTTTGGAAAAAGCTTTCAGTTCCTCTGCCTATGTTTTAATTGGCTTGTTTGTTTTCTTGTTGAGAAGTCTATATATTTTGGATATTAGCCCCTCATCAGAGGTAGTGTTTGCAAATATTTTCTCCCATTCGGATGGTTGTCTCTTTACCTTGTTGACAGTTTCTTTTGCTGTCTTTTAGTTTGATATATTCCAATTCATTTATTTTTGTTTTTACTTCCCTTGCCTTTGGGATCAAGTTCACAAAAAAACTTCTGAGACCAAGGTCCATAAGTTTAGTACCTATATTTTCTTCTATGTATTTTATTTTTTTTGGTTTTACATTCAAGTCTTCAATCCATTCTGAGTTCATTTTTTGTGTATGATGTCATTTAGCAGTCTAGTTTCATTCTTTTATGTGTGGCTTTCCATTTTTGCCAGTAGTATTTATTGAAGAGGCTTTCCTTTCTCTATTATATGTTTTTAGCTCTTTTGTTGAAAGGTAGTTTCCCTTATACATGTGGGTTAACTTCTGGGCTTTCAATTCCATTCCATTGGTCTGTGTGTCTGTTTTTCTGCCAATATCATACTGTTTTGATTAGTGTCTCTTTGTAGCATTATTTTTAGTTAGGGAGTGTGAGGTCTTTGGCTTTGTTCTTTTTTTTTTTTTTCTCTCAAGATTGCTTTGGCTATTTGGGGTCTTTTCTAGTTTATACAAATTTGAGAATTTTTTGTTTTATTTTTCTGAAAATACCATTGAGATTTTGATGGGCATTACATTAAATCTATATATTGTTTTAGGTAATATGGCCATTTACCAAGGTTAATTCTTTCAATCCAGGAACTCAGAATATCTTTCTATCGGGTGTGGTTCTTCTTCAGTTTCTTTCAATAATGTCTTGATATTTTCAGTGTGCAAGTCCTTCACTTTCTCTGTTTAGTTTATTCCTAGATTTTATCCTTTTTGTTGCAATTGTAAATGGGATTTTCTCCATTTTTTCCCTGATATATTGTTAGCATGTAGGAACATAACAGGTTTTTGTACGTTGGTTTTATATCTTGCAACTTTATTAAGTTTGCTTATCGTTCCTAATACTCTTTTTGAAGTCTTTAGAGTTTTATATATGGAGAATCATGTCATCTAGAAATAGTGACAACTTTCCTTCATTCCCAATATTGGTATTTTTTTTTCTTTCTTTCTCTTGCCTGATTGCTCTGTCTTGGTCTTCCAGTGCTGAGTTAAACAACCATAGTAAGAGTGGGCATCCTTGTTTTGTTCCTGAAAAGCTTTTAGTTTTTCACCATAAGCTGAGGTTTTGTGATATATGGCCTTTATTATGTTGAAGTACTTACCTTCTATTCCCATTTTAATGAGTGCTTTAACTGTAAATAAATGTTGAACTTGTCAAATGCTTTTTCTGCATCTATTGATATAATCATATGATTTTTCTTTTATTATTAATGTGACGTACCACTTTGATTAGTTTGCATCCCTGAATGAACCCAACTTGATTATGATGTATTATCCTTTTAAGGTATTGTTCTATTTGATTTGCTAGTATTTTGTTTAGGATTTTTGCATCTGTGTTCATCAAAGATAATGGACTCTAATAGTCCTTTTTGTGTGTGTTGTCCTTCTCTAGCTTTGGTGTCAGGGTAATTGTTGGCCTCATAAGAAGAGGAAGGATTGCCTCTTCTTCAATTTTCTTGCAAGAGTTTGAAAAGTTCTTTCAAACTCTTTCAAGGTTTGGTAGAATTTACCAATGATGTCATCTGGTCCTGGACTTTTGTTTTGAGGAGGTTTTTGACTACTGCTTCAATTTCCTTACTACTTATCAGTCTATTTAGGCTTTTCTTATCTTTATGGTTCAGTACAGGAAGGATACATATTCCTAAGAATTTGTCCATTTCTTCCGGGTTATGAAATTTGGTGGCTATAGCCTTTCATTGTATTCTTGTATAATCCTTTGTATCTATGGTGTCTTTTGTAACCTCTCTTTCATTTCTGATTTTATTTGAGCCTTTTTTTTCCTTTGTGATCTAGCCAGAAGTTTGTCAGTTTTGTTTATCTTTTCAAAAATTGGCTCTCTGTCATTAATTTTTCTATTATCTTTTTGTTCTGTTTCATTTATTACCTTTCTGATTTTTTTGGCTTTATTGAAACATAATAGAAAGTTAGTTGCTTGTATTTACATTGTACAATTCAATGAGGTTTTTTTTTAAATTATGGTTGGCATACAATAATATACCAGTTTCAGTTGTATAGTATAGTGATCAGAGAGCCACGTAACTCACAAAGTGATCACCCCACTAAATCTAGTACCCTTCTTCCCCCTTACATATTATTACATTATCAACCATCTTCCCCAAGCTATACTCTACATCTCCATGTCTGTTCTGCAACTATCCATTTGTACCTCTAAATCCCTTTGCCTTTTTTTGCCATCCACCCTAACCCCCTCCCATCTAGTAGCCCTCAAAATATTCTCTGTATCTATGAGTTTCTTTCCACTTTTGTTCTTGTTGTTATTTTGTTCTTCAGATTACACATGTACGTGAAATCATGCAATATTTGTCTTTCTCTATCCGACCCATTTCATTCAGCGCAATACCTTCTAGGTCCATCAAGGCAATATCTTTTTCCATCTTCTTCCTTTTAATCTGTGTGTGTCTTTTAACCTGAATTTAGTCTCTTGTAGGCAGCACATGTAGGGGTCTTGTTTACTTATTTATTCAGCCATTCTATCTTTTGGTTGGAACACTGAATTCTTTTCCATTTGAGGTACTTGTTGATAGCAATGTAATTGTTATCATTCTTCATTTCTGTTTTTCATATATATTTTTCCTTCTTAAAGAAGTCCGTCCAACATGACCTGTAATACTGGCTTGGAGGTGATGAATTTCTTTAGCTTATTTTTGTCTGGGAAGCTCTTTATCTGTCCTTCGACCCTAAATGATAGCTTTGCTGGGTAAAGTATTCTTTGTTGTAGATGATGGGTTTTCATCACGTTGAATGTTTTTTGCCAAACCCTTCTGTTGTACATAGTTTCTTTTGAGAAATCAGGTGCCAGTCTTATGGGTTATGCTCTTGCTGCTTTTAAGATTCTCTTTTTGTATTTTAGGTATAATGTATCTTGGTGTGGGCCTCTTTGGGTTCCTGTTTTGGGGGACTCTCTGAGCTTGTATGTCTATTTCCTTTACCAGGTTAGGGAAGTTTTCCATCATTATTTCTTCAAAATAGCTCTTCAACTTCTTATTTTCCTTCAGGTACCCCAATGACATGGATATTTTTACATTTAATTGTGTCCCATAGGCTCATTAAATTATTATTGCAGCCTTCTTTTTTCTTGCCATTCTGATTGAGTGTCCTTGGCTTCTTCATCCTCTGTATAGGTTGTTTGATCCTCTTTTTTATTCACTGTGTTTATTCCATTTAATATACTTTTCATCTCAGATAATGTGTTCTTCATTTTTGACTGGTTCCCTTTTATAATTTCCATTTCCATTTTTATGGTTTTTGTCTCTTTGTTAAAAGTTCTCACTGAATTAATCTACACTCCCCCTAAGTTCATTGAGCATCTTTGTAACCGGTGTTTTGAACTCTGCATCTGTGAGATTGCTTGACTCCATTTTTCCTAGATCTCTGTTCCATTCTTTCATATGGTTTCTGCTTCTTTGTCTTCCCATTTTGGCTGCCTTTCTGTGTCTGTTTGTATCTATTAAGCAAAACTCTTAAGTCTCTTGGTCTTTTAAGTGCAGCTTTGTATAGTAGATGTGCAGTGGCAAGTCTTTAGGGGAGTTCAGCTACAGGCCAAATTTAACCTGAGCCTGTACCCCTCTAGGGCCACCTGTTAAGATTCAGCATGCAATCCACAGATGCTGTGCTTATAGTGGCCTCAAGAGGCCACGCCAAAAACTGCAGCCATCTGCCACCAGTGTGAGTGTAGGCTCTGCTCATCAAGGGGCACCAGACTCAGCAAGTATACAGTTGGATGTAGCTTGGGTGGGGCCGTGAGTTGGGGGAGGTGGAGTTTCAGGAAGTCCTCTGGGCTAAGTGACCTCTGTTGTCCAATTTGATGATGTCTCAGCCATGGCAGCAAGGAGTCCACACACTAGGAGGGGGAAAGGCTCAAAAGAGGAACAATGCATACCACCAGCACTTTGTACAGAGCAAGCCTCGCCTCCAGCCTCCACTCCAACAACTCAGTGCCCCTTGAGCAGCTGACCTGGCACTGGTGCTCAGATCAAGTAGGTCCGTCACCACAAAAGTCCACTCACAGACAGAGTCCATTTCAGAGGTGTCTGCAGCTGCCATCTGCTGCTGCCTCTTTCCCATTCATCACCTTGGGACTGGGTAGCCTCACATCCTCGCCCCATCCTATCTTCTCCTGTTGCAGGGTGATTTTTTATTTCTCTGCCTAGTCGTAGAGTTTGTTCATCTAGACCCCAGGTGACTTTCCTTGCCGTTTGATCCTTGTTTCTGTCACAACTTTGATTTGGTCTCAAGATGATAAACAGAGCCTCTATCATCTATGTCATTTATTTTTTACATTCCTCATGGATTTTTATTTTTTCCTCTCTTCTACTTACTTTGGTCTTCACATGTTGTTCTAGTTCTGTAAGGTGTAATGTTAGACTATTTATGATTTTTATTGTCTCATGAAGTAGGCCTGTAATTTTATAAAATTCCCTCATATTACCAACCTAGCTGCATCTCAACTGTTTGGTATATTGTATTGTCATTTTCATTTGTCCTCTGTGTTTTTTGAGTTCTTTTTTTTCTTTTACCCAATAGTTTGTTCAGTAGCATGGTGTTTAATTCTCATATATTTGTAGTTTTTCCAGCTTTCTTCCTTTAGTTGATTTACAGTTTCTTACTGTTGTGGTTAGAAAATATGCTTGGTATAAATTCATTGTTCTTAAATTTATTGAGACAAGTTTTGTGCCCCAATTTATGGTCTGTCCTTGAGAGTGTTCCTCATGCACATGGGAAAAAATATATGTTCTGTCATTTGAACATGGAAAGCTCTTTAAATACTGATCATGCCCATTTGGTCTGATGTGTCATTTATCACACATGACAGAACATACATTCCTTTTTATGCTGTGCATTCAGTTCCAAATTGTAGAAATTACATTTTATGTTGATAAATGATACATTGTTGACATTCTGGATGCTCTGTCCTTTACTGTCAGTTAGATATTTGAGTTTGTAATTGTATTTTTGCTAGTTTATCCCTTTTGTTCTGTTAGTAAGTTGCTTTACCTATTTTGGTGTTCCCAGGTTGGATGCTTATATATTAATAAATGTTATATCTTTTTGATGAATTATTCCCTTTATCATTATAAAATGTCCGTCTTTCACTCTTGTTACCTTTTTTACCTTGAAATCTTTCTGTCTGCTAAAATTTGGTTACATCTGCCTTAATTTGGATGCCATTTGCTTGAAGTATCATCTTCCACCCCTTTACTTTGAGCCAGTGACTGTCTTTGTAGCAGAATGGGTCTCTTGAAGACAACATATAGTTGGGTCTCTCACTTTTTTTCTTATTTATCCTGCTACACTGTGCCTTTTGATTGCTGAGGACTGTCCATTTACATTTTGGGTATTTATTGATGTACAGTCATTTTTTTGTGTGTTCTGTACCTTCATTGTTTCTTTTCCGTTGTGTTTCTGACTGCTATTTTAGTTTCCTAGTTTTCTATGATTTTTTCCCTCTGTTACCTCTTTTTTTATGTTACATGTATCAACTCTAGATTTTTCTTCTGTGGTTACCATCAGATTTATGTAAAGAGTATTCCACACATACAGTACTCCTTTTTCTTTTGATTGCATCTTATCTTCATCCACCTGTGCAAGTACAGGCCTTTTCCTCTCCCTTATTCTGTTTTTTATTGTAATAAATTATTCCTTTTTATGCTGTGCATTCAGTTCCAAATTGCAGAAATTATACTTTTATTAAATGCTTTTCTTTCATTTACCTTTATGTTGTAATGAAGTGTTTAATATAATATTCTGAAATAAAGGTAAAATTTCCTGCCGTTGTTCGTTTGTAGTCATACTCAAATTTTTTAAACTTTTTTTGTTCCTTTCAACATTTCTTATAATATAGGTTGTGCAGTGGTAAATTCCCTCAGCTTCTGTTTGTCTGGAAATGTATCTCTCTCTCTTTTATACATAAGAATAACTTTGCTGGATTTTTATTCATGGCTGGTGGTTTCACACTTTTACTATTTTGAATGTTTCAGTATTTCTTTCTTCTCTCTCTCCTAGTAGGTTACAGTATTCTCCACCCTGCCTGAATTACAAATTCTTTTTTTAATGTTTTTTAATTTTCTTATTAAGTTTATTGGAGTAACCTTGGTTAATACAATTATATAATTTTCAGGTGTGTATTATAACTTGACATCTGTATATTCTATTGTGTGATTACCACCCAAAGTCCAGTTTCCTTCAGCTACCATATATTGATCCCCTTTACCCACTTCACCTTCCCCCATCTCCCTATATTTGACTCCCTTTACCCCATCTCCTTCTCTCTTCCACTCCCACCCCCTACTCTCTAGTAATCACTAGTCCATTGTCCATGTCCCTGAGTCTCTGTTTGTTTGTCCTGTTTATTTGTTGCTTTTAGGTTTGTATCTCACATATAAGTGAATGTGATTTTCAACTTTTTCTATCTGGCTTATTTCACTTAGCATGATTATCTTGAGGTCCATCCATGTTGTCGCAAATGGCAATATTTCATTTCTTATGGCTGAGTAATAGTCCATTGTGTGTGTGTGTGTGTGTGTGTGTGTGTGTGTGTGTGTGTGTGTATGTATATATATATATATATATATATATATATATATATATATATATATATATATATATATATATCACAGCTTCTTTAGCCAGTCGCAGGGCACTTTGGTTGCTTCCATGTCCTGGCCACTGTGAATAATGGTGCTATGAACATCGATGTGTAAACATCTTTTCAAATATGGGTTTTCAAGTCTTTGGGGGTAAATACCCAGTAGAGAGATTGCTGGGTCATATGATAGATCAATTCTTAATTTTCTGAGGAACTTTCCATAATGGCCGTACCAACTTGCAGTCCCACCAGAGGAATCCTATTTCTCTACATCTTCTCCAACAATTGCTATTACTTGTCCTGTTGATTATAGCCATTCTAACAGGTTTGAGATGGTATCTCATTGTGGTTTTGATTTGCATTTTCCTAATAGATAGCAATGTTGAGCATCTATTCATATATTTGTTGGCCATTTGTATGTCCTGTAAGAATTGTCTGTTCAGGTACTCTGCCCATTTTTTTTATTGGATCGTTTGTATATTTGTTGTTATTGAGTCATATGAGTTTTGGGTATTAGGCCCTATTTGAGGTATTGCTTGCAAATATATTTTCCCATTCAGATGGTTATCTCTTTACCTTGTTGATGGATTCTTTTGCTGGGCAGAAACTTTTAAGCTTGATGTAGTCCCATTCATTTATTTTTGCTTTTCCTTCCCTTGCCTTTGAGGTCAAATTCTTAAAATTATCTTTAAGTCCAAGGTCCTTGAGTTTAGTTCCTATGTTTTCTTCTATGCAGTTTATTGTTTCAGGTCTTATATTCAGGTCCTTAATCCATTTAGAGTTAATTTTGGTGTGTGGTGATAGCCAACTGTCTCATTTCATTCTTATACTGGTGGCTTTCCATTTTTCCAGCTCAAGTTATTGAAGAGGCTTTTCTTTCTCCACTGTATGTTTTTGGGTTTTTAGTCGAAAATTATTTTCCAATATAAATATGGGTTTACTTCTAGACTCTCGATTCTGTTTTACTAGTCCGTGTGTCTCTTTTGCTGCCAGTACCATGCTGTTTTGATTACTGTCACTTTTGTAGTATAATTTGAAGTTGAGTGGAAATATACCTCCAGCCTCGTTCTTTTTTCTCAGCTTGGCTTTGGCAATTCAGGATCTTTTGTGCTCCCATACAAATCTGATGATTTTTTGTTCTATTTTTTTTAAAAAATGCCAATGGGATTTTGATGAGAATTGCATTAAATCTGTATAATGCTTTAGATAATATGGTCATTTTAACTATGTTGATTCTTCCAATCCAAGAACATGGAATATTTTTCCATTTCTTTGTATCTTCTTCGTTTTCTTTTAATAGGGTCTTGTAGTTCTCATTATATAGGTCCTTCACATATTTTGTTAGATTTTTTCCCTAGGTATTTTACTTTTTTCATTGCAGTCGCAAAAGGAATTATTTTTCCACTTTTTTTTCTGACACTTTACTGTTAGAGTATAGGAACACTATGGATTTTTGAATGTTGATTTTGTATCCGGACACTTTACTGTATTTGCTTACTATTTCCAGTAGTGTTCTCGTGGAGTCTTTGGGGTTTTCTGTATAGAGAATCATGTCATCTGCAAAAGTGACAGTTTGACCTCTTTTTTTTATTTGGATGCCTTTTATATCTTTCTCTTGCTTGATTGTACTCCACTGTTACATTGAATAACAGTGGTGATAGTGGACAGCCTTGCCTTGTTCCTGGTCTTAGAGGGAAGGTTTTTAGTTTTTCAGCGTTAAGTATAAGGTTGGCTGAGGGCTTGTCTATATGGCCTTTATTAAGGTACTTTCCTTCTATACCAATTTTGATAAGTGTTTTGCTCATAAATGGGTGCTATATCTTGTTGAGGGCTTTTTCTACATGATCATGTGATTCTTATTATTTAATTGTTTGTGTCTTATGTCACATTAATCAGTTTGAGTATGTTGAAACCTGGGATGAAGCCCACTTGATCGTGGTATATAATCTTTTTAATATGATGTTATATTCGGTTTGCTAGTATCTTATTTAGGATTTTTGTATCTGTGTTCATAAGAGATATTGGTCTGTAGTTTTCTCTCTCTCTCTCTCTCTTTTTTTTTTTTTTTGTATTATCTTTACCAGATTTTGGTATCAGGGTAATATTGGCCTCAAATGATTTGGGAAATATTGCCTCCTCTTCGATTTTTTTGGAAGAGTTTGAGGAGAATAGGTATTAAATCTTCTTTGAATGATTGGTAGAATTGATTGGTGAAACCATCTGGTCCCGCACTTTTGCTTTTTGGTAGGATTTGATGATTTTTTCAATTTACATACTGCTGATTGGACTATTTAGATTTTCCAATTCTTCTTGATTCAGTCTATAAAAGTTGAATCTTTCTAAGTACTGGTCTATTTCTCCTAGGTTATTCAGTTTGGTGTTATATACTTTTTCATAGCATTCTTGTATGATCCTTTTTATTTTTGTGATATCAGTTGTAATTTCTCCTCTTTCATCCTTGATTTTATTTATTTGTGTCCTTTCTCTTTTTTCTTTAGAGAGTCTAGCCAGGGTTTTGTCAATTTTATTAACCTTCTCAAAGAACCAGCTCCTTGTTGCATTTATTTTTTCTATTTTTCTTTTGTTCTCAGTTTCATTATTTCTGCTCTAATTTTGATGATTTCTTTCTTCTGCTGACTTTAGGCTTCATTTGTTCTTCCTTTTCTAGTTTTTTAAGATAAAGTGTTAAGCTGTTTATTTGGGCTCATTCTTGTTTTTACAGATAGACCTGTAATGATATGAACATTCCTCTTATGACCACTTTGCCTATCCTAAAAGTTTTGATAGGTTGTACTATAATTATTTGTTTCTATGTATCTCTTGATCTCTCTTTTCATTTTTTCCCTGGCCCAGTTATTCTCAGTAGCATGTTGTTTAATGTCCAGGTATTTGTGGTTCTTCTTGTTGATCTCTAGGTCAAAGTATTTTTATTAGAGAACATGGTTGGTATGATTTCAACTCTCTTATATTTGTCGAGGCTATTTCTATATCCCTGTATATGGTTGATTCTTGAGAATGTTCCATGTGCACTAGAGAAGAATGTATAAGCAGCAGTTTTGGGATGGAATTCTTTGTATATGTCAATTATGTCCAGTTGGTCTAATGTGTCATTTAAGGATGTTATTTCCTTATTGACTTTCTGTTCGGATGATCTGTCCATATTCAACAGTGGGCTATTTAGGTCCCCTACTAAGATGGTGTTTTGGTCTGTTTCTCCCTTTAGTTCTGTTAGTAATTGCTTTACATTCTTCAAGGCTTCCTGATTGGGTGCATAGATATTAATAAACATTATTTCTTTTGAGTGCTTGATTCCCTTTATTTAATTAATAAGTGTCCCTTCGTATCTTTCTTTACCTTTTTTATTTTGAAGTCTGTTTCGTCTAATATTAGTATCGGTACTCCCACTTTTCTCTGAATGCCATTTGTTTGAAATATTATTTTCCACCCTTTCAGTTTGAGTCTATATTTGTCTTTGGAACTGAGATGTGTCCTGGAGGCGGCATATGGTTGGATTTTTTTTTTTAATCCAATCTGCAATTCTGTGCCTTTTTATTGATGAGTTCATTCGATTTACATTTAGGGTGATTATTGAAATATGAGGTCTTCTTATAGCCATTTTATCTTTTGCTTTCTGGTAGCTTGGTGTTTTCATTGCTTCCTTGTCCTTGTGTTTCTGTTTTTATATATTTTTTTCATTTCATTTCATGTTTGTGGGTTCTGACTCTAGTTCTTCTTGTTTTATGTCATATACTTCAGTTCTGAATCTTTGATATGTCATTACCATTACAAATAAGAAGTGGATAGTACACACACACACACACACACACACACACACACACAGTCATCCATTTTCTTCTGTGTGTTCCTTAATCTCCATTCCTCTTTGCAAATTTGGATCTTCGAATCCTCCCCTTTTCAGTCATTGTTATCTCAGTTTGTCCCTATATGCCAAACATTCATTACTATCTTGCTATAGCAATTTTCTTCTTATTATTTAAGCTTTTAATGTTCTATACTTAGTAAGGATTGCACTCCTCTACTTCTATTTACCTGATAGTCACTTTTCTCTTAATTATGTATTTTGTTGTTATTGTTGTCATTTTGTTTTCGGTGAACTAACCCCTTTCAGTATTGTCATTTTGTTTTAGGTGAACTAACCCCTTTCAGTATTTTCTGTAGTGCAGCCCTCGTAGTGGAGAATTCCCTCAATTTTTTTTATGTCTAGAAAGCTCTTAATTTCTCCTTCATATCTAAAGGAGAGTTTAGCTGGATGCATTATTCTAGGCTGGTAGTTCCTTTCACTTAATAGTTTAAATATTTGATTCCATTTCTTTCTGGCTTGTAAGGTCTGCACTGAGAAGTCCAATGATAATTTAATGGGTTTTCCTTTATATGTTACCGTTTTCTTCTTGCTGCCTGAGAATTCTATCTTTGCCATTGATTTTGATAACTTTATATAATGTGTTTTGGTAAAGCCTTTTTGGTTGAGGTAATTGGGTGTTCTGTTGTCTTCTTGAATTCCAGGCTCCAGCTTATTCCTTAGATTTGGGAAATTCTCATCCACTATTTGTCTTGAAATGCTTTCTAGTCCTTGCTCTTTTTCCTCGCCTCAATAATGCCCATTATTCTTAAGTTTCCTCTCCTGATGGTGTCAGCTAGTTCTTGTATTTCTCTTTTATTATTTTTCATTCTTTGGTTTCTCTTTTCCTTCTTCTGATTTATTTCTAGATTTCTGTCTTCAATATCACTGATCCTTTCCTCCATTTGGTCAACTCTATTTCCCAAACTTGCTATTTCATTTTCCAAGTCTTGCAATGTGTTTTTTATCTCCAGAAGATCTAATCTGTTCTTCTTGAAGATTTCAGTCTTTTTGCTCTGTTCATATAGGTGTTTTTTCAATTCCTGAAATTGTTGATATCACTCATTTTAGATCTCATTGAGTTTTTTCAGAAATAACATCCTGAATTCTCTTTTAAGTCACATACTTCTATGTATGTAAGCTATTTTCTGAAGATATTTCTCTTTCTGAGATGCCTTGTCACCTTGGTTGTTCATGATGTTCAATGGACTATTTCTCTGTCTGGTCATTAATGGAAGTATATTCTGTTGTTTTTCCAGAAAGAAGATTTATTATATAAGTGTCTCTCTTTAGCTTGCTGCAAAAAAGTTGCTTTTCTTTTGCTTTTCAATAGGTGGCGTCTAAGCTTCTTGGATCCGTGCTTTATATAAAGGTTAAATAATGTTGTTGTTGTTTTTTATCTTGTAGAAATTTAATCGCCCTTAGTTTCAGTCCCTGTCAGTGTCAGCAAACAATTTCTGTAGCGTTTGCTAATTCCCCCGGCTCCATGGTTTTGGGGAAGGGATCCTCTGAGTTGTGGTTGGGAGCTGTAGCTCAGCCTCAATTTTGCAACCAGGCCAGTAAAAATCAACGTTTCTTTGCAGTTCCATCCCGCTTCTCTGTTTTCTGCTCTGATGACTGGGTCCTGCTATGGGCTGCATAGAAGTCCCAGCACTTCCAGGAAGGATTGTTCAGGGAAGTCTCCGCACCTTCACTTCTCCCCCTCCTCCTGCAAGGAGCTCCAGCAGCTGCGAGAGGCAGCTTCTTTATTTCTCCCAGTCCACCACCGGTGTGTTTCCCAGAATCCTCTGCAAATTCTTTCTTCATCACTAACTTTTGACAGTTTTTATATAAGTGTTTTGGAAGAGATGTTTTTCTGTTGAGATAATTAGGTGGTGTGTTATCTTCTTGAATTCAAGGGTTTGACTCTTTCCATCAGTTTGGGAAGTTCTCATCAATTATTTCTGTGGCTAGGCTCTCTGATCCCATATGGCTCTCTGCTTCTTGTGATACATCTTTTATTTTTATATTGTGCTTTCTAATGTAGTCAGATAGTTCTTATAGAGTCTTTTCAGTTTTTAGGGTTTTCTTTTTTTAATTTTAATTTTTTCAATTACAGTTGACATTCAATATTATATTAGTTTTAGGTATACAGTTAGTACTTTGATGTTTATATAACTTGTGAAGCGATTCCCTCCATGTCTACTATCTTACCTGCCTGGCACCATACATACTCGTTACATTATTGACTCTATTTGCTATATTGTGTTTTTCATCCCTATGACTGTTTTGTAACTATCAACTTGTACTTGTTAATCTCTTCACCTTTTTCTCCCAGCTCCTCAAACCCCCTCCCATCTGTCATCTATCAGTTTGTTCTTTTGTATCTGAGTCTGTTTCTATTTTGTTTGTTTGTTTGTTTATTAAGTTTTTTCTAGGTACCACATATAAGTGAAATCTTATGGTGTTTGTTTTTCTATGTTTCATTTATTTTACTTAGTATAGTCTAGGTCTATCCATGTTGTCACAAATGATAAGATTTCATTCTTTTTTATGGCTGAGTAGTATCTATTGCATATATGTACCAATCTTCTTTATCCAACCACCTATTAATGGGCATTTAGGTTGTTACTATCTTTTGGCTAATATAAATAATGCTGCAGTGAACATTAGTGCCTCCTTTATAGAATTAGTGTTTTGGATTTCTTCAGATAAATACCTAGAAGTGGAATCACTGGGTCCTTTTCTTTCTTGTGATAGCCTTTGTTTTAAAGTCTATTTTGCCTGATTTAAGCATTGTTACCCCAGTTTTTTGTTTGTTTGTTCCATTTTTATGAAATAACTTTTTACATTTCTTTCAGTCTTTTGATCGAAAGTAAGTCTCTTAATGGCAGCATATATAGTGTCTTGTTTCCTTATCTGTTCAGCCACCTATGGTTTTTGATTGGAGCACTTAATACATTTACATTTAATCCATTTACATTTAATATAATTATTCCTAGCTATGTAGTTTTCCCCTTTTATGATTTGCATTTTTATCTTTTTTCCTTTTTCTGCTTCTTAAGGAAGTCCCTGCAACATTTTCTGTACTATTGGCTTAATGGTGAGAAGCTCCTTTAGCTTTTTCTTGTCTGGGAAGCTCTTTATCTGTCCTTCAATTCTGAATGATAGCATTGATGAGTAGAGTAATCTTAGTTGTACGTTTTTGCTTTTCATCACTTTGAATATTTTGTGCTAAGCCCTTCTGGCCTGCAAAGTTTCTGTTGAGAAATCAGCTGACAGTCTGCGAGTTTCCTTATAGATAACTATTTGCTTTTCTATTGCTACTTTTAAGCTTCTCTCTTTGTCTTCAACCTTTGGCATATTAATTATGATGTGTCGTGGTGTGGGCCTCTTTGGTTTCATCTTCTTTGGTCCTCTCTCTGTTTCCTGGACTTGTATGTCTGTTTCCTTTACCAGGTTAGGGGAAGTTTCCCATCATTTTTTTCTTCAACTAGATTTTCAGTCCCTTTCTTTGTCCCTTCTCATTCTGGTATCTCTATGATGCTAAAGTTGATACTCTTGTTGTGCCAGAGGCCTCTTAAACTATCATATTTTGGATTCTTTTTTCTTTTTGCTGTCTTGATTGATTGGTGTTTTCTGCTACCTTATCTTTCAAGTTGCTGGTCTGACCTGCTTCATCTAATCTGTTGCTTCCCTCTGATGCATTCTTCATTTCAGTTATTGTATTCTTCATATCTGACTGGTTCTTTTATGTCTCCTATCTCCATTTTTATGTTTCCTAGCTCTTTGTTGAAGAGATCATTGAGCATCTTATAACCAGTGTTTTGAATTCTGTATCTGGTAGATTTCTTGTCTCCATTTTGTTTAGATTTTTTTTTTTTGAGTTTTGTTCTGTTCCATCATTATGAGTATGTTTCCTTGTCTCCTCATTTTTGCTGACTCTCTGTGTTTGTTTAAATTATTAGGTAGGTCTGCTATATTTCCCAGTCTTGGTTGAGTGGCTTTACGTTTTAGGTTTCCTGTGGGACTCAGTAGTGCAATCTCCCTGGTCACCTGTGCCAGTTGCTTCTGATGTGTCCTTTGGGTGGGTCGTGTGTGGCTTCATGTCGTAGTTGAGTCTTGGTTGCTGTTGGCACATCAGTGGTAGGTGTTGACCCTCTGGTTCATAGATTGTGAGGACTGACCATGACTACAATGGAGGGGTTGTTGTGTAAGGGCTGACCCTATGGAGCAGATTTCATTTTAATGGTGCTCTGGTGCCTGCTGAGTCTGCCCCTGGATGTGTCATTTGTGGGGGTGATTGGGTGTTGCTGTGGTGTGGTCTTAAGCTGGTCACTGAGTGTTAGTTCTGAGGCCTCATGGGAGCTTCTCTGGTGTAGGCCAAGGTCAGCCGTTGCCTGTGCCCTGTCCAGGGCCACTTGCTATGAGCTACAACGTTATCTGCCAATGGTTGCTTATTCTACTGGCCTTGGAGGTGTTTGGGATAATCTAAGCTATCACTGAGGTCTGCTGCCATTAATGCCCCACTGGGTCTGCTTAACAAGATATAAAGAGGTACAGGGAATACTGAGGC
This sequence comes from Macroglossus sobrinus, assembly GCA_004027375.1. Classification (NCBI taxonomy): domain Eukaryota; kingdom Metazoa; phylum Chordata; class Mammalia; order Chiroptera; family Pteropodidae; genus Macroglossus; species Macroglossus sobrinus. Next base: position 51,988 of record PVKZ01001410.1, on the reverse strand, counting down.
CAGATGCTGCTTGTTTTTAAGAGATTTTAAAGCATGAGCCAAAACAAGCCACTTGTTTTAAAAATACTACTGGAAGTAGCTCGGGTTGGCCTGCTAGTTAGGTAGGGCGAGGTGTCAGAGAATTACCAGGGCAGAATGAATGGTATTAGCTAGAATAATGGAAACTCAAATATGGTGCCTGCCTGTGCTTCAGGAGGGGTGAGTGTTCTCAAAAATGTAACAATAGCTTTTGCCAGCACTTTTGTCCAGAAGAAAGCTGCCTCTCCATTTTTCAAACTGAAGCCAGACAACTCCATTTCTTCCTGTATTTCCCTGGCATCTTTCCAGCTACTGCCACAGCTGGAACTCAGAATGAGTGAGTCTATCAGCAAGTAAGCTTATGCATGGGATCTCTCAGAAGAAGGCCTAGGACTTCATCAGCCCTCCTTCTCACTCAGCCATAATCTTTGCTGGTGTTCACAGCCAGGAGTTATGGAGACTTTTCTCCCTGGCACTGGAACCCCATACTGGGCAGCCTGGCATAGGGCTGTGACTCCTCACTCCTCAGGGGTCTCTGCAACCATGATATTCCTCTCAATTTTTATCCGTCACACATGGGTGTGGGACCAGACTATTCCACACATCTGCCCATCCTACCAGTCTTGATGTGGCTTCTTCTCTGTGTTCTTAATTTTAGAACATCTGTTCAGCTAGACTAGGTGATTCTCAGTGATGTTGTTCTGGAGTTTAGTTGTAATTTTCATGTGGTCATGGGAGGAGGTGAGCACAGCATTTACCTGCTCCATCATATTGACCAGAAACTAGCCCTGGATGCTTTTTATTTCTTTTTCTTGTCTGATTGCTCTTGCTAGGATATCTAATACTCTGTTGAATAAAACTTGTAAAAGTGGACATCCTAGTCTTGTTCCTGATCATAAGGAAAATGATTTTAGCTTTTCCCTGTTGAGTATGATATTAGCTGTAGGTTTGTCATAAATGGCCTTTATTAAGTTGAGGTTTGTTCCCTCTATTCCCACTTTGCTGAGAGATTTTTTTTTATCATAGATGCTAGATTTTATCAAATACTTTCTGCATCTATTGATATGATCATATTTTTATTTTTTATTTTATTTATATGATATATCACATTAATTAATTTGCAAATATTGAACCACACTGGTATCCCAGGAACAAATTCCACTTGATTATGGTATGATCTTTTTAATGTATTGCTGATTCAGTTTGCTAATATTTTTGGGGGACTTTCACTGGAGATATTAGCCTATAAACTTTTTTTATAATGTCTTTGGTTTTAGAATCAGGGTAATTCTGTCTTAATATGAAGTTGGGAATCTTTCTTCTTCTTGAATTTTTTGGAATAGTTTGAGAACAATACGTGTTAATTCTTCTTTGAATATTTGATAAAATTCACCTTTGCAGCCATCTGGCCCAGAACTTTTGTTCTTTCATTTTTTTAACTCAGTTTTTTCTTCTACCTGAGTCATTTTTAAATTCATTAGAGTTCACTAATTCTCTCTTCCATCTGGTCTTCTTTGTTTCTTATGCTCTCCAAATCCTTCTTCATCTCGTTATTGACTTCTTCAGCTCTAGAATTTCTGTTTGGTTCTTTTTTTCTATAGTTTCAGTCTCTATGGTAAAGTATTTTTTTGTTGTTGTTCATTTATTTTATTCCTTACTTCATTGAACTGCCTTTCTGAGTTTTCTCTTTTCTCATTGAGTTTTTTCAAAACTTCAATTTAAAATTCTATTTTCAAAATCACAGTTCTTTATGTTTTTAGTTTGGTTTCTGGAGACTTTCTCTTTTCTTTTTCTGAGCTAACTTGATCATTCATGATACTTGATGGATTGCTTCTCTGTACTGGCATTTGAGATAGTGAACTCTTCTTTTTAGGTATCGTTTTTATCTTTTAAAGATCCCTTCAACTGTGGAGGGAATGAGTAGATTTAGGAAAATCCTAAGGAACAACAATATATACAGGTAGGCAGAGGAAAAAGGATTAGAGCAAAGCCCACTGAGAAAGACCATGGAAGTAAAGCAATATATAGCTGTCAATAATATTAGATACCATCAGCACTTAGGTAATTAAGAAGTAATGAGGTCTGATGTAAGAACAACATAAGAGTCTTTTATATTACTGACTGAAGATTTTTCAGTGTAGTCCTGACAACATAAGAGAAGCAAGATTATAGAGAATTGAAAAAATAAGTGGGTAATGAGGGAATAGAGACAAATATTGACAATCCTGTGAATAATGTGGCCTTGAAAAAAGAAAGTATGGTACTTGCAAAGGAGCATTTAGCCAGTGAAAGTTTTTAATGTGGGATAGACATTAAATGATTTTAATTGATGATAGGGATGAGTCAGTAAAAATGACATAAAATTGATGATATAGGAATGAGAAGATATATGCTAGATTCAGGCCTATAAGGAGGCTGTAGAGAATGGAGTGATTCCAGAGAAGAAACAACCTTTTAATGCAAATTCCTGGGCTAATAATAACCCCAGAAGTGCTATTTCATTAGGTCTGGAATCTGCTTTCAACAAATATAATTCAGTGATCCTCAGACCACATTTTGATAAACACTTCTCTTCTATTTCCCCCTGCCTATTAAGCTACTCTTATCTTTAATTTCTTCCCCATCAAGTCTACAACCTAGGTCTCCTGATTTATAGTCTAGAGTTTTCTAAGATAAGAAAGATAGCAGAAGTCCTCTTGCCCTAGAAGTGGGTGACTGAAGTAGAGTGATGGTGAAAATCATTGGGACTGAGGAAGTAAAGGAAATGAAAAGCGCTGGTAGCTGTTTGAATTCTTGCTTGCATCAAAATAACTTGTGAGTCATTAGAAAAAAAATATGTAAATGCCAGACTTCATCTCAGCAGACTCTGGTTTAGTGGCTCTTGGATGGAGTCTGGGATATATATATCTGTATATTTTTAAATCTGGGTTGAGTCTAATGCATAGCCCAGATTGAGAACCACTACATGGGTTTTCTACATGGTCAGTAAAGTTCACTCAGCTTTTTGGAAGAGCTTGGGGTGAAAAGAAAAACTGGTAAGCTCAGAGTCATTTGTCATCCAAATTGATATAATTCTAATACTCCTTAGGCAGTCAAGGGAATTTGTTACTTTCCAAGCATCATGGTTTTTTTGAAGAAGACTATGGCAATCCCACAGGCTTCTCTGGAAAGGTGTATATATGTGTTGCATTACAAATTACACACAGTTTGGGGGTGGGGAATGGTTTTCTTTTTTGTTGTTGTTGTTATTCTTTCCAATACAGGAATGAAAAGGGAAATTATGAGAAGAAAGGGGATCTGATTTTTAAAAAGAGAAAAAGAGAAAAAAAACAGTGGAGAACAGCTACTGAGAAGGACTTCAGAGTACACTAGAAGAAACCAAGGACTGTGAATCAGGAGACTTAGGTTGTAGAACCAGCTTTCTTTCACTTAGTTCTGTGATCTCCAATTTTAGAATCCTTCATTAAACCAAGCAACTGAGAACTAAATTAACATTTCCATAGGTGTGTTCTATGGAATCTTAGTCTTATCAGACGCCATTAAAAAATCCTTGGTTTCTCACATATGAAGGAGAAACCCTGTTTTGCCTAACTTGGTGAATTTGGTTTTCATTGTTACGAATAAATGGTTTTGAGGTGATTTGGTTTGAAATATCAAGGCATTCTCACAGATTCTGTCTGGCTCTTCAGACAGTGGAAACCTTTTTAGAGCTCTTGGTTGATGAAATAATGATGTTTCTTAAAGTACTTTTCAATTACTCCTGAAAGGTCTGCTTCTTAGTGAACTGGTCATAAACTGTTAGATTTGTGCCATCTCTTGGGCAGTGAATGGCTTCCTTATCTAAAAGGGCCATTTTACTAGAACCTCAGTTTTCTCTTTTTTAAAAAAATTGCTTCTCAGGAATGTTTTTACTATTTCTCTAACTAGTTTTTGAGAGAAATTTTTCAGGCCAACTTTTTTGAACCTTAGAATGTATTCTTTCATAATTATTAGCAAATTAGAACATTTCAGTCTGTTGGTAGTGTTGGTGAAAGTCTTTCCCTGGGAAAGGACCACATGTCTTCTGTTCTAAGAAGAGGATAGGAAAGGATTGAGGCTAAAATTTGTTGTAGTTAGTGTATTTATACTTCTCTGTATTTTCTAATGTGTGAATCTGAGAAATTCTAAAAATGCCTTTTGATTCTTTTAAAGAGTTCCACATCCTACTGTGCTCTATCTTCGTGAGTGAATAATTGATGTCTCTTTACAGACAATAGGTCCATTGGTGCCTGAGACTAGATTTCTTCTGCTCTGGTGCATCTTATTCCAGGTTCTCAGCCTGAAATTTTATCTCTCAAGAATCCTACTAGAAGACAGATTTGAATATCATAATGAAGTCTATATATGAAGGATTGAGGTCTTTCAGTTAAAAAAAAAAAAAAGGAAATAGCCTCCTTGAACAAGGCAAGATTCCAAGAGTACCTGCCTGCCCTGGGAAGCAGAAATCATTCTTGTGGATATCCATTGGCTTCTGAAACTCTTATCAGAAATTAGGTACCTTTAATTCTTGGGAGTGGCTGTTCCCCATAAGACACTACAAAATTAGCTTTAATGGACTGACAAGGATACTGAAGCTGATAGTACTGGTATATTTCCTGAGGGTCCTGCTGGAAGGAAACAAAACTTTGGTGACATACAATTTAAGAACTGCAAAGGGTGTAGTAAACCTGGTGGAGAACTGAATTTAGGTACCCAAAATTGAAGGTAGACATTCTGAAAAATGAAAAGAGTGAAATCTCCTTTGTATATGAGAAGGATCATCCTAAAGAGAGCAAAGGAGAGAGGATCTCTGGAGTTTGAGTGTGGAGCTGAATTTATTCCCTTAGAGTAAGAATAGACCCTCAACCTATGTTTGTATCACACCTCAATGATTTTCATCTCCCACTTAGAATCATTTGGAGACTTTAGAATTTAAAGTGTCATTGCCAAAGCAAACCCCAGACTGATAGGGATAAAATTGGATTTATCCAAATCTCTGGAAATAATAGCTGAACATTGGCATCTTTTTTAAATTTCCCAAGTGTAAAGCAGGAGCTGAAAACCACTAAGCTCTCTTGAGCTTCCCATATACCACAATAAATGGAGTTGTACCACAGAAGAGAAAAGTCCTGCATTGAATTCCTCAGTGTAATAGAGGAACAAGAATGTCACAATTACATCATCCAACCTTTAAAGCTTATGTCTTAGACTACTTTTCTCAAAACTATCTGCCTTCCTAATACAAAGCAAAAGGCTCAAGATTTAGGTTCAGCCTTAATACCTTGTAATGACAAAATGCTTTTTTTCTCTTTTCCCCAGTTATGCCTTCTTAGAATGCTGTACTTTCCCAGGAGAGGAACATGGAGAAAGAAACGAATGATGAATCACAGATAGTCAGATCCCAGGTAAATTCAGTTTTACTGTCTTCTAAAATGCTCTTATAGTTCTCAGAATGTGAGCACTTTAATTTTTCAGTTCTCAAGTGCTAATCTTCAAAACTCCAGAGCCCTTGAATCTCTTGTGACAGATGATAATCTCTATAGCAGCAGTCCCCAACTATTTGGCACCAGGTACCAGAGCTCCTATGAGAATCTAATGCCTGATGATCTGAGGTGAAGCTGAGGTGGTGATGCTAACACTGGAGATTGGCTGCAAATACAGATGAAGCTTCACTGGCTTGCCTGCTGCTCACCTCCTATTGTGAGGCCAGGTTCCTAACAGTCCAGGGACTGGTACCAGTCGGCAGCCCATGTGTTGGAGACTCCTGCTCTGGAGGATGTTTCTCATTCACCTTATACACCCCTTTATAGCTCTTTTCCCTTCCAGCATTTTTACCAGATCATGTAGTCATGTCTGTACTAGATGTTGTAAAAGAAACAAAAGAAGCCATAGACTGTCTTTTAATCACTCTTCACTTAAACAGCTTATCAGAATCTAAATAATACTTGCCCTTCTCTCTGTAAGCAATTGATGAGGCCCAGGTCACTATGAAGGCTTGAAGCTAATGGCATTATGAAATACGACTGATGACATCTGCTGCCACAAGTTAGTTTTTATCTTCCAAAAATGTTTAAGCCTATTGTTACAATTCTATAATTTGATTAAGTATTATGTAAACCAATGAGGTATAACTATGTTTATTTCTATGAAAACTAATTGTTTCTATGAAAACTAGTTGACCTTTTGGAAAGACTCAGTAAATGCCAGACACTTTTTAAAAAAATTTCTATCAAATTAGGGGTGAGCAAATCTGTAAAACACCAAAGGAAAATCGTAAAAATCTTAGAGAATTCTACAGCTATATTATTTCCCAACTGTTATTTGCTTATTTTACTTTAATGAAACAGAAACTAATGCATTATGGGTATGTGCATTTAGTCATTAAAATCATTCTCATAGAAAAGGCTTAGCTTTACATCAAAAGATGAACCAATATAATTTATGTATTTTAAATTAAAATAAAATGTTTAAGATATCTTTTGTGGCTCTCCACTTTAACCAGATTTTTTGCTTAACACACTAGATACCAGTTTCAGTTGCTTCAGGTAGGAGGACTTGTAACATTCCTAGTTCTGTAATCATTATGTCTACTTAGCAAATAAACTCATTGGAGGAAGTTTTTAAAATCCTACATCACACAGTTAATAGTTGGATACTGCTATGCATGCAAATACAAGAGAAGGGAGAAATCTGATTGAGACTAGAGGGCTGAGGGAAGATGTCATGAAGGAGGTAGAGTTTGAATTTGTGCTGATATCATGTAGGGTTTGGAGATTAGAGAAGACAGAACCATTGCAGACAGGAAGTAAAACTTGAGCAAAGACAATAAAGAGACTGTCAACTGGAGCTGAGCATTTATTTGGTACATTAGTGCTTTGAGATCTTTGGTCTGCAGAGGATAGATTCATTTCAAGGCTCCTCACAGACGGGAATAAAAAAAAGACATCAAGAACTAATATGAGATATGTGCTTCTTGGCATTCTAGCCAGAGGAGTTTATTTTAATTTTCCAGAAGCAATTATTCTGTTAGGAAAGAAGATGATTCATTTATTCAACAGGTATTTTTTGAGTAGCTACTATGTCCAGAAGTTAAGCTTGGCATCAAATATACATTGGTGAGCAAAACAGATGTGGTCCTAAAGTCAAGTTGCTTACAATCTAACAGAGACAGACATTCAGAAAATATACTAATAAACTGCAAATTTGATGTTTATTATGTAAAATTAGAATAAGGTGCTGTGACTATACATTAGAGAATCAGGGAAGGACTCTCTGGGGAAGTGAAATTTAAATTGAGATGTTAAGGATATTTAGATGTTATAAAACATATGTGGAAAAGAGCATTTTAGGCATGTACTGAACATCATAAATATGTTCAAGAAGGTAAAATAACACCACTGTGATTGCAATGGAGGGAGAGGGTGATTATAGGTAAGCTTGGAGAAGTACACATGTGGCCATGAAAAATACGGGTTTTATTCTAAGTGCAGTGAAAAGCTTTTGAGGGAATTTAAGTAGAATACTAACATAAATAACCTAATTCCACTTAAAAATCACTATGTAATAAGTGAATTTGTGAGGGTCAAGAATGGAAAGGGGAGAAAACCACTTAGGAAGCTGTTGCTTTATTGTAGATGACAGAAAATGATAGCTTAAAACTAGAAGATGGAGAAAAATAGATGATTTTGAGAGCTTTACTTTGGGAAACAGCAGAGATGAGCAAGAGGGGTAAAGTCAAAGGAAGAAAAGATGATTTAAAAAAATGTAGCCCAGGAAATGGCAGGGTAATGGTAAATCAGATCATGTCACTCCTCTGCTCAAAATGAGTGGCTCCTGTTTCACAGTAAAAGCCAATGTCCTTATGATAGCCTAAACAGTCCTACAAAATCTAAAATCTGGACCTGTTACTTTTCTTCTGACTTTATCATTTATTTCTACTCCTTGCTCACTCCACTTTAGCCAAGCTTGGCCTCATTCTTCTTTCTTGAACATGCCACAAACATTATTGCCTTAGGACCTTTGTACTGTTTTTTCAAATCTTTTCTCAAATATCACCTCTTCATTGACATCTTTTCTATATTATTTTTTGTTTAGATGATATGAGAGTCTTTCTCACAACAGATTTTTAAAAACTTAAAAGCAAGCATTATTTCATGCATGTTTCATATATGTCATGAAAGATGATAGAAGGATAGACACTAATTGTTGTTTCAAAATTTTTGACCTGGATTACTCAGAGCCCTCTTGAGACTCTTAGCACAAGTCTTGGACATCCTAAGCTTTGTCTACTGCTGTACTTTTGCCCCTTCCCTTAAGGTCCTGAGTAAGAAATGTTTTCTGACTGATCAGGGATGTATTTGCTATTTCAGGAATCACTGACATTCCAAGATGTGGCTGTGGACTTCACCAGAGAGGAATGGGATCAGCTGTACCCTGCTCAAAAGAAACTCTACCGAGATGTGATGCTGGAAAACTACAGGAATCTGGTCACACTGGGTAAGAATGGTGTCCTTATAAAACTGGAAACCATTCTATTGGGTTTACAGTATCCTCCCTTTACCTGCAGGGGTGGTGGGGAGGGATATGTTCTAAGACTCCCAGGGGATGCCTGAAACTATGAATAGTGCTAAACCCTATATATACCGTTTTTTTCCTGTCCATACGTACCAATGAAGAAGATTAATGCCTTTTCATCTTAACTAAGTACTTAACATATACTGTAGCCATAACTATTGTAGTTTGAAGTGTGATAGCAAAACAAGCATGGACTTCTTTTTCTTTCACAATTTCACAGATAGAAGATATGTTCTTATCATAGATCTAAGCAACTTAAGGATATAATTATTTTTCTTTCCTTATTAAGTTGAGAACTTTCACCTTTTTACTCAAAGGAAGCACTTGTGGTTTCCTTTTGGCATATCTGAATTGCCAGCATCACTATTCTCGTGCTTTGGGGCCATTATTAAGTTAATAAGGGTTACTTGAACACAAGCAGTGCGATACCCCAACAGTTGAACTGATAACCTGATAGCTAAATGACTAATGGACACAGAGCTAGACAGAGGGATCATTTATATCCTAGGCGAGACAAAGCAGGATGGCACAAGATTTCATCACAGTACTCAGAACAGCCCACAATTTAAAACTTATGAATCGTTTATTTCTGGAATTTTTCATTTAATATATTTTTGGACTGCAGTTGACCATGAGTAACTAAAACCACAGAAGGTGAAACCGTGGATAAGAGGTGACTACTCTTATTTTCTCAAGTAGTGAAAACTTTCGTAGCCTTTGCGAATATAGTTCAGGCCAGGACAGAAGAGTGCTAATCAGTTTTGTAGATAGAGACCTCTGTTTCCTGGTTTTTCTCTTCAGGTAAAAAGTCTTCACTTTGTTGAGTTTTAGATGGGTACCTTTATTTTGCTGCCTCTGAAGCCTCCCTTTTCCAAATCCAGAGGTCCTTAAAGACTAAAAAGTTTGGAAATTAGCCTGAAAGAAATTTTTATTCCCAGTATAAATTTCTGAGATACATTTTTCCCATGAATAGGGCATCAACTTTATAAGCCAAAGGTGATCACTCAGTTGGAGCAAGAAGAGCAGTGGATGATGGAAAGAGACAGCCCACTAGACGTTCATCCAGGTGAGAAGCAAGCATTTAAGTTTTTGCTACTGAGTGAAAGGAAATAGTCACTTTTCAAATATTCAACTCAAAGTGATCTGTATAGCTCCCTCTGGGATCTAAACAATACTGAAGACTTTAAAATTTTAGTTCACATATGGTTTTTTCCCAAAGTGAAAATGGCCCTCTTATTTTTTTTTAATTAAACAGATAATATATACTTATTATTAAAAAATTTACACAACATGAAAATTATTTTGAAGGTATTAGTTTGAATATCCATAAATACCTAGATGTTGCAAATCTTCCTATAGTGTTTTCCTTTTATTTTTTATTCATACATTCTCTTTTGTTTTTTGTTTTTGTTCTTTTACTATTTATTAGTTTCTTATTGATCTTTTTTTATTTTATTGGGGTGACATTTGTTAATAAAATTATATAAATTTCAAATGTACAATTCAATAATACATCATATGTGTATTGAATTGTGTCCACCACCCAGTCAAATTTCCTTGCATCACAATATATGACCCCCTTTACCCTTATCTTTTCCATATCAAAAATTTTTTGCCATTTTTACCTACCTTTTTTTTCTTTTTTCTTTTTTATTAGAAAACTCTTTAAACTTGTCCAAAATTTATAGCCCTGATTTTTATTATTTTGTTCACCTTTGTGTTATGACCCCTACCTACCCTTCTTAACATTACTAAAATTATTTTCTTGGAGATTACCCCTAACTTTCTTCCAGTTAAATCTGGTGGCTAAAAAACCACTTCATCTTCTATTTGACTGTGTTGACTTTACTTTTTTTGAAATTTTCTTCCACCCTAGCTTGTGATACACACTATTCTTGCCTCTCCTAGCCTCTCTCCTGTATCTTTACCTGCTCCTTTACTACCTTCTGTCCCTCCTTATTCTTCTGAAGGTATATATTCCTATGGACTTGTTCCATTCTATCCTACAGTGCTTTTAAGTAGTCATTTGATGTCATTCTCCCATTTCTACATTTCTAGTCTAAGTATTTCACCCACATTATTTTTCCAGGTTTTAGATTATAAGTTTGTTTATGAATGTCATGCTATTAATTTAATTAAGTGCTATATTTCAAAACCTGGATCTGTTGATTTTATGCTGTTCTTCAAACATCCCACTAAATATAAGCCTTCTTGACCAAAAACAAAAACAAAAAATCAAAACCTCCTCCTTAGTTCCCTATTATTGGCGTACCATCAATAATGCTCTACCTGGGTTATATTCACAAATAGTTGACTGCTAAATGTATGCTGTTTTCCACTCTGGTCCATTAAACATGCTACCTTGCCCCATCTCTATCTAGTTTTCCACTCTGATTCTTTGTTCTGGCACCTTGTCTCATCAGTTGGGTTTGGTTTTGTGTCATTTGAACTTTAGCTTTTTCAATTTCAGTTTTACTCTGACTTGGCTCTCCTCCTTGCTTTTTAGTGTTCTAGGTTTTTTTAGGCAGAAAACTTTGTTCCTGTTTCAGCCACTTTTAACCTGAATTTTGCAAAGCCTGACCAGTGCTGGCCATTTCATGAGTAGAGGCTAATAATTAAAACATTTCATCCAGAACCCCTAGCACTTTTCATGACAACAGTAGGTAACATTATTTCTCTGAACCTCCATACCCAGATCTTGGGATATGGAGGAAACTAAAGAAAGAAAATGTAAAATTCTTTTTAGGTGAACTGCCTGAGTAGGCATCTACAGCAAAAGGCAGAGCTATTCTTTCCTGTGGGTACATATGCCGCCATGTGTAGGATCCATACTGTTTCTCATATGTCCCTACCCACAGACCCTCAACTAGAGAAAATAATTACTAACTTACTAAAATTTCTAGACATCATTATGCATCTATAGATACTCAAGGTTCTTGGTTCATAGATCAGCTTGAACAAATAATTATTTTCACATCCTCCTTTTCAATGACAGGCACACCAGCAGTCTTCTCCAAGGAGACTACTTATATTTTTGCATTATCCTATGATATACAATCTTATGAGGATGTGGTAAAATATTTTTGTTGATTTAAGGACTGAGATAAATGATCTGGCTTTAGTGACCTAATTCTGTTGTGCTCTCTGGGATATTGCCTCCCTCATTGTTACTGACATCTCCTGATGTCTGTTTATCTAAAAATCTCTTCCTAGCTAAGATGAGACCTGGGAAGCATTCAATGGATTTTGCAACAAAGAAGTAATTGTAGTAAAAAGAGATATGACAGAACAATTCATTTGTATGTTGTTGAGTGAACAGAGGTATAAAAAAATGCAGAACTAATAAGTGTACAGTATTCTCACAGTAAGCTAGAATGAAAAGGAGAGACAATATAGAGGATATTTACTAAAATAGAAAGGTGGTGTCAAAAGAGGATTGTTCTAAGCAGGAATGATTTTAGCTTGCTTATAATGCCAAAGGGAAAGAGTCAGTAGAGAAGGTATATAGAAAATAGATAAAAAAGAGTCAGGGTTCTAGAAGAAATAGGAATGGAATTGGAGAAAAAGATATTAGGGTGATTTTGTACATAAGTTTGTTTGTAGAAGATTTGGGAAGTTCACACATAGTGATTTTTACTTCCTTGGTAAAGCCTTCTTGGATGTAAAGGAATTGGGAGGTCAAGTAGAGAACGTGAGGAGCACTTGCTATAGCATACTAAGATCAATGGAAGCTGACCAAAGAATAGTAAAGGGATTACTGAGAAGTTTTGAGGGCCCAAAGATTTAGCCTGATACATATGTGGTTTCTAATTTCCATGTGTATGGTATTTCTCTTGTTATATTCAGCACTGGAAGAAGTTTGTAGAGACTCGGTTGAAGGCCTGTTCAACTGTTAAAACTAAATGAGGAAAACTGTGAAAGAGAGTTAATTTAAGTGAATTGAAATAGAGTCCAAGAAGTGACAAGAAGTAAATTAAGTTCTGAAGAGGACTGTAAACTGAAAGACAACAAAAGAGTCAAAGAAATTGAGGTCTAGTTGAGGTCAGAATGTGAATAAAGGCAGGAAGGTGTGACATTGAGTTTGAGATTTCTTATGAGGAGCAAAGTTCAGAGTATAACTTTGTAGCTAGGTAAATAGATGGTTGAAGTGGAGTTAGAAAATAAGATGGAAGAGCCTCATTCAATAGCAGCTAAAAAGATAAAATACCTAGAAGTAAACTTTCAACAAGAAATATGCAACACCTACATGATGAAAACCTTAAGATGCTTATGAAAGACACAAAAATAAACAACTAAATGAATATACCAAGATGTCAGTGTTTCTACTACACCTGTAGTGTAATTTCATAAAAAGTGCCTGCAAAGTTTTGGGAGGCTCTAGATAAGCTCATTCTAAAGTTCATAAGAAAAAGTGATGTCAGAAGCATGATGGTGTGAGAGGTCTTCCCAGATCTCTCCCCTTTGAAATAACAACAAACTGAACATTTGCAACTCAACAAATAACACCCAACCTGCACACAAGCACATCTGAGAGATATGCTCGTCAGAGCATTCAAAGGTGGGTAGTTCCACATGAAACTAGGAGGCATATTAGCAGTGTGAAACAAAGGAGCTGTGTTATGCAGCCAGAACTCCTTGCAGAAGAAGGGGAAGGGGACATAACACATCCGGGTCTTCCTTTGAAACCGATAGCAGTACTGCTTGAGTGATCAGCATATTCCATGCAGTGGAGCCCAGTGATCAAGGTAGAGAGCAGGACAGAGACTAAGTATGGAGGGGCGACAGCTGTGGCTTAGCAACCACCATTGCTAAGCAGGAGGCTGAGTCACAGAACCTAGACACACTCTCTCCTTCCACCAATCCAGAGCATGCCCTTCCCTCCTGCCTAGCCTCTCAAAGCTAACATCACTGAGCCCCAGGGGAATTTGTGCAACCAGTACTAAACATATACTACAAGAAGCACAAGAGAGGGGAGTGGTGGTATCAAAGGAAAACAGCTGAAACCTGGGAACAGCAATAAAGGAAGGGAAACAGCCACAAACACAGCAGACCTTTCTTAATCAATTCCACACCCACGTAGTCAGGCTGAGTCAGAAGGAAGAAGCAGAACATTACATCTGACTCTTGGGACAATAATGGGACTTCAGGACCTCTTCAGACTCAGACACCATTGCACTCTTCCATAGAGTGGAGCCCTGGGACCAAGGGACCTGATCCCAGAAAAGCACATAGCTCACCAGAGGAGAGGCTTTATAGCCTCAAAGCAGAGATATAAGAGGCTTGGATGTCATCTACTAGAAATGAAAAGAAAAACCCCTTCTTATCAACCTCCTAAAGAGATATTATAACAAATTTTCTTTTTTAAAAAGAAAAAGGTGAATATTCCCATTAACATCCAGGCAGAAAGATAGTCCATTAAACACAATGAACAACCAATGTGACAAGGCAACTCAGAAAGAAAGTGAAAAATCTCCAGGAAATAAGCTCAAACACATAGAAGTAGGAGATTTAAATGACAGAAAATTCAGGATTGCACTTCTGAAAAACTCAACTAGATGAAAGAAAATTCTGACCAACAATTCCAAGAAATTAGAAACAAAATAAATGAACAAAACTAATATTTTTACCAAGAAGATTGAAACCATAAAAAAAAAGAACCAAACAAAACTTCTGAAGATGAAGAACACATTAAAAGAGATGAAGAATGAAATAGTGAGCCTAGGAAATAGAGCTGAACAGACAGAGGAAGAATTAGTGATATTGAAGACAGAAATTTGGAAACAATGCAGAAGGAAGAAGAGACTTGAGAGTTAAAAAAAAAAATTAAAACTCTACAAGAACTATCTGACACCATCAGAAAGAGCAATATATGAATAATGAGTATACCAAAAGAAGAAGAGAGGGACAAGAGAATAGAGAGCATATTCAAACAAATAGTCAGTGAGGACTTCCAAAACCTATGGAAAGAGCTGTATTCTTGAATCCAAGAAGCAAATAAAACACCAAATTATCTCAAGCCAAAAAAAGGCCTTTTCAAAGATACATTATACTAAAATTGTCAAAAATTAATGATAATTCCCAAGGCAGCCAGGAAAAAGAAAAGGGTAACCTATAAAGGAAAACTCATTAGACTGTCTTTGGACTCCTCAGCACAAAACTTATAGGCAAGAAAGAAGTGACACCAAATATTCAAACAATGAAAAAAAAATTATCAGCCAAGAATAAATATATCCTGCAAAGATCTCCTTTAGATATGAAAGAGAAATAAAGACCTTTCCAGATATGAAAAAAAAAAGCTGTGGAATTCTACACTATGAAGCCTTCATTACAGGAAGTACTAAAGAAGGTAATTCTACCTGAAACAAAAGGACAAAAAAATATACATAACCACTAGTAAGCTGACTAACAGGCAGACAACAGCAGGAAATTGCAACCCTTATTAAGAAAAGCGTATTATAAGTTTAAATATTACATAATAGTTGAAGGTCAAAAAAGAACTCTAAACAGAGAAAACAGCTACTAGAACTTAGAAATAAATGTTCAGTATATATAGCAATAATTTGAAACAAAAGTAAAAGGAGAGGGAGTAAAGATACAAATTCACAGAGGTGAATGGAGATAAAGTGCATACAGAAGAAAACGGACAACTGTATGTATATGTATGTATATATGTATGTATGCATGTATGTATGTATGTGTGTGTGTGTATGTGTATGTATATACCCATCCTTTACGTAAGCTTAATGGTAACCACACTCCATAAATCCAGAACCAAGACACATAGCATAAAACATGAGAGAACAGAGGGAAAATTCACAAAATACCACAAAATTAAAATAACAGAAACACAAGAACGAAGAAACAGGAGAGACAATGATGGACACTTCATAATGATTAAGGGTGCTATACATCAAGAAGATCTAACACTTATTTATGCTCCCAACCAGGGAGCACCTAAATATATAAAGCAACTCCTAACAGAACTAAAAGGAGAGACTGACAAAAAGACAACTATGGTAGGTGACATAAATACCCTATGTCAGCTATAAATAGATCAAACAGAAAATAAGGAAATATCATCCTTAAATGATACATTCAATCAATTGGACATAATTAATATTTACAGAGCCTTTTATCCCAAAACAGCAACTTATACATTCTTCGCTAGTACACATAGAACATTCTCAAGGATAGATCATATGTTGAGATACAAAACTAGCCTCAACAAATTTAAGAAAATTGAAATCATACCAACCGTATTCTCTGACCATAATGTTTTGAAACTGGAGGTCTATTGTAAGAGAAGGCAGGAAGAACTACAAAGACATAGGGATTAAACAACATACTACCAAAGAATGACTGGGTAACAGAAGAAATAGGAGAGATCAAGAAATACATAAAAACAAATGAGAATGAAAGTACAACAAAACAAAAATTTTGGGACTCGGCAAAAGCAATAATAAGAGAAAAGTTCATATCATTACAGGCCTGTCTCAAGAAACAAGAACAAGCCCAAATAAAAAACGTAAAATTACATCTTTAAAAATTAGAAAAAGAGGAACAAGTAAAGCCCAAAGCCACAAAAGAAGGAAATATCAAAATTAGAGTAGAATTATATGAAATTGAGAACAAAAAGACAAAAAAAAAAACCTAACGCAACAAATAGTTGGTTTTTAGAGAAGATTAATAAAATTGACAGACCCCTGGCTAGACTCAATAAAGAAAAAAGAGAAAGGACACAAACTAAATCAGGAATGACAGAGAAGTTATGACAAATACCACCGAAATATAAAGGCTCATATAAGAATACAATGAAAAATTATATGATGTCAAATTTAATAACAGAAGAAATGGACAAGTTCTTAGAAATATACAGTTTTCCCAGACTGAATCATGAAGAACTGGAGAATCCAAATAGACTGATCGACATAAGGAAATTGAAACAATCATCAGAAACATACCAGAAAGCTAAAGTCCAGAAGGTGTCATCAGTGAATTCTGCCAAACATTCAAAGAAGATTTAATACCTATTCCCCTCAAATTCTTCCAAAAATTCAAAGAGGAGGAAATATTTCCTAACTCATTTTATGAGGCACATATTACCCTGACCAAAACCTGGTAAGGATAATACAAAAAAAGAAAACTACAGACCAATCTCTCTCATGAACACAGATGCAAAAATCCTAAATAAGATAATAGTAAACCAAAAACAGCAACATATTAAAAAGATTATACACCATGATCAAGTGGGCTTCATCCCAGTGGCACAGGAATGGTTCAACATACACAAATTGATTAATGTGCTACACCACACAAAGAATAAAAATTATACGATCATATCAATTGATGCAGATAAAGCCTTTGACAAGATATAGCATCAATTTATGATTAAAACACTTAATGAAATGGGTATATAAGAAAAATATCTCAACATAATAAAGGGCATATATCACAAACCCTCAGCTAACATCATACTTAATAGTGAAAAGCTAAAAATCTTTCCTCTAAAATCAGGAACAAGACAAGGCTGGTGCTATCACCTCTATTATTCAATATAGTATTGGAGGTCCAAGCCAGAGCAATCAGGCAAAAGGAAGAAATGCATTTAAATATAGAATAAAGAAGTCAAATTGTCATTTTTTGCAGATGACATGATTCTCTATATAGAAAACCCTAAAGACTCTACTTAAAAAAAATTAGTAGAAATAATAAATACGGTTATGTTTCAGGTTACAAAATCAGTGCTCAAAAATCTATAGCATTCCTATAATCTAATAATAAATTTCCAGAAAAAGAAATAAAAAATAATTCTTTTGTAATTGGAACAAAAAATTAAAACACCAGGAAATGTGAAGGATTATACACCAAACTCTAGGACATTTTTAAAATAAATTGAGGAAGTCACAAAGAAATAGATAGTTTATATTGGTGGATTGGAAGAATCAACATAGTAACAATGACCTTAACCTTAAACATTATACAGATTTAGTGCAATCCACATCAAAATCCCAATGGCAATTTTTAACAAAATTGAAGAAAAAAATTGTCAGATGTGTGTGTAATTACAAAAGACCTTGAATAGCCAAACAAATCCTGAGAAAGAACGAGGCTGGAGTTATCACTCTGCCTGACTTCAGATTATACTACAAAGAGACTGTAATCAAAACAGCATGGCATTGGCAGAAAAACATACACACAGACCAAGGGAACTGAATTGAGAGTCAGAAGTAAACCCCACATATATGGGCAAATAATTTTCAACAAAGATGCTACAACCATACAATGGAGAAAGGAAAGCCTCTTCAATAATTGGTGATGGGAAAATTGGAAAGCCACCTGCCAAAGAATGAAATTAGACTGCTGTTTATCACCGCACACAAAAATCAAAATGGATTAAGGACCTGAATAAAAGGCCTGAAACAATAAATTGCATAGAAGAAAACATAGGTACTAAACTCAAGGACCTTGGACTTAAAGAGGATTTTATGAAGTTGATCTCATAGGCAAGGGAATAAAAGCAAAAATAAATGAATGGGACTACATCAAACTAAAAAGCTTCTGCTTGGCAGAAGAAACCATCAACAGGGTAAAGAGATGGACATCTGAATGGGATAATATATTTGCAAGCAACGCCTCCGATGAGGGCCTAATATCCAAAATATATAAATAACTCATATGACTCAATAACAACAACAAAAACAAACGATCCAATAAAAAAATGGGCAGAGGACTTGAACAGATACTTTTCCTTAGAGGACATACAAATGGCCAACAAATATATGAAAAGATGCTCAATAGCTCTTAGGGAAATGGAAATCAAAAGAACAATGAGGTACCATCTCACACCTGTTAGAATAGCTGTAATCAACAGGACAAGTAATAATAAATGTTGAAGAGAATGTGGAGAAAAAGGAACCCTCATACACTACTGGTGGGACTGCAAATTGGTACAGCCACTATGGAAACAGTATGGAGGTTCCTCAGAAAACTAAGAATTGATCTACCATATGATCCAGTAATCCCTCAACTGGGTGTTTTACCCCAAAGACTTGAAAACCCATATCCAAAAAGATATTTGCATACTGATGTTCATGGCAGCATTATTCACAGTGGCCAGGACATGAAAGCAAGCAAAGTGTTCTACAATAGATGACTAGCTAAGGAAGCTGTGGTACATACATACAATGGAATATTACCCAGCCGTAAGAAGAGATGAAATACTGCCATTTGCGACAACATGGATAGACCTTGAGATAATAATGCTAAGCAAAATAAGCCAGACAGAAAAAGCTGGAAACCACATGATATCACTTATATGTGGGATATAAACCTAAAAGCAACAAATGAACAGGACAAACAGACAGACACTCATGGACATGGACCATAGACTAGCGGTTACCAGAAGATAAGGGGTGGGAGAGGAGAGGGGGGGTAGATGGGGTAAAGGGAGTCAAATATAAGGTGTTATGGGAAGGGTGAAGTGAATAAAGGGGATCAAATATATGGTAGCTGAAGGAAACTGGACTTTGGGTGATAAACACACAATAGAATATACAGATGTCAAATTATAATGTATACCTGAAAATTATATAATAGTATTATTAACCAGTGTTACCCAATAAACAATAAAAAATGAAAATAATTAATTTTTTTATAAAACTTCATCAGAAGGACAGGTAATAACAAGTGTTGGAGAGATTGTGGGCAAAAAGGAACTCTCATACACTGTTGGTGGGACTGCAAATTGGTACAGCCACTGTGGGAAACAGTATGGAGGTTCTTCAAAAAATTAAGAATTGAATTACCATATGATTTAGCAATCCCTCTTCTGGGTATTTACCCCAAAAACTTGAAAACATTTTGCAAAGATTTATGCACCTTGATGTTCACAGAAGCATTATTCATGGTGGCCAAAACATAGAAGCAACTGAAGTGTTCTGTGATAGATGAATGAATAAAGAAGATGTGGTACATATATACAGTGGAATATTACTTGGCAATAAGAAAAGATGAAATATCATTTGTGACAACATGGGTAGATCTTGAGATAACCATGCTAAACAAAATAAGTGAGACAGAAAAAGTTGAAAGCCAAATGATATTACTCATGGGATATAAAACTAAAAGCCACAAACATGATAGAGACTCATGTACATGGACTGTGGATTAGTGGTTACCAGAGGGAAGTGGGGAGGTGAGAGGTAGATAGGGATAAAAGGGGTCAAATATTTGGTGACAGAAGGAAATCTAACTTTGGGAGGTGAACATGTAATGCAATATATATATACAACATGCTGTTGAATTGTACACTTGAAACTTACTTGATTTTATTAATGTCACCTCAATAATTTTAATTTAAAAAGTAAGAATTTTTTAAAGTTTATATGAACAAAGCACAAATATAATCAGGAAATCTCTGAAAGGAACACCAGTAAGGATTATTTCTATAGATAATATACAATAAAATTTCATGAATTAAAGCAAGGCAGACCAACTGAACAGAATAGAAAATCCAGAAATAGACCCAGATACATGTAGGAGTCAGTATATAATATATGACATGACATGACATACGACACATGACAAATATAATTATTTCAAATTAGGGAAAAATAGAGATTTAAATAAATTGTGTTGAGACAACTGGTCTTTAAATGTAGACTGTTTAATAAATAGTGAGTATCCATCTGAAAATAGATAAAATTGTATCCATAGCTTACCCCTTAAGCATCAAGACTTTAAATGTAAAACATGTAACCATAGGAGACCTGGAAGAAAACACAGGAGAAATCTTTCCTATGATTTAAAATTTAGAAGCCATAAGAAAATTCATACATTCAATACATGCAAATCCCAAATTCTGCATAGTATAAAGCAATAAACAAAGTAAAAAAAAATAAAATAGTAATAGGGAGAATACTTGCCACTTATGTCAGAAGGACTGATCTTCCATTAATGTATAAAAAGCTCCTCTAAATCAATGAGAGGCCAGTGGCCCAATAGAAAAACACACAAATATGAGTGATTCTTAGGTAAAGGAATACAATACCTTTAACATATAAAAAATGTTCAGTCTCACTCATGATAAGATAAACACAAATTGAAACTACATCAAATACCTTTTCTCACCTGTCAGATTAGCAAAATCCAAAACTTTGACAGTACACACTGTTGATGAGTTCATAGGGAAGAAAGCACTCTCATACAGTGCTAATATAAGATAAATCACCAGTCAGCAAAAGAATGTCTTAGGCTAATCAAGTGGCCCCTTTCCAGATACCCTTTTTGGTATTGTAGACTCTGAATGAATAAAACAGTCTAGAGTAAAGTTTTATGGAAACATCACACACTCACTCTTTTACATATTGTTTATGGCTACTTTCACATTATAAGAGATATGGCTCACAAAACATGAAGTATTTACTATATGACTCTACAGAAAAAGCTTGTCAACCTCAACTAAAGTGAAACTTTTTGTTTACAACCACCATTCTTACTAAGAAATACATTTTTATTGTAATCCATAAGATCTATATAATCTATAAAATCGAACCCAAAATTTTATCATTTATCCTTATTGCAATGTGTGATGAACTGTATTTTCTATTCTTTTTAGTCTATTCTGTTTTAGTTTTTAATTCATTTCTGCCTACTAAGTTAGTATCACAACCCATTGTAAACATGGCACATTTTTTAAATCAACAAAACAGAACTGGAAGTAGGGTGCTTTCCAAGTGGAAAGGATAAACTTTTAAAAATTTGTTTCCTTCCTTCTCTTCCTAATTCTTCTCTCCCTCTCTCCTTTCTTTTCTTGTTTTCTTCCTTCCTAATTCCTGAACAATTTAGTTCAAAAGGCATTAGGTAGGGCTGAGCAGAGTGTCTACTTATTGAGGTATGCATTGGTGCAGAAGACCCTGCAAGATGTTTAAGTTACTCAATGGCATTGCAATATGCTCATACTGACCCCAGACCTGTCCAGAAAGTGCCCCGTTTTAGATATAGAGGAGGTCATAAGTGCTCTAGAAATCTAATTTTATTAAAGACCCATAACTCCTAGAGTTGATCCAGGGAAAATGAAGTCAGTAGGGACAGATAGTAACCACATGAGACAATAGTAGTCTATGCAAATCTCCTATTTTTCTTTATAAAGAACCCTTAGGCCCTTGCAAGAATGACGGAAGCCTGATGAACCCCTGCCATAAACTAAAGAGCCTTAGTCTGTAGCTCTGACACAGATATTACACCCACTTAACTTAAGACTTGGGTACAAAAGAGATTGTGTGTCATTTGTGCAGTGTAGATAGGGGAAGTTTTGCTCTGTGTCTGAAAACAGTTTCTTCATAAGCATCAGTTTTGTTTGTAATTTCAGACAACTGTGGCAGTAGGGGAAGATAAGCAGTATACAATCTAATAGGGGATTAGGTACAAGTACAAACTAGAGCTTGGGGGTTTCGGTGAATTAATTGGGTTTCTAGCCAGGTAAGGCCAAACCAGGAAGAAAGTAGATAGTGGGTAATGAGGGAACACCATCTTTACATGCTCCAATATCCATGGCTTGATTAAAATGTTCATCTTCATTAGTGTCCACTCGTTTCTTTTAAGGGCAGTTGCAGTCATGTATACTAACATGGCTTAAGTTAGGTGGGAAGCTAGGGCCAAAGTACTAGAGTCTGTTCTTCAAAACTGCTTTGAAGCTCAAAATAATTGTCTCAATCTGGAGTCTAGACTCTGTCTCCTGGTAGCCAGCTGCAAAATAGATAGGCAACCCTGTGATTGAAGATCTGATGTACCTTGAGGGTATCCACAATGGGGGAGCAGTGCATATACAGTCCATGCACAATCACTCCACCTGGATCAGTAGATGGCAAGTCTGTCAACAAGAAGAGTTTTCCCTTTTCCCTCAGAGGGAAGCCATTGAAAAAAGGAAATCAACAAAAGTGGTCATGAGCATGTTGGTCCCGCTGCATATTTCCAGGGTTAAACAAGTTCTGGAAGTTAGGCTTTGGGGAATGAATGCCCTGAACTCTGCTCATGGTCAGTAGGAGCCTAGAGTACCAAACTTATCTGTGCTTCCAGGAGCTAGGTTTGCAGCCTGTGGATTTTGGTGCTAGGAGAATGTGAAAGACAGCCTTCAAAGCTCCAGCCAATCATTTCATATATTTTAGAGCCAAAGTCACTGGATGGACAAAAGATTTTGGGCTGAAAATAAAGTTGTCCATGAAAGGACAATTTTTTTGGTTGAGATGATAAATTTGTTTAAAATAGATGTTTAAATTACTATTTTTCCCACATATAATTTTAGATCAGAGGAAGTTGTTTATGTGTCCTTATGTACATCTTTGAGCATATTGATCTACAATTTTCTAACCTAGACTTTTTCTTTTTCTTATTGAAATTTCTGTTTCATGTTCAGCCAAGTAACTATTCTGCTTTGCTGTTTGTGATAACAGTAAGTTTCATGTTCAGCCAAGTAACTATTCTGCTTTGCTGTTTGTGATAACAGTAAGTTCAACGTAACCTAAATGTGAATTGATAAAAATACTTTGATACAATATATCCATAAAATTAGATATTTTACAGTGCCTTAAAATTATATGGAAATGTATTTGTTGACATGGAAATAATGTTCATGTTATGTATTGATGTGAAAAGGCAAAATACCAAACAATATTATGGTCTAATTCCACATTATTTCTCAGAACAGTTCCTGGCATACTATTGATGGTGCCCCCTTTTACTGTCAGGTGTCCTATTTAGGGTGATAATCAAGTGCACCACACCTACAGCTTTGATATACAGATATACCACAGTTCCACACCACCACTATAAAGTCAGTCACACTGATTTATGATTTCCCACTGCACATTAAAGTTATGTTTACACTATATTGTCATCTGTTAAGTGTGCAATAGCATTATATCTAAAAAATCAATGTAAATTTAAAACAAACTTTATTGCTAAAAAATGCTAACTGTCATTTAGTATTTCAGTGAGTCATCTTTTTGCTTGTGGAGGGTCTAGCCTCAATGTTCATTAGGGTAGTGATTGCTGAGGGTTGGAGTGGCTGTGGCAATTTCTTAAAATAAGACAACAATGAATTTTGCCCCATCAGTTGGCTCTTCCTTTCATGAACAATTTCTCTGTAGCATGCAATGCTCTATGATATAGCATTTACCCACAGAACTTCTTTCAAAATTGGAGTCAGTCGTCTCAAACCCTACCACTGCTTTATTAACTAAGTTAATGTAATAGTCTAAATTCTTTGTTGTAATTTCCACAGTCTTCACAGCATCTTCACCAGGAGTAGATTCCATCTCAAAAAAAAAAAACAACAAACTTTGTTCATCCATAAGAAGCAACTCTTCATCTGTTAAAGATCTATCATGAGACTGCAGCAATTTAGTTGCATCCTCATACTCCATTTCAATTCTGATTCTCTTACTATTTCCAACACATCTGCAGTTACATCCCCCAATGAAATCTTGAATCCCTCAAAACCATTCATGAGGGTTGGAATTAACTTTGTCCAAACTCCTGTTAATGTTGATATTTTAGCTTCTTCCATGAATCACAAATGTTCCTAATACCATCTAGAATAATGAATCTTTTTTCAGAAGGTTTTCAACTTATTTTGCCCAAACCCATCAGAGGAATCATTCATCTATGGCAGCTATAGCCTTATGGGATATACTTCTCAAATAAGACTTGAAAGTTGAAATTACTCCTTGATCCATGGGTTGCAGAATGGATGTTGTCTTGGCAGGCATGAAAACATTAATCTCATTGTACATCTCCATCAGAGCTCAAGTAACTAGGTGCATTGTCAATGAGCAGTAAAAATATTTGAAAATAATTTTTATGAGCTGTAGGTCTCAGCAGTAGGCTTAAAATATTCAGTGAACCATGTTGTAAACAGATGTGCTGCAATCCAAACTTTGTTACTCCATTTACAGAACACAGACAGGATAGATTTCACACAATCCTTAAAGGCCCTAGGATTTTTGGAAAGGTGAAAGAGCACTGGCTCCAATTTAAAATCACCAGCTGCATTAGCTCTCCAAAAAACAGCCTGGCCTTTGAGGCCAAGCATTAACTTCTCTAGCTATGAAAGTCCTAGATGGCATGCATCTTCCAGTGTAAGGCTATTTCATCTACGTTGAAAGCTGGCTGTTGTTTAGTGTTAATACCTTTATTATCTTAGCTAGATCTTCTGGGTAACTTTCTGCAACTTCTACATCAGTACTTGATGCTTTACTTTGTTCTTTTGTGTTATGTAATTGACTTCTTAAACCTCATGAACTAACCTTTACTACCTTCAAACTTTTCTCCTGTAGTTTTCTCACTTCTCTCATTCTTTACAGAATTGAAGAGACTTAAGGTCTGCTCTGGATCAGGCTTTGGCTTAAGGGAATCTTATGGCTGCTTTAATCATCTATACAGATGCTAAAACTATCTCTGTATCAGCAATTAGGCTTTTTTTTGGGGGGGGGATCATTTGTGTGTTCACTGGAGTAGCACTTTTCATTTCCTTCAAGAATTTTTCCTTTGTATTCACAACTTTGCTAACTGGTGCAAGAAGCCTAGCTTTTGGCCTATTTCAACTTTCAACAAGCTCTCTTCCCTAAGCTTAATTGCTTTTAGCTTTTAATTCAAAGTGGGAAATGTACAACTCTTTCACTTGAACATTTAGAGTTATTAGTTTGCCTCATTTCAACATTGTTTTGCCTTAGGGAATAGGGAGGCCCAAAGAGAAGAAAATAGATGAACAGCTAGTAGGTGGAGCAGTCAGAACCTACAAAACACTGATTAAATTTACTGTCTTATATGGATGCAGTTCATGGTACCCCAAAACAGTTACAATAGAAGCATCAAAGATCACTGATCACAGATCACCACAACAAATACAGTAATAATGGAAAAGTTCGAAATATTGTGAGACTTACTAAAATGTGACACAGAAACACAAAGTGAACAAATGGTATTGGAAAAATTGTCGGTAGACACACTTGATATAAGGTTGCCACAAACCTTCAATTTATAAAAGCATAATACCTACAAAGTGCAGTAAAGTGGAGTACAATAAAACAAGGTATGATTGTACATTTCCTATAGTCAGAAGACTAAGAGTACTGTGTGACTAACAGTTAAGAAAGCTAAAGCAATCCAAGGACTAAGTATAGCTGACTAATGAATTAGCTTTGGTGGGTGAGCCAGGAGAAGCTGTTAAGATCAGTGTATACTACACAAATTTGTTGGGACAAGGTATCATGAGTGTTTTTCATGAGTCAACCAGCATGATCTTATATCATGTTCAGTTGGATTTATGCCTTAGGGCTAGTCCCAAGGTACCAAAACAGAAATGTATCTATCCAAATCATAGAACTAACAAGAGAATGAGGGTTGCAGCAAAAACCTCCCAAGAGTTATAAAAGTTCCACAAACTGGTTAAGTTCCCTTAACCATTTGCTAAGCTGAGACTTAGCAAATTATCCTCTTAATCCCTCCTCTTTCTACACAGCTCCTATCCCTTAACTCTTGTTAGAATGGAACTAAACATTAGTGTGATGGAAGAAGCCAGCAGGGAGATAAGTGGGGAAAGAAGAGAATAGAGTCAGAGAAATGGAGAGAGTAGAGTTGAGGGAGAGGTAAACTGAAATAGAGTAGAATGAGGGAAGATGTAGGCAGAGAGAGAGAAGTAACATGACCCTGTAACAGACCCAAAGGAGGGGGGAAAGGATTAATTTTTTTAGTTTTGACTATTACACATGACTGAGCATTTTATTTTATTGTTGCTTTTATTTCATTTTTTTCACTTTGTTTATTTTTTTACATTTTTTTCCTTCCCTCACTTTCCTCCCCTGTGGTAACCACTAGTCCATTTTCAAGCCCATGAGGCTCTGTTTGTTTGTCCTGTACTTTTGTTGCTTTTAGGTTTATGTCCCATATATAAGTGATATCATGTGATTTCCAACCTTTTCTGTCTGGCTTATTTTGCTTAGTATGATTATCCCAAGTTCCATCCATGATATTGCAAATGACAGTACTTCATCTCTTCTTATGGCAAGAATATTCCATTGTATGTATGAACCACAACTTCTATAGCCAGTCATCTATTGTAGAACACTTTGCTTGCTTTCATGTCCTGGCCACTGTGAATAATGCTGCCATGAACATCAGTATGCAAATATCTTTTTGGATATAAGTTTTCAAGGCTTTGGGGAAAATACCCAATAGAGGGATTGCTGGATCATATGGTAGATCAATTCTTAGTTTTCTGAGGAACCTCCATACTGTTTCCATAGTGGCTGTACCAATTTGCAGTCCCACCAGTAGTGTATGAGGGTTCCTTTTTCTCCACATTCTCTCCAACATTTGTTATTACTTGTCCTGTTGATTACAGCTATTCTAACAGGTGTGAGATGGTACCTCATTGTACTTTTGATTTCCATTTCCCTAAGGGCTAGCAATATTGAGCATCTTTTCATATATTTGTTGGCCATTTGTATGTCCTCTAAGGAAAAGTATCTGTTCAAGTCCTCTGCCCATTTTTTTATTGGATCGTTTGTTTTTGTTGTTGTTATTGAGTCATATGAGTTCTTTATATATTTTGGATATTAGGCCCTCATCGGAGGCGTTGCTTGCAAATATATTATCCCATTCAGATGTCCATCTCTTTACCCTGTTGATGATTTCTTCTGCCAAGCAGAAGCTTTTTAGTTTGATGTAGTCCCATTCATTTATTTTTGCTTTTATTCCCTTGCCTTTGAGATCAACTAGTCTCAAAGCATTAGGATCAGAGAATATGGTTGGTATCATTTCAACCCTCTTATATTTGTTGAGGCTATCTCTGTGTCTCAGTATGTGGTCGAGTCTTGAGAATGTTCCCTGTGCACTGGAGAAGAATGTATAAGCAGCTGTTTGGGGATAAAAGGCTCTGTATATGTCAGTTATGTCCAGTTGTTCTAATTTGTCATTTAAGGATGTTATTTCCTTATTGATTATCTGTCTGGATGATCTGTTCTTACATAACAGTGGGCTATTTAGATCTCCTACTATGTAAATGTTTTGGTCTGTTTCCCCCTTTAGTTCTGTTAGTCATTGCTTTAAATATTTGGGGGTTTCCTGACTGGGCCATAGATACTAATAAGTGTTATGTGTTCTTGGTGCTTCCTTTTATCATTATGAAGTATTTCTCAGTGTATTTATTTACCTTTTTGTTTTGAAGTATATTTCATCTGATATTAGTACTATAACTCCTGCTTTTCTCTGAATGCCATTTGCTTGAAATATCATTTTCCACTCTTTCAGTTTGAGTCTGTATTTGTCTTTGGAGCTGAGATGTGTCTCCTAGAGGCAGCATATGGTTGGATTTTGTTTTCTGATCCAATCAGCAACTCTGCCTTTTTATTGGTGAGTTTAGTCCATTTATATTTAGGGTGATTATTGAAATATGAGGTCTTCTTATAGCCATTTTATCTTTTGTTTTCTGGTAGCTTGGTGTTTCTATTGCTTCCTTGTTTTTGTGTTTCTGTTGTATTTTGTTTGGCTTCTGTGGGTTTCTCACTGGTCCTTCTTGTTTTATATTATGTACTTTAATTTAGAATTTTTGGTGTATGGTTGTCACTATGACTATGTAAAGGAGATACACACACATATGTAAAGTATATATATATATGTATATATATACACACACACAAAATACATACACATATATGTATATATACAGTCGTCCTATTACTTCTGTGCATGCGTTACATCCATTTCCCTTTGCAAGTTTGGATCATTGAATCCCCCCCTTTTCAGTCATTGTTGTCTCATTTTGTCCCTATCTATGTATTCTGAACATTAATTGCTATCTTGCTATAGCAAATCTCTTCTTATTTTAAGCTTATAATGCCTCCTTCCTGATAAGGGTTGCATTCCTCTGCTTTATCAGTCTGCTAGTCACTTTACTCCTAATTATGTATATATTTTTTGTCATTTGTTTTAGGTCAGCTGACCCCTTTCAGTATTTCCTGTAGGGCAGGTCTCAATTTTGTATGTCTTGCAAGGTCTTTATTTCTCCTTCATATCTAAAGGAGAGCTCAGCTGCATATAGTATTCTTGGCTGGTAGTTCCTTCAATTTAATAGTTTGAATATTTGATTTCACTCCTTTCTGACTTGTATAGTTGTGCTGAGAAGTTCGATGATAATCTAATGGGTATTCTTTTATAGGTTACTGTCTTCTTTTCCCTGGCTGCCCTGAGAATTCTGTCTTTGTCATTGATTTTTGATAATTTTAATGCACCATGTCTTGGTGAAGGCTTTTTTGGGTTGAGATAATTGTGTGTTCTATGGACTTCTTGAATTCCAAGCTCCAGCTTATTCCTTCTACTTGGGAAATTCTCGTCCATTATTTGTCTGAAAACATTTTCTAATCCCTGCTCCTTTTCCTCCCATTATTCTTATGTTTCCTCTCCTAATGGTATCAGCTAGTTCTTGTATTTCTCTTTCGTTATTTTTCCTTCTTCAGTTTCTCTCTTCTTCCGTCTGATTTATTTCTAGAATTCTGTCTTCAATATCACTGATCCTTTCCTTCATTTGGTTGACTTTATTTCCCAAGCTCGTTATTTCATTTTTCAAGTCTTACAGTGTGTTCTTTATCTCCAGAAGGTCTATTCTGTTCTTTTTAAGGATTTCAGTCTCCTTGCTAAAGAACTCATTCTGCTAGTTTTTTTTTAATTCCTGAAATTGTTGATATGATGTCATGTAAGTTGTATATTTCTATGTCTGGAAGCTTATTTTCTGTAGATTTTTCTCTTTCTTTCTGAGACACTTTGTCACCTTGATTGTTTATGGTGTTTAATGGACTGTTTCTCCTCCTGGGCGTTAATGGAATTGTGTTCTGCTGCTTTTTTTTTTTTCCCCAGAAAGATTTATTGTATAATGGTCCCAAGCCCATTGCAAAGAAGGTGTTTTTCTTTTGGTTTCCAGTAGGTGGCATCTAAGCCTCTTGGATCTCTGCTTTATATAGTCTTAACGTTTTTTTTTTTCCTTATAGATGTTTAATCATACTGGCTGCCCTCAGTCTCAGTTCCTGTCAGTGTTAGCAACAGTTTTGGTAATATTTGCTTGGATTCTTCTGGGGTTCCGCAGCGTTTGGTCCCATAGGATATGGGGGTGAGGCCCTCTTAGTTGGGGGTTGTGGCCTGCAGCTCAGTTTTGAAACTACATGCAGTAAATATCAACTGTTGTTTTTCTGCCATCCTGCTTCTGTGTCTTCTGTCCTGATGACTGGGCCCTGCCACCAGCCAGCCATGGGGAGCTCATAGCTTTCCCAGGCCAGGCTGTTCTGAGAACTCAATGCTCCTTCTTCCCTTTCTCCTACAGGGAACTCCAGTGGCTACAGAGTTCAGCCTCTTTATTTCTCCCAGTCCACCACCTGACACCTGGGGTTCTGACCTGTGGTAGCTCTTCTGTGCATATCCCACGCTCATACATGCTGATGTTCAGGTGCTTTTTGTGGCGTTTTAGATGTTCAGCTTATTGTTGTTTCAAGGAGAGAGATCTGGGGATGTCTCTCACTCCGCCATGTTTAATCCAATCTCACTCTGAACATTTTAATTACTGAATATAGATTGTATTTGTGACTTAATATAATAGTAGAAAGATTTGGTGCTTAAGAATTAAGGGGAAAGTCATGGAACCTGCCCAAATCTTTATGCAGAAATTGAGGAAGAATAGTTTAAAGAGATAGGAAACTGAAATTAAATTTTGTTTTTATTAAAATCTATGAGTCATGTTTTTTTCAAAATGTGGTTTACATTTATATTTGTGTGAGCATAGGAAAATATTGGCAAGATGGGCTCTGAACTTTAATCAATGATTACCTCTAAGTGGTGGAATTTTTACTTTACACGTTTTTATATTATTTGAATACATTACTCTAAGAAAGTATTAGTTTCATCATTTTAAACAAAAGATTTAAAATAGGAAGAAATACTTTTTAAAAAAAAACCAGTGTCTGTCATTACAGTAGAATAGTCCACAGATGAGACCTGTCTTCTCTAAATCCCCTTTTTCTTTAATATCTCTCCCTTCTGAGCACAAGTATTTCCCTGATATTTCTTATCTTTTCTATTTCCTTTCAAACATAGATACTCCTGGATGATCTCTTCTTTTTATGATTACCACATGTTTTAAAATTTTTCCCAGCTCCGTGCTTCTTGTCATCTTTTTATAGTCATTCTGCTTGTTACATGGCCACATTTTAAGACTTTTTAACTCCACAAGTGCCCTGTTCGTGTTATTGTCAGTTTCATTGGGTAATTCATTATGCAACAATTTCTTTTTTAAAACAGAGAATACTGAAAAGTAGTTGTATGTTCTGAATTTCTTTTAGATGGGGAAAATGAACCTGAAATCAAAAAATCAACTCCAAACCGGAATATTTCTGATGAAAATCAAACCCATGACCTGATAATGGAGAGACTAGCAGGAGAAAGTTTCTGGTACTCCATCCTAGGAAGACTCTGGGATTTTGATTACCAGTTAGAGTTTAACCAAGAAAACCAACAGAAACATTTAGGACAAGTATTTTTAACCCAAAAAAAGATCACACAGGAGAGAAGCCTTGAATGTAATAGATTTGGGGAAAACTATAAAATGAACTCAGACCTTATTATGAATCAGAGAACTTCATCAATTAAAACACCCTTTAATTTGGACACACAAGGAAACAGTATCAAATATAATTCAGAATTGGTTGACTATATAAGAGAGAATATTTATGATTATAATGAATATGGAAATATCTTCAGTCAAAATACTGTTTTTACTAATCATGTTCATGCAGAAGAGAAACCCAGTGAATGTAAGGTGGCCTTCAGCCACAATTCATCTTTTACTCAACCTCAGATAGTCCTTACAGGAGAGAAGCCCTATAAGTGTGATGAATGTGGAAAAAGATTCAGCCAGAGGATACATCTTATTCAACATCAGAGAATTCATACAGGAGAAAAACCCTTTATATGCAATGGTTGTGGGAAAGCCTTTCGCCAACATTCTTCTTTTACTCAACATCTGAGAATTCATACTGGAGAGAAGCCTTATAAATGTAATCAATGTGGTAAAGCATTTAGTCGTATCACTTCCCTTACTGAACATCATAGACTGCATACTGGAGAGAAACCTTATGAATGTAGTTTTTGTGGGAAAGCATTTAGCCAGAGGACACATCTTAATCAGCATGAGAGGACTCATACAGGAGAGAAGCCCTATAAATGTAACGAATGTGACAAAGCCTTTAGCCAGAGTGCACACCTTAATCAACATAGGAAAATTCATGCTCGGGAGAAATTATATGACTATAATAAATGTGAGAAAGCCATAAGCCATAGTCCTTTGCTTACTCAACAACATGTAACTCATGGTGGGGGAATCATGAATATATAAATGTAGGAAAATTTTTGTCAGCCTTTCCATTCCACTTAATATCAAATTATTCATAGTGGAAAGAAAGTGTATAAACAATTGTTTAATGCATAGAAAACAAATAAAGTTAGACCTTAAACTAGTAGCATATTTCCAAGGAGAAGTTATAAATAGTGAAAATAATTTATATCATGGTATAAAACTTATTGTAATGACCAGAAATTCTGTTGGCATAACCTGTAATTGTTCACCAGTTAAGTTTTATGGTACAAGTTTTTAATTATAGAAACATTGATTAATCAAGGCAATGATGTAATATAACCAGTCACATAAACTTGAAATAAACAGAAAAGAATATTTCTCAAACTTCAGTCACTTGTGTCCTTTCTTTGCAGTTTTTGTCATATTTTGTGCTTAATATATTTCTTTAAAGGGACTCAATTTTTAGCGTAGTCCTAGGAAATTTAATGTAAGTTGAGTGTTATATGTTAACTATGTTTCTTCTAATTTCCATCAAAATAAATATATAACTGAAATTTAAAATATCAATTGATGTACCACCTAAATCTCTGTAGCATTATTTGAGAAACAGTGTGATAAGATATGGCAACATGCTGTTATTGTTTTTTAGCAATCCTCTTATTCTTATCAATGAGTCCTAGGATCACTTTAAGAGTCTTGGTGGAGACTAATGGCCATATTGATGAACTTTGAGAAGTGATTCCGAGAAGTCTACTTTTCTATCATGCTGTTCTGGTTTTAAATTTCCCTATAGCAGTGTAAACTTTTGAATTAAAATTGTTGTTTCTGCTGTATTTGAAGGTTTGAATAGAGAAGTTGTTTGTTTGTTTGTTTGTTTGTTTGTTTGTTTGTTTGTTTAATAATGACCACAGGCTAAGAACCAGGGAAGAACTTTAGTGTCTTACATAAACAACAAAGGAAGTATTACTCATTGGCTCAATATTTTATTTGTTGAGATATATTTATGTTACACCATTTTTCTATAAAGAATTTAGGTGATTTAATTTGATTTTTAGGATTATTGCCTTATTTGGCAAAAATTACATTTTAATGTTATGAAGCATGATAACTATAACCTATCATAAGCCATAAACAACTGTAAGTATGAGGCTACTTCAGTTTCTTGCCTTTTCATTTTTACCTCAGTCTTCTCAGGCATGGCTAAAGAAGCCATGAGTCTAGGGTAGAAATGCATTCCCCTTGCTTTCTCACCTTTCTTCTAACATTTGTTCCAGCTTAAGACTTCCATGTTTTTCTCTTTGAAGGACTAGATTTTATAGTCCTGGAACCAAAGCTGAAATGATTTAAAAATCACACACACACACACTTTTAAAAATTAAAATACTAATATCCAATAAATTAATAAACTCATTTCATCACAAAAGTTAAACTTTTCAATGTACTTTTATGCCCATATGTCATTAGATGTGAAATATTTAATAAAACCTTGAGTTACTGTACTCAGGGAAGATTTCTAATAGTATCTTTTGTTCAAATATCTGTGTAGTGGAGATTCATTTTCAGGGCAGATCAGTTCTGGAAGTCTCTTTTCACCAAAAGGCATTACATTGAACATTGATTTGTCTTAAAAAGGCATAGTATAGGGCACTCAGATTTTAGGGAGAGAGTGAAGGTGAAGTCTGACAGGAAAGACTATAAAGGCTTTAATCAAAGTTTAGTATTGAAACCAGAAAAAGAAAAAAGCAATATTTCACAAAGAGTACTAAGAGCTCCAATACAAGGCAGTATGTCTTAGGACTAGTGAAAAACAAGAACAATGTGGTATTTTAGGAAGAAGGCCAGCAGAATTTGGACAACCCAAATAGAAAGTGTCTGGACTAAATGAGACCACAGTTGGCCAAGGGTTTTATTTTCACCAATTCCTCATAAATAGGAATTGTAGATTAGAAGCCTAATTTTATATATATACATACACACATATTTATATTTATATTTATATATTTATATGTATATATATGTATATATACATATGTGTGTGTGTATATATATACACACATATGTACTTACATATGTATATAAGGAACATTTCATATTCCTTAGGGTCATCAATGATTATTTTTCTCTTAATTGTACAGTAAACTCATTCTGGTGTGAATTCATTCTCATGTTGTTCTTTGTTCTCTTCAAAATGTTCCAAAGTAAGGAGTGAATCCTAAATATATGTTAATTACATCAAGATACTGATGTTGGAGTAGGGAAGCCAGAGGAGTAGTACCCATTCAAAAACCTGTTTGTTATTATTTATTTCTGTTTGGGAGGGCAAGGTATTACCCTTGCACATGTATTACTTCATCTAGCCCAACCAACAAAGTGTTATGGCCCTTCTTTTGTAAAAAGAAATACTTAAGCCTACATATAATAATAAAAGACTTATTCAGAATTTCTCAGAATGAAATGTCACTCGAAAATGGACTATCTTCCTCCTAATCCAGTAGATACAAACAGTGCCAGGAATTGTATTTTATAACACTCTGAAAACATTTAATATATTTAAATTAATAAAATGAAAGATTGCTGCTCAACACCAAAATCTGTGTGACTGTTTTTCAGAACCTCAGTATATTAGAGGAGCATCAGTTGATAGGTTCTCTTCTGTCCAAGAGGCTTATGTGCTTGTTGAAAAATACTCATTTGTATTTTGATTAATGTTCAGTTTATTTAAGAAACCAACTGACATTCTTTAAATAGCCAACATTCCTTTCCTAAGGTTCCAATTATTCAGTTATTCCTAGATTTAGGTTGTTCAAACATGTACTGTTTGTATTCTTACCTCAGGTTTTTGGTAATCTTGTCCAGCCCAAAATAAAAATAATACTGTCTCAGACAACTTAAGTTACAGTTTCTGGATCAGCAACTGGTTGATCCCTGAGTCATCCAGAAAACCTAGTTGCACAGACCAATAACTTTCTTTGGTTCATTATAACAATATCACTTATGTCTTGGGACATTTTAAGACCGGCCTTTTGTATAGATTTAAAATTTTTTATTCTTGAACTGTCCCCAAACCATTTGGTCCATTGTCCTGTCATTTTGATGGTCTTGTTGGCTAACGTTATTTAAAGCTTCTATATGCTTCCTTAGTATAATTAATGTCATCCAACTGCTTACTGAAGAATGCTAGTTTTGTTGTGTTCTTTTAAAGAATATTTAGCTACTTCATTTTGCAACACACTGTTGAATCCTCTTTCTACTTGGTTATTGTGACTGTATGTGACTGTTAGATCTAATTAGTTGTTGAACCAGAATTCTACTTGCTCTAAGGCAGAGGTCCCCAACCCCTGGGCTTGGTACCAGTCGACAGGTACCAGTGTGTGGCCTGTTAAGAACTGGGTCACACAGCAGGAGCTCAATGGCAGGTGATCAAATGAAGCTTCATCTGTATTTGCATCCACTCCATAGTGCTAGCATCACTGCCTTAGCTCCACCTTAGATCATCAGGCATTAGATTCTCAAAAGAACAGGACAAAATTCTAGAAAAAGAACTAAATGAAATGGAAATGAGTGATCTACCATATAGAGTTCAAAACACTGGTTATAAGGATGCTCAATGAATGTAAGGGAAGAATAGATGAACTTCATGAGAGCATCAACTAACAGAAAGCATTTTTAAAAACCAGTAAGAAAATTGAAGTTAAAGTAACTGGAATGAAGAAAACAGATGAAATCAGTAGCAAATTATCTAAAAAAGAGGATTGAATTGGTGATCTGAAAGACAAACAGGTGGAAAACACCCAATTGAAACAACAAAAAGAAAAAAAGAAAAAAAGAAGGATAGTTTAAGTTTTGGAACAACATAACGTGCCAATATTCACATCATAGGGGTACCAGAAGAAGAATGAGAGCAAAGGATTGAAAAGCTGTTTCGAGCTCTCTACCAGTCAAGATGGCATGGAAAGTGGATGCTGTGCATGCCTATTCTTGTGACCACACCAAAATTATAATGGAACTATAGAGCAACCACCACACAGAGTCACCTGAGGTCAAGAGCTGAACAGAAGCCCTACAACTAGGGACAAAAATAAGAGGTCACCCCGAACTGGTAAGAGGGGCAGAGATGAGAATTGGCCTGGACCACAATTACATGTGGCAATCGAGAATCAGAGCCCCCTCCCCCACCTGAGAAATGAAGGGTCCTGGCCCCAAACTGGGGTTCTCAGCCCAAGCTTCCAGTTCCCACAACCTCTGGCTGTTAAAACCAGCAGAGATTGCAGCTGAGTGAGACAGAGGGCTGAGGGAGTCAGATTTTTCTCTTAGAGGGTCCATGCCCAGACTTATTTGCTGACAGACTCGGTCACTCTGAGCTTCAGCTGTGGAGCAGCTGCTCAAGGAGAACCAGGGACACAGGGAGACACTGAGTTGTCTGGGTTTGGAGGAAGAGTAGAGGGGCAGCTTTCTCCTGGACAGAAGTGTTGGCAGTATCCATTGTTCCTTTGTTGAGCCTTCCCAACTCCCATGCCTGATACAGGCACCACCATATTTGAGTTGCCATCAGCCTGGATAACACATATCACTCCACCCAGGTGATTCCCTGAGACTTGCCTCTCCTAACTTGTGGGCCAACCTAAGCCACTTCCAGTACTTTATTCCATACAAATGGCCAGTGTATGGGTTCACAGAACCTAAAGAAGCAGCATCTGGCTTTGGCCTGCCCTGTACCTCTTGCAGAGCAGCCCCAAGACCCGCACTAGTGATAGCTGGCCTCAGTTTCTGATGTGACCCTTAGAGGCACCTATAAGCCTAGCAAGGTGGCAGCCACCTGTGGATTGCTTGGTAACTCTTACCAGCCCTGGAGGTGGCTGAATTTTGCCTGCAGCGAGACCCCTCCCATGACTCAGCCACTGGGACCCACAGGACACCTACTACATAAAGCCACTCTACTAAGACCGGGAAACTTAACAATCTTTACCTAGTGCCTAGAAACAGACACAGGAAGGCAGCCAAAATGGGGATACAAAGAAAGATGTTCCACGTGAAAGAACAGAACAAAACTCCAGAAAAGGAACTCACCAAAATGGAGACAAGCAATCTCCCAGATGCACAGTTTAAAACACTGGTTATAAGGATGCTCAAGGAACTTAGGGGAAGAGTAGATGGACTCATAACTTTAACAAAGAGAATTTGTTTTAAAAAAATGGAGGAAAAAAACTTAAAAGGAAACCAGTCATAAATGAAGAATACAATATCTGAGATGAAGAGTACATTAGAGGGAATCAACAGAGTGGATGAAGCAGAGGTTCGAATCACCAACATAGAGGATGAAGTAGCGGAGGACACTCAATCAAAACAGCAAGAAGAAAAAAGAATTTTAAAAAAGTTTATGGAGCCTTTGAGACAACATCATGCATAACAACATTCATAGGGGTACCAGAAGGAGAAGAGAGAGAGCAAGAAGTTGAAAACCTATCATGGAAATGATGGAAAACTTCCCTAACCTGGTGAGGGAAATTGTGTTTGGATTATTTTCTCTGTTTTTTGTTTGTTTGTTTGTTCATTTTGTATAACTCTTGTAGATATTTGGTTTGTGGTTACCATATGCTTCACATACCTACCTGACAAAGCTATCTTTTAGAATTGAAGGACAGATAAGTTTCCCAGACAAGAAAAAGCTAAAAGAATTCCTCAACACCAACCTAGTATTACAGGAAATGCTGGAGCAACTTTTTTAAGAAGAAAAAATATGTATCATAAATATGAATAAAGAATGGCAATAACTACATATCTTATCAACAAGTACTTCAAGGGGTGGCTCCTTAGTGTAGTAGTTAGCACTTCTGCTTTACACAATACTATCGAAAGTTATCAACATAGAAGAGCAAGAGAATAAGAAAGGGACGGAGAACTACAGAATCAATCAGAAAACAATAAAATGGCAATAACTACATACCCATCAATGATTACTTTAAATGTTAAGGACTAAATGTTCAGTTCAAAAGACTAGGGTGGCTGGGTAAAAAAAAAAAAAATCAAGGCTTGTACATATGCTACCTGCAAGAGACCCACCTCAGATTAAAAGACATAGACAAACAAAATAAAGGGATGGGAAAAGATATGCAAATAGAAATTTTTAAAAACCTGGGGTAGCAAAACTTACATCACATAAAATAGACTTTAAAATAAGGGCTGGCTGTAACAAGATACAAGAGCACTTTATAACAATAAGGAGATCAATCCAACAAGAGAATATAACTCTTGTAAATATTTGTTCACCCAGCATAAAAGCACCTAAATATATAAAGCAAAATAATGACATGCAAGAATTAACAATAAGATAACAAAAGTAGGGGGCTTTGACATCAATGGATAGATCCTCCAAACAGAAATCAACAAGGAAACAACCCTAAATGACACATTAGACCAATGAACTTAATTGTAGTTTAAAACATTTACTCAAAAAAAGAAGAATGTACATTTTTTTCAAGTGCACGTGAATGAACATGTTAGGCCATGACACAAGGCTCAATAAAATTAAGATTAAAACCATATCAGACATCTTTTGATATGAATCTCACAGTGCTATGAAATGAGATCAATTACAAGAAAACTGAAAAACACAAACATGGAGCTAAATAACATGGTACTAAACAATGGGTTAACAATGAGATCAAGGGAGAAATAAAAAAAATATATCTTAAGGAAAATGAAAAGACAATGATCCAAATCTATGGAATACAGTCAAAGCAGTTATAAGAAGAAAATACATAGCAATACATTCCAACCTCAAGAAACAAGAAAAATATCAAATAAACAATCATATCTTAAACCTGAACAAACAAAGCCCAAAGTATTAGGAAGGAAATAATAAAGATCAGAGCAGAAATAAATAAAATAAATTCTAAAAAAAATTGTTTTAATTAAAAAATAAAACAATAGAAAAGCATCAATGAAATCAAGAGCTGGTTCTTTAAAAGACAAAATTGATAAACCTTAAGCTAGACACATCAGAAAAGAGAGGAGGCCCAAATAAAGAAAACCAGAAATAAAATTGGAGATATAAAAATTGACACCAGAGAAATACAAAGGATTATAAGGAAATACTATGAACAATTATATGCCAACGAATTAAAGAATTTGTAAGAAATGGGTGAATTCCTAGAAACATGCAATCTTCTGAGACTGGATCAGAAAGATACAGAGTATCTGAACAGAACAATGACTACTAACAAAATCAAATCAGTAATTTAAAAAATTTTAATAAACAAAAGTCCTGGACCAAATAGCTAAACAGGTGAATTTTACCAGACTTTCAAAGAAGAATTAATACCTAATTTTCAAAATATACCAAATTAATGGAGAAGAGGGAAGGATACCAGATTTATTTTAAGAGACCAAAATTACCCTGATATTAGAACCATGCAAAGGCATTACAAAAAAGAAAAGTTTAGCCCAATATCCCTGATATACATAGATACAAAATACCTCAAAAGATATTAGCAAACTAAATTCAGCAATACATTGAAAAGATCATACACCATGATCATGTGTGATTTATTCCTGGATTGCAAGGTTGGTTCAATATCAGCAAATCAAGTAACGTTTATACCACATAAAACAAAGGATAAAAATCATATGATTATATCAATAGATGTACAAAAAGCATTTGACAAAATTCAACAATTTTTTTATGACAAAAACTCTTCGCAAAGTGGGGATAGAGAAAACCAACCTCAACGAATAACGATCATATATATCAAACCCACAGCTAACATCATATTCATTGGGGAAAAGCTGAAAGAGTTTTTCTTAAGATCAGGAACAAGACAAGAATGTTCTCTTTTACCACTTTTATTCAACAGTATTGGAAGTCGTAACCACAGCAATCAGACAAGAAAAAGAAATAAAAGGCATCCAGATTAAAAAGAAGTAAAACTGTCATTATTTGCAGTTGACATAATACTATGTAGAGGAAACACTAAAGATTTCACCAAAAAAGATTTAGAACTAATAAATTAATTCAGCAAATTAGTGGGATACTAAATAAATATTCAAAAATTGGTTGCATTTTCATACACCGATAATGAACTATCAGAGAGAGAAATTAAGAAAACAATCTCATTTTTAATTGCACTGAAAGGATAAAATGGCTAGGAATGAATTTCATCCCCAAAGTGAAAGACCCATACTCAGAAAATTACAAGACACTGTAGAAAGAAATTGAAGAAGGTACAAATAAATGAAAGGATATACCATGCTCATGGATAAGAAGAATCAATATCTTTAAAATCTGTACTACCCAAAGCAATCTTCAGATTCTCTGCAGTCTATCAAAATACAGCTGGCATTTTTTACACATCTGGAACACATATTCTTAAATTTCTGTGGAACCAGAAAAGAACCTGAAGAGCCAAAGCAATCTTGAGAAAGAATAATGGAGATATCACAGTACCTGGCATCAAACTATACTACCATAATATAGTATTCAAAACAGCATGGTTCTGGCATAAAAGCAGGCAAATAAATGGAACAGAATAGAGAGCCCAGAAATAAAGCTACACCTATATGGTCAATCTATGATGAAAGGGGCAAGAATATACAATGGGGTAAAGATAGGCTCTTCAACAGAGTGTTAGGAAAAATGGACAGACACATGCAAAACAAGGTAACTGGATCACTTTCTTACACCATATATAAGAATAAATGCAAAAATGAATTAAAGACTTAAATGTAAGCCTCAAAACCATAAAACTCTTAAAAGAAATCATAGGCAACAAACTCTTTATATCCATTTTAATAATATGCTTGTGGATATATCTCCTCAGGCAAGGGAAACAAAATGTATCCAAACTAAAAAGTTTTTGCACAGCAAAAGAAACCATCAACAAAACAAAAAGCCTACTAAATGGCAGAAGATAGTCTCCCTTGATACATCCAATAAAGGGTTAATATCCAAAATATATAAGGAACTTGTACATCTTAACATGAAAAAGACAAACAGTCCAATTAAAAAATGGTCAGTGAACTTGAATAGTCATTGTTTCAAAGAAGAAATACAGATAGCCCTCAGACATATGAAAAGATGCTGAACTTCACTAATCATCAGAGAAAAGCAAATTGAAAATGCAATGAGATATCACTTCACACCTGTCAGAATGGCTATCATCAGTAAATCAACAAACAAGCATTGCCAAAGTTGTGGAGAAAAGGGAACCCTCATACACTGTTGTGGGATTGCAAATTGGTGCAGCCACTATGAAACAGTACAGAGATTCCTCAAAAAAACTAAAAATAGAACTACCATATGACCCAGAAATTCCACATTTTAGTATTTATTTAAAGAAATCCAAAACACTAATTAAAAATATATGCATCCGTATGTTCATTGCAGCATTATGTATAATAGCAAATAAAGAAGTTATGATACATAGATACAAGGGAATATTACTCAGCCATAAGAAAATAAGAAATCTTGTCATTTGTGACAACATGGATGGACCTAAAGGGTATTGTGCTAAGTGAAATCAGAGAAAGACAAATATTATATTATTTCACTTACATGTGGCATCTAAAAAAATAAAATAACAAACAAAACAGAGACAAATTCATAAATACAGAAAACAAATCAATGGTCACCAGATGGGAGCAGTATTGTGGGAATGGGTGGAAAAGGTGAAAGAGATTAAGAAGTACAGTTGACTATTTATAAAGAATAGTTATGATGATGTAAAGTACAGCATAGGGAATATAGTCAATAATATTTTAATAGTATGTATGGTGTCTGATGGGTACTAGACTTGTCGGGATAACCACTTTATAATAAATATAAATGTCAATGTTGTGCATGTGAAACAAAATACTGTATATCAACTGTAACTGAAAGACATACATTGTAAATATTAATAATGAATCATAGTATATTCCATTCATCCTTTTACAATTACATTTTAACACACTCGATTATATTAACTTAGCTCTTAAGTACATTTATGAACACCTGGCCTCATATATACTTAAGCAGTTCCAATTAACCATTTTTAAGTGCTCAAATTGTGACAGCTATGCTAGTCAAAGCTTCATTAAGCAAGCTTCTTTTAACTCTCAGTACTATATGTTATGATTGGAAGGAAGGTATTCAAAGCAATCTACAGTTTTTCCCCTCTATAAAACATGGGATTAGTTTTTTCTCCTACCTCCTGTCCAAAGAGTTCTAGTTTCTTATAGTAGTAGTGGTGACTACGGCAGTGGCAACAGCAGCAGCAACCAAAGTCTAGGCACCAGGGATGTACATGACCATTAAGAAAGTAAAAATTCATGCTCTTGCTACAATCACTGCTATAAGGTTCTTTTAGCAGTAAAACTAGATAATATGTCTTTTAAGAAAACACCATAGTTTCTCAGTGGCTTTTCTAATTTAGTGTATGTGCATGTACTATAGTTTGAACAAGATATTGTTTCTTTATCACTGGGATGTTCATCTTCATTGACAGAAATCATTTAATTAACTTTACTTAAAACTGATTTTTAAAAAATAAATAAGTAAATATATAAATAAAATTGATCCCAGGATGCCTCTAGAGACACACAAAGATTTGTGTGAAAACAAGCTCTAACTTTAGTTTTAAAATTATATTGATTTTTCTGAAAAACATGGCAGAGTGGGAGACATCCCCAGATCTCTCCCTTTGAAACAATAATAAGCTGAACATCTAAAATTCATTAAAAAAAAAAACCATCCAACTTGCACACCAGCAAGTCTGAGCATGGGATTTGCGAATAAGAGCTACCACAGGTCAAAATCCCAGGAGTTGGGTGGTAGACTGGGAGAAAAAGAAGCTGCCTCTGGCAGCTGCAGGAGTTCCACGCAAGTGGAGAGGGAGGAAAGAATGTGCAGTAGGTTCCCTAAACAACCCTGCCCAAGAGAGCTGTGAGCTCCACGCAACAGCACTACCCAGGGATCAGGGCAGAAAGAAGAGAAGTGGGGAGAGCAGAGAGTGGGGATGGCAGAGAAGCAACAGTTGAATATTAACATCCGCAGTTGCAAAAAACTCGGCTGAGAAGCAGCACCCATTCCCCAACCCAGAGGGCCCCTCCCCTATTACCTTCGAGACCAAACACCACAGAGTGCCAGAAGAATCTGAACAAACACTACTGAAACTGTTGCTAAAACTGACAGGGACTGATACAGGGTAGTGAGCGTGATGGAATATCTCTAAGAAAAAAAGGCATTATTACGACTTTACATGTAGGGATCCAAGAGGCTTAGATGCCACCTACTGGAAACCAAAAGAAAAGTGACTTCTTTACAATAGGCTAAAGAGACACAGTATGTAATAAATCTTTCTGGAAAAAAGCAAAATACACTTATTAATTTTAAGGTGGGAAGTAGTCCTTTAAACACTATGAACAACCAAGGTGACAAGGCAGCTCAGATAGAAAGAGAAAAATCTCCAGAAAATAAGCTTACAGACATACAAATATGTGACTTAAATGCCAGAGAATTCAGGATGGTACTTCTGAAAAAAATCAATGAGATTGAAAAAATTCATATCAACAATTTCAGAAATTTTTAAAAAGCAACTACAGAGCAGAATGGGTTCTTTAGCAAAGAGATTGAAACCCTCAAAAAGAACCAAATAGAATTTCTGGAGATGGAGAACACACTGAACGAGATGAAAAATGAAATAGCAAGCTTGGAAAATAGAGTTGACCAAATGGAAGAAAGGAACAGTGATATCGAAGACAGAATTCTAGAAATATATCAGAAGGAAGAAAAGAAAAACTGAAGGATGAGAAATAATGAAAGAAAAATATATAATGGAAGAGAAATACAAGAACTAGCTGATACCGTCAGAAGAAACATAAGAATAATGGGCACTGTCAAAGGGGAGGAAGAGGAGCAAGGATTAGAAAGCATTTTCAAACAAATAGTTGACATGAATTTCCCAAATCTAAGGAATGAGTTGGAGCTTGGAATTCAAGAGGACAAC
Source organism: Macroglossus sobrinus (assembly GCA_004027375.1). Lineage (NCBI taxonomy): Eukaryota > Metazoa > Chordata > Mammalia > Chiroptera > Pteropodidae > Macroglossus > Macroglossus sobrinus. Next base: position 8,002 of record PVKZ01001410.1, on the reverse strand, counting down.
AGAACACCCAATTATCTCAACCCAAAAAGGCCTTCACGAAAACACATTGTATTAAAGTTATCAAAAAATAACAACAAAGATGAATTCTCAGAACAGTATGGGAGAAGAAAATGGTAACATGTAAGAGAAAACCCATTAGATTATCATTGGACCTCTCAGCACAAACATAAACCAGAAAGGAATAGAATCAAATATTTAAACTATTAGTTTAAATAAAGTGAAAGGAACTACCAGCCTAGAATAATGTATCTAGCTAAGTACTCCTTTAGATATGAAGAAAAAATTAAGACTTTTCCAGACATACAAAAATTGAGGGAATTCTCCACTAAGAGTCTTGCACTACAGAAAATACTGAAAGGGGTCAGCTCACCTAAACAAAATGACAAAAAATATATATATACATAATTAGGAGAATGGTGACTAGCAGGTAAATAGAAGCAGAGGAGTACAACTCTGACTAAGAACAGGGCATTATAGCTTAAATAATAATAAATAAATTGTTATAACAAGATAGTAATGAAATGGACCAGTACTTAGAAAAATTCAACCTTCCTAGACTGAATCAAGAAGATCTAGAAAATCTAAATAGACTGATCAGCAGTATGGAAATTGAAACAATCATAAAAAACCTACCCAAAAGTAAAAGTCCAGGAGCAGATGGCTATGGCAGTGAATTCTACCAAATATTCAAAGATTTAATACCTATTCTCCTCAAACTCTTCCAAAAAATCGAAGAGGAGGCAGGAATTCCTAACTCATTTTATGAGGCCAATATTACTCTGATACCAGAACCTGGTAAGGATCGCGCGCGCGCGCGCGCGCACACACACACACACACACACACACACACACACACACACACACAGTACAGGAAACTACAGACCAATATCTCTGATGAACACAGATGCAAAAATCCTAAATAAGATACTAGCGAACATAATACAGTAACATAGTAAAAGATAATACACCACAACCAGTGCTTTATGTCAATTATATCTCAATAAAACTGGGGGTCTGGAGAAAATTTACAATGGAATATTATTCACCATTAGAAAAAGCAAATCCTGCCATTTGGGACAACATGGATTAGTCTGGAGGATCTTATATAAGTAAATTAAGGCAGACAAAGACACATACTGTGCAATTTTTTTTTAAAAAAAAGTCAAATTAATAGAAATAGAGTAGAATGGGGCTGAAGGATAAGGGAGAAATGGAGAGATGCCAGTCTAAGGATACAAGCATTCAGTCATAGGATAAATAAGCTCTAGAGATGTACAATTAAGCATTATGAATATAGTTAATACTGTATCATAATACCTAAAATTTGCTGAGAGTAGATCTTAAGCATTTTCATACCCCCCAAAAAAGTAACTACGTGAGGTCACGAATTAGTTAATTAACCTAATTGTGGTAATAATTTTACAATATAATTGGCTAAATGACATGGAAAAACTAACTGTGTTCATTTATCTGGACTGAAAAAATTAGACAATAATCTGACTAAAGCCATATGAGCTATTCTTCCACCAAGAGTGGTTACATGTTGAATTGGCAATCCAACTCTTTAAATCTAGCATTACATTTAGTCCACTTTATAGAATGATAGAGGACATGATAATGTGTGTGTGTGTGTGTGTGTGTGTGTGTGTGTGTGTGTGTGTGTGTGTGTAACATACATCTTTTGTCTTATTAGGAGGTTGGGAGGTTGGACAAATACCCACATACATTGTTTTCCAGTCCCCCATTAACATAGGAGGTATTCATAGTTACTTGGGATGAGGTCAAGATGTATATTATTTATCTGTACACAAAGAAGCTACATTGTTTCTCACTGGTCTTTTATATCATTCCAGTTACACAAGCTCAAGGCCCACACACTAGCTCATGCTCTTCCTATGCACTAATTCACAACTCATGTGAAGACTCGCAGATCACTGGTTTCACAGTAAACTAAACTGATAGTATCCCACATTTATCTTATCTCAGTATGTTTCCAAGGAATAACAAATGCAGACTCAAGATTATCTTCCTAGGTAAAACCTGTGTAAAGGGATACAGATCTAATGTTAACCTTTTTACAGTTACCAGTTAGAAAAACTGACTTCCATTCATAAGAATGGCAAAGAAAACTCAACAGGCATATGGGAAAGACCCAGAAGGGGACAGATATGAGCTTTTAAAGTAAAGAGATCTTAGAAATATATTTACAATTACAAACATGTGAAAGCTTAAAAACAGAGAAGGGGGTCAAGATGGCAGGCTAGATAAACATGTGGTTCACCTCTTCCCATGGTCACATTAAATTACAACCAATATATAAAACAACATGGAGAATTACTGGAAGACTAGAGGAATATATCACATATACCTGAAGATATAGAGAAAAAGCCACACTGGGTCCGGTAGAAGGGCAGAGATGGGAACTGGACTGGCCTCACATCTGGGGCCAGCTGAGCACTGGGAGGGGATAGTGGTTACAGAGGTCTTGAAAGAGTGAGGGGTCATAGCTCTATGCAGAGGCTCCCCAGCCCAGGAGTTCCCACAAAATCTGATGGTAAAAATCAGTGGGGATACCAACTATATAGGCGAGATGAAAGAAACTTGAAAACCCAGACATCCCCCTTAAAGGGCCTGCACACAGACTCACTCACTCACTCGTAGAAACTTACCCTGGGCTCCAACAGAGGATCAGCAGCTCCAGAAGCATAAGAGACATACGGGGAAAGACTGATTTGTGCAGTGTGTGTCCCTCCAGCAGTTGGAGGGACAGCCACCGTTGTTCCTTTGTTGGGCCCCACTCAGACACAGTCTACAGACAGGCACTATCTTACCTGTGTGGAACCCTCCTTCTTCACAGCCAGTGCTGAATCTGCATTGGTCCAGTGAGGTCAGGTTGCTCCACCCCATGTCTCCCTGAGACTCCCATCCTATCCAACCCACAGTTTACCGAAGGCAAGTTTGTTGCCCAGAAACCATCACAACCATCACAACCCTACACTCTCCTAAGACAGCACATTTGACAGCAATTAACAGTCAACTTGAGTGGCCTGTGAGCAGCCTGTGTATCTCAGGAGAAACTTTAACGGTGGGCAGCCAGTGCCAGCATGAGCCACAACATCTTTTGAACAAATCTCATGGGTTTGCAGTTCTGAGCCGGGCAACGGCTGGCCTCAGTGAAATCTGAGACTCTTTTGGGTGGCCACAAACTCAGCACTGGCACCAAAACTGAATATGCATTGTCAGGGTGAAATCTACTCACTTTATAATGGTGATCCCCAGGGCCCCTGGGTCTCAGGGTCCATGTGTACCATCCAAAGGCTATCACAGCTACAGAACCTTATGAGCAGTCATCAGGCAGCCCTGGGCCTTTTGCTAAGCCACACCAGGGCTGATAATGAAAGCAACCACCCATGATTCACAGCGTGTTCTCCTACTTATCCCAGATTTTGCACAGGCAGCAATCAACCTTGGATCACTTGGTAGCTCCTACCAGCTTGTCCCAAGTAATCAAAGGGAGCATCTGACCTGGGCCTGAATGAAAGCCCCTCCCAAGGGGCCACAGAACCAATATACCCAGGGGCTGGCATCAGACCACAAAAGAGTACCACGTAACTAGCCCCACAAGTGAAACACCCAAGAGATGGTCTCAATAGATACATGAGCCCACTAAGGCAAATCCCACTCTGTGCAGTTGCCCCTACACAGCAGTTCATACCATCTGGGTGTAGCCAATCCTCACAGCCAGTCAGCTTGAGAGTCAATCCCACCCACTGACATGCTAACAGTAGTCAAGGTTAAGCTACATCAGGAGAACACACACAACTCACACAAGGAATACTTCAGAGCTCCTAGCATAGGTGACCAGGGAGACTGCACCATGGCCACACAGGGTACCTACTACATAAGGCCATCAGGCCAAGACTGGAATGTGTAACAAATCTACCTAATACATTGAAACAAACACAAAGAAGCAACTAAAATGAGAAAACAAACATCGCAACAGGAAAACTTCAGGAAAAAAATAACTAAACGAAAGGGAGGCAAGCAACCTACAAGATACAGAGTTCAAAACATTAGTTATAAGAACACTCAATGAACTTAAAGGGAGAACAGATGATCTCAGTGAGGATTTTAACAGAGAGATAGTAAGCATAATAAAAGGACCAGTCAGAAATGAAAAATATAAGTGAAATGAAGAATACACTAGAAGGAATCAACAGATAATTAGATGAAGCAGAAGTTCAAATCAACAATTTGAAAGACAAAGTAGAAGAAAACACCCAACGGTGACTGCAAAGAAACCTCTTGAAAAGCATCAAGTGTGCCAATGTTCATATCAAAGAGTTATTAGAAGGAGAAGAGAGAGAGCAAGACTGTACTGCTCAGCAAGGCTAGCAATTACAATTGAAAGTGAGTTAGAGCTTACCAGAAAGGAAAAAGCAAAAGGAATTCATAACCACCAAGCCAGTATAAAATAAATGTTATAGGGGATTCTTTTTTAAAGAGGTAGAGGCAAAAAAAAACAATCCAAAAATAAAACCCAGGGTCTTTGGAAACATGGCAGAGTGATAGATATCCCCCTTGAAAAAACAATAACATGTAAAACTCATAAAAAAGACTCAAACTGCACACCAGCACGTCTGAGCATGGGATCTATATATAAGGTCAGAACCCCGGGTATGGGGCAGATGACTGGGAGAAATAAAGAAGCTGCCTCTCACAGCCTCTGGAGCTCCCTGCAGGAGGAGGGGGAAGAGAGAAGGAGCAGTGAGTTCCCTGAACAGCCCTGCCTGGGAGGGCTGTGAGCTCCCTGCAGCCGGCTGGTGGGAGGGTCTAGTTATCAGGGCAAAAAGCAGAGAAGCAGCCGGCAGAGAAACAACAGTTGATTTCTACCAACAGCAGTTGCAAAACTGAGGCTGAGCCACAGCTCCCAACTTCCAACCCAGAGGGCTCCTCCCCCCATACCCTACGAGACTGATTACCACGGAGCCACAGGAGAATCTGAGCAAATGCTGCCAAGACTGTCGCTAACACTGACAGGGACTGAAACTTAGGGCATGATTAAATATCTACAAGAAAATAAAAAAGGCATTATTTAGGCTTTATATAAAGCAGGGATCCAACAGGCTTAGATGCCGCCTACAGGAAACAAACAAACAAAAAAACACCTTTGCAGCAGGCTAAACAGAGACCTTGATATAATAAATTTTCCTTCTGGGAAAAAGCAAAAGCAAAATACATTCCCATTAATGCCCAGGCGAAAAAATAGTCCATTAAACACCATGAACAACCAAGGTAACAAAGCATCTTAGAAATAAAGAGAAAAATCTCTAAAAAATAAACTTACAGACATAGACATATACAACTTACATGACATAGAATTCAGGCTGTTACTTCTAAAAAAATTCAGTGCATTTCAAATCTAATATCAACAGTTTTAGGAATTGAAAAAACAACTAGATGAACAAAACAAGGAGATTGAAACCCTCAAAAAGAACAGCATTGATCTTCTGGAAATAAAACACACACACACACACTGCAATAGTTGAAATTGAAATAGCAAGCTTGGGAAACAGAGTCGACCAAATGGAGGAAAGGATCAGTGATATCGACGACAGAAATCTAGAAATAAATTAAAAGGAAGAAGAGAGAAAACGAAGAATGAAAATAATGAAAGAGAAATTCAAGAACTAGCTGATACCATCAGGAGAGGAAATATAAGAATACTGGGCATTACCAAAGGTGAGGTAAAGGAACAGGGATTAGAAAGCATTTTCAGACAAATAGTGGATGAGAATCTCCCAAATCTAAGAAATGAGTTGGAGCTTGGAATTCAAGAAATCAACAGAACACCCAATTATCTCAACCCAAAAAGGCCTTCACCAAGACACATTGTATTAAAATTATCAAAAATCAATGACAAAGACAGAATTCTCAAATCAGCCACGGAGAAAAAAAATAGTAACTTATAAACCTATTAGATTATCATCGGACTTCTCAGCACAAATCTTACAAGCTAGAAAGGAATGGAATCAAATATTTAAACTATTAAGTGAAAGGAACTACCAGCCTAGAATAATGTATCCACATAAGTTCTCCTTTAGATACTAAGAAAAAATTAAGACTTTCCCAGCCATGCAAAAATTGAGGGAATTCTCCACTACAAGGCCTGCACTATGGGAAATACTGAAAAGGGTCAGTTTACCTAAAACATGATAACAAAAAAAAAATACATAATTAAGAGTAAAGTGACCATCAGGTAAATGGAAGCAGAGGAGTGCAATCCTTACTAAGTACAGAGCATTATAAGATTAAACAATAAGAAGAGAATTGTTATAACAAGATAGAAATGAACATTCGGCATGTATAAGGACAAATTGAGATAACAATAACTAAAAAGGGGCGGGGGATTCAATGATCCAAATTGCAAAGGGAAATGGAAATGCATACACAGAAGAAAATGGACGATTATATATATGTAACTATTCCTTTTATATTCATAATGATAACCACACACCAAAGATTCAGAACCTAAGTATATAACAAAACAAGAAGGACCAGAGAGAAAACCCACAAAAGCCTACCAAAATAAGAAGACCTCATATTTCAGTAATCACTCTAAATGTAAATGGACTAAACTCACCAATAAAAAGGCACAGAGTTGCAGAATGTATCAAAAATCAGAACTCAACTATATTCTGCCTCCAGGAGACACATCTCAGCTCCAAAGACAAATACAGACTCAAACTGAAAGGGTAGAAAATGATATTACAAGCAAATGGCATTCAGAGAAAAGCAGGAGTAGCGGTATTAACATCGTACAAAATAGACTTCAAAATAAAAAAGATAAAGAAAGATACTGAGGGACAATTCATAATGATAGAGGAAATCATGCACTAAAAAGACATAACACTTATTAATATCTATGCTCCCAATCAGGAAGCCCCAAAATATGTAAAGCAATGACTAACAGAACTAAAGGGAGAAACAGACCAAAACATTATCATAGTAGGAGACCTAAATAGCCCACTGTTATATAAGGACAGATCATCCAACTAGATGATCATTAAGGAAATAACATCCTTAAATGACAAATTAGAACAACTGGACATAACTGACATATACAGAGTCTTCCATCCCAAAAGAGCTGCTTATACATTCTTCTCTAATGCACAGGGAACATTCTCAAGAATTGACCACATACTGGGACACAGAGAAAACCTCAACAAATATAAGAGGGTTGAAATCATACCAGCTATATTCTCTGATCATAATGCTTTAAAACTAAAGATCAACTGCAAAAATAAACTAGGAAAAAACACAAATACATGGAGATTCAATAACATGCTACTGACGAATAACTGGGTCAGGGAAGAAATAAAGAGATATCAAGAGATACATAGAAACAAATAAAAATGATAATACAACATATGAAAACTTTTGGGACAAGACAAAAGCGATCATAAGAGGAAAGTTCATATCATTACAGGCCTACCTCCAAAAATAAGAACAAGCCCAAATTAACAACCTAATGCTTCATCTTAAAAAGCTAGAAAAGGAAGAGCAAATAAAGCCTAAAGTCAGCAGAAGAAAGAAATAATCAAAATTACAACAGAAATAAATGAAATGGAAAACAACAACAACAACAACAACAAAAACAAAAACAATAGAAAAATAAATGCAACAAAGAGCTGGTTCATTGAGAAGATTAATAAAATTGACAAACCCCTGGCTAGACTCACTAAAGAAAAAAGGAAAAGGATGCAAATAAACAAAAAAAGGGATGAAAGAGGAGAAATTACGACCAGTACTTAAAAAAATACAACTGAGTCAAGAAGATCTGGAAAATCTAAATAGACTGATCAGCAGTATGGAAATTGAAACAGTCATCAAAAACCTACCAAAAAGTAAAAGTCCAGGACCAGATGGCTTCCCCAGTCAATTCTACCAAATATTCAAAGAAGATTTAATACTTATTCTCCTCAAACTCTTCCAAAAGATC